>JACEVL010000215.1:1037500-1100000 GCA_020284085.1 Aporrectodea caliginosa
GCTGAGGAAAACATTTCTAGTTAGAATGTTGTTCTCATCCTGAATAGTCTTGTCGCATAATCTCACTGGTCCTAGATAGATTTTTATGTTTATGTGAATTTATATTGCTTATACATGTTCACCAGAGTGCTGTTTGGCAGCTGGTTATATTAAAGAATAGGCCCTATACTTAAACTTAACTTTAAAAACTTAGTATCGGCTTCGGTTACAGATAATTGTTAAGAAAGCTTGCAATTTTATATTGTATTGACGTTCAGTTAGTAGTTCTGGTCAATTTTAGGTAAGAGCAACTGTTCGAAAGTTAAATTGGATAAGCGATTCCATTTCTTGGCGAGAATTAGTGCTGCATTACCTACTAACTCGTCTCTCTACTGGAGCCCTGGATGGAATGTTGTGTTGAAACGCAGAAACATGACTTGATTCGTGGATGATTCGCATTCGAAATCGTAATTGCAATCATGAGATTTCTACAGTTCCCAAAAAGCGGAGTCGCGGGAACCAGCTTATTCACAGGCGCTTAGTCAATACAACATCGATAGGCAGGTGGGGTTAAATCGCTCCAGGTCAAGATCCAAAGGGTTAAGCAGGCAAACAGTCAGATGGATACGGTGGATGGTGTTTAGAATGAAAGTGGTGAGAGAGACAAGTAGTAGTGGAGGAATCAGCATAAGATATTTAAAACAGCAGTTTTTCGGTTTTGAATGAAGACCTGTGGAGAGATAGGATAACAAGAGTTGAGGTTTTGGTGACTTTGTAGGATGGATCAGATAGTTCTGCGTTATTCTGGTGGGAATTTGTTCCAGAGAGGCGGAACAGCTATACCTATGGAACGATTTGCAAATTTTACTGATGAGGTGAAGGCGAGCATTTCTATTTACTATTTAAATAGTACCCAACACTAGTCTTGGCGTCGTTTCTACATGGTCCCTACTATTACATGGTCCCTACTATTACAAAATTTCTAGCAGTTTCTCTATGATGGGGTCCGGTGGCGCTTTGGATAACATCTGGCGAAGAGGCCGAGAGGTACCGAGTTCGAGCCCCGTAGGGCGGATTTGCTTTGTAGGCTGCTATTAGCGCCGTGTATTACAGGCTGTCTGTTCTGTTAGTAGTTAACTAGTTAAGATTGTTTCAATTGCATAACATGTAAATGTACAGCGCAGTGCGTTTGTCAGGCGCTTGATTAAAGAAAAGATTATTATTTATTATTATTATTATTGTATGCCTATCACATAATTGCTGCACGATCATACATTTTACCTAAGTTTTTTTTTCTTTTCGGCAATGCATCATTTTGTGCTATTTCTAAACCCTATTGTCAAGAGTATGGAGGCAATACATCATTCTTATGTTATTACTGTACCTCATTTTGAAGCGTGTGGTGGCAATAAATAATTTCTTTGCTATTAACTTAATCTCAAGAGGGAGGTGATGGCAATACATTTTTGTGCAACTAACTCATTTTCAAGCAGTTTCTTCACTTGAATAATTGCCCATTTTCTGATAGTTCTTATCAGCTGTAGGCCTATTTGCCTAACTGATTTAATCTTTAAATAGTCTCATTCTGTGATAAAACCTGTTTCTCTTGCTGTTTCTTATCACATAACTGCTCTGATACTGTGTGCAATTCACAGAAATGTGATTTATGCAACAGGCGTACTGTTTTATTGCTTGAATTCCCAGCAACATATTTCACTTCATGACCGAGTACCCGCCTGGGAAGACCGCAATAACTTGAAAGATAAACCGAACTATGTAATTCATGCGACAAACAGTTACCTAATACACAAGAGTGTGTTTTGCGACACCTGTGGGAATTCCGTCGTTGCTTCTATCTAAAGAGTGATTGCCCTACACGAAGTTTATATCTGAAAGTTACACTCTTTGAGCTGAAGAAACTAATACAGATCACCAATGCAGTCTTTGAAGTCCACTGGTAAGGTAGTGTAAGTGAACGTAGATTTACCTAGCTCCATTATACGTAACCTCACCGTCAGCGTTAGCTCTCGCCCAATCATTCCACTGTCGAATGGGTTCCACGCTTTGGTGATAATGAATTCTGTTTGATGATAAAGGACACACAAGTTGACAACAAGGGACTAGTGTTACCGTAGTCTAATGTAATTTTATGCTATGTGCGTTGCATTGCGTTACGTCATGTTTTTTTTAAATCATCCATAATGCACCCAGCATATATAGGGTCTTTTCAAAATGTGCTAGCAGCCAACTTCTTTGATTTTCTTTCTCTGCAATTCGTGTCCCAGACAATAGATGTCTGCGAACGTTCTTACAGAGAGACGAACAACAGCGTCGCCAGTGTGTGGCATGCAGGATTGGGCGTAAATTGTCTGGTAGAAAAAGTCAGTGTCGTCTAAAATGGACAGACTAGTCCAATTACACTAATGGCGAACCAACGTGACAATTCTTTTCCACAGGACAATTTACGTATCCTAAAGGAGAGATGACGTTGTTCGAAAACCAGCTGTAATGTCTGATAAAACTAGTCTAGACAGAATGAATGCTCATAGATATGGATTGTCTGGTAATTTGAATGGCGTCTATGTGCGCATTCATCACATTAGTGTTTCAGCTTGTTTTAAATTAAGTTTTCGAGTCTAGACTCTGTGAGCGTTCTAGACATAATAATTGTGCTCACCTTATCGTATTCATAAGACATACTACAACTACCACCACCACACCACCACCACCACAACCACCACCACCACCTCTTCTACTACTACTACTACTACTGCTGCTGCTGCTGCTGCTGCTGCTGCTGCTGCTGCTGCTGCTGCTGCTGCTGCTGCTGCTGCTACTACTACTACTACATCAAAACTGTACAAAAAGACTCAGAACATGTATGGGTACTGGTGGTGCACACATTGAACTCAACTTGTGAAACAATAATCAAGTTTGTTTGATAACAATTATTTGAGAAGTGACTTAGTAAAATCGTTTTTTGTTGCTTTTTGTTGCGTTACGTTTTTGAACCATCAAAAAACAATGGGTGGACTCACTAAAAGTGATATAACTTTTGTTCTATTTGAAAATCTTTGGTGAAATTTGGCCATTATACGTAGATACGAATTACCTTTAAGCCTATAAAACGTGATTTAAAACTTCTTACTTTTGGCCGAAATATCAGCAAAAACGCCTGGGGGTTACTTTTTTGGGGGCAACCCTGTACAGTCACAATTGTCTAGACACAATTGTGCTTATCGTGTTCTTAAGACATGGCGTCCAAAGGTTATACCAGTGTCTCCTTTCTCCAGACATTGCTCGGAACAGCGAGCACGCAGTCAATGGCCAATGACGAAGACGAAGAAGAGACGTATGTGTCACAGAGGACTCAACGAAGCGTTTTCGCTAATTATATTCGTCGCTATTCGGAGCTTAGCAGCGCGCTACACAGACGGTTCTTTACCGACTGACCACCATTGCTTCTGCCTCGACAATGATTTAGGGACTGCCTCCATTCGAACTGCCACTCGGTATTACGTACGTGTCACACTTTAATCAAGGTAATCGCTGGTTGATGCAGCGCCTGCCTACCTCAGCCTTGTCCAGCGCCTCCTTCTCGGCCGCACACTGCAGAAGGCTTTCTTAATGTCACGTAAACATGGCTGTGCTTTGTGTAGCGCAGCATAAAGTAACGTTGTTTGATGTAATGGAAGGCGTAGTTTATAAGGTTGTTTAGGATGCGGTGTCGTGTGATGTGTGTTTTATTGCGTCTCTCTAGTCGGCCACAAAACACTTCTCGCTAACCGAACTGGTGTTAGAATTATTGTGAGAGAACAAGTTTATCTGTGTACGAATGACGCTGGAGTAGTTGGAGACTGTCTCCGCTGGAGGTCTCACGCAGACACGTAGAGAAAGATTGGATGGGAGTTCGCTGGTCGAAAATGATGCAGTTTCATGCAATGTATATCGCAATGTGATGTGATATCATGAAACATAATGTGACGTGTGACATGGCGGTCTTTATGTTGCGCGCTTGCTCTATGATCTAACCTGTTAGAACCCGCTGAAGGCAGGGCCGGATTAAGACTTTCGGGGGCCCTAAGCCAAGGGCCGGGTTAAGACATCCGGGGGCCCTAATCGGAAAGCCATGCAAATTTTTTTCAGATTTGCAGAACAACCATTGTTTATTACTTTGAAACATTTCTAATGACTTTTTTTGCTTTTCCGACTTTTTTCAGAAGAAAATTGTCAAATAGGACCTTTTTACCATCTGATTTTTATATTTCCTGACAGTTGGGGCCCTCAAAACGTTGTGGGGCCCTAAGCCATGGCTTATTTCCCTTATAGGTTAATCCGGCTCTGGCTGAAGGAACTCTGTGTAATGGCCCTAAGTAAGTTGTTTACGTACGCGTGCATCTGCAACGAAGCAGTACAATGCGGAAGCTGGGAAGGAAACGACAAGTCCTGCGATACATTGGCCCTATCTCTATGGCTTTGCAATTTCTCTACTGCCATCCTATGCCCACCTAAGATGACAAATGAACATATCTCATGTGTCTTGTATATAAGCATAAATAAATAGGTCAGCCGTCTCATCAAACATTCTTTATACAATTGCCTACACTCTCCCTGAGGTAAATTTATCAGGCATGAACATAGATATTATCAGACATTATACTCTGATTAGATCAATCTCATTTTGTTGCTTTAATAAGAAAATCTCACTAGTATTTATTCGTATTTTTTGCTATTTCACAATGTCCCTGATAGCGGCGTGTCTATCAGTTTTTGAAATTAATTTGCATCGTTTTTGGTGATTTTGACTGGATTTTCGTCTTGGCTATCGTGATGCGTATGACGATTGAGAATAGAATAGTTTATTACCCGGATACTCTACACCGGTTTGTTCCATCCTGGGGGGAGGTATGTTTTAGGGTGGATGGAATATCAAGGGACACCGGCTCTGTGACCGAGCACGTACTTATCAGATAGTAAGGGCCTGGATCTAGTATAATTAGACGTAGTAGCTATCATTAGTCTCTTATTATAGCTGTTGTCGTTTTTTTGTGAAGTTGTTTGTGTTATAACTACTGTCATTGCTTATTTTGTAATTGCTTTCGCAGTTTACATGGTAACTGCTGTATATGTGGTCATAACTGCTATTGTTTTTTGTTTAACAACTGTCATCGTTTGTGTTGTAATTGCTGCTGTTGTTTATAGCCTACTGTAATTGCTAATGTTTCTTGCGTTGTAATTGCTATCATTGCTTATTTGTAACTGAAATCTTTTTTGTGTGGTAAGTGGTAACTGCTATAAGAACTTATTTGTGTTATAACTGCTATTGTTTTTTTGTTTTACAACTGCTATATTTGTACATGGACTTTTATGAAGCGTATTTTATGAACTCCTCGTTGTTTGTATTGTAATTGCTATTTGTAGTTTGTGTCGGTTTTTATTAGAACTGCTAACATTTTTGTTTTGTTTTCTAACTGCACAGTTGTAGTTTGTATTGTATCTGCTATAATTGTAGTTTGCATTTTAACTGCTATTGTACATTGCATTGTAACTATTATCGTCGTTGTGTTGTCAGTAGGCCTACTGTTCCAGCTAACGTATTAATTTATACTATTGTCTATTGCTTTCTTTTTGTTATTGCTTTTATTGTTGATGCCGTTCTTATTGTGCACGTTACGGCTGTTATTGTTGCTGTTAGTGTTACTCCGTCTCGCGTTGTTATTCATTTCGCGTCCGTCTCTCATTCGACACCGGATTTGTCACCCCAGGTGGTTCCGTGGGTGGACCCCATCAGACCAGGGTGTGGTACCGGTGTCGGATGCTGGACCCGCTGCTACTGGTCAGAGCAAACAGTCGCTGATGGATGGGTTGTGTGCTCTTCGGATGAGGATGAATGACGCCGACCGTTCTCGGGCTCATTGTCCCCCGCCCCCGCTCTGGCCAGACCCCTCCTTCTCTCGAAAATTGTCGCCGTTAATCTAGATTTATGAACGGCTTTGGTCCGGAGGCCGTGGGGTACCGGGCCTCGTCTTTTCCCCTTTGAATATTACCCTCGGCCAGATTTATGGTCGTCAGATTATACTAATAAACATCTATTTGCTAGCGGTCGGTCCGCCGAGAAGCAGCGCTGTCGTGTAACAGTCTAAGTAAAACATTGTAGCAGTTCTTCGATGTGGCTGGCATTCAGCTTCAGTAGCATAGAGTGACAGCTAGAATATACTCACAATTTCGCAGTTTCGGTTTAAGCTACTTAAGTAAGTAAGCAAGCTACTCTACCATTTTGTTGAATACTTTCATTCATTCATTCATTCTGGAGATTTATATAGCGCCCCTTCAAGATATCTACTCAGAAGCGCACCCAGCCCAGCCATGGCAAAAGAGAAAAGACTTGAGTGATTTATAAAACCCAGTTTCATTGGTCAAAGGCAGCAAACGCAGCTCCGATGGTAGGTCATTCCAGATGGAGGGGCCTACGACCGAGAAAGCTCAGCGCTGCCTAGCAGTCAGTTTATTTGGCTAGGTGGCCGTCTGCAACTAGATCAAATTGATTTGTACTTGTACTGTGGTTACCCAGGCTTAGCGGGACCTGTCCCTTTTTAGGTAACCCTTTCTCGTGAATTCTTATTCATGTTAAAGGTATTCTTCTTTGACTTTGCTCAGATATTTTTTGGTGTTTAGTTTGCCACATTTGTGATTGATAGCTCTAAATAAACAAGTTTGATTGGAAGAAAGTGAGCAAGTAACTGAAGTAAGTAAGCAAGTAGTTGTATTTGTAGATAATATAGATCAACTTTTAAAACTCATTGTAGTCTTCAAGCACGCAATCAATTAAGCAGGCAAAACCTATTTACAGTAGTTTTAAGCTATCGAGTTCCCTACTTAATCAGTAGGTGAGGCGAGAACAATTAGTTTCAGAATTGTAAGCAATTTAGTAGGTAAAAACTATATCAATGAGTACTGTTAATTAGTGAAGACAAAGGCCCACAGTCGACAATCCCTGTCAAACAACCACTATAGACAACATTTCCTTACGCCTTGTATTCGGTTCACGTACCCATAATCGTAATCATAATCGTAAATTCGAAACTTTCACAGCGGGATTCGAATCGCCGACGCCTGGATTGTATCCGTCGGGAGCGATCGCAGTCCGTCGGAGGCTTAGGTCGGTCTTCGGTGGGCGTATACCTTGGCCGTCGAGCGTCGTCGGCCTGACCGCGGCCGTCGGTCTGTCCGCCGGTCTACGGGCGCCATCTGTGCCTTCTTCCCCCGTCGGCCGCCGCCGCCTTCGCCTTCGCCGCCGGTGAAGAGTTATGTCGACCGATTGGCCGGCGGTCGTCGTTCGAAGTCATCGGACGTCTGATTCGATTCCTGCTACATCAGATATGGCGTCGAAATCTTGTTTCTGTCCCCAAGTGACTTGTTATGCCATTGATTTTTCTCTCGCCGTCTCTTCCTCTCTGCGCGACCGACCGACCGACCGACGGGCTGACCGACCGACTGGCTAGCATGCAGTCCTTCCCTTTGGCTGTGTCTTTCTATCTGTTTAATATGTCTAGGTGTCGCTGTCTGTAGCCGTTTGTCTCTGTCTGTGTGGCTATATCTGTTTATCTCTTTCCCTATCACCGTCCTTGGCATTCTGTTATACCCTTTTACTCTCTCAACATTCTTTGGTTTCTTTCGCCTTTATCTCTTCTTTCCTGTCTATCTCCTTCATCTTGTCTCTCCCCATCTCTCTATCTCTCTGCCTCGCTCTTTCCATCCTTTTCTCTCTCTCGCTCTCACCTTGTGTTTGTCTTTCCCTCTCTTTGTCTGCCTGTTTCAGGTTTCGTTCTTCTCTCTTCTTTCTGTCTTCTATCTCCTTGTTTCTCTCCCTCCCACTGTCTCCCCCTTGTTGTTCTTCACTCCCTCTCTCTCTGCCCATCTCTGTCTCTGTCTATGTCCATCTCTGTCTCTGTCCATCTCTGTGTCTGTATCTGTATGTGTGTGTGTGTCTGTGTCTGTCTGTCTGTCTCTGTCTCTGTCTCTCTGTCTCTCTCTGTCTCTCTCTGTCTCTGTCCCTGTCTCTCTCTCTGTCTCTCTCTGTGTCTCTCTCTGTCTCTCTGTCTCTGTCTCTGTCTCTGTCTGTCTGTCTGTCTGTCTCTGTCTCTGTCTCTGTCTCTGCCTCTGTCTGTCTGTCTCTGTCTCTGTCTCTGTCCCTGTCTCTCTCTCTGTCTCTCTCTGTGTCTGTCTCTGTCTCTGTCTCTGTCTCTGCCTCTGTCTGTCTGTCTCTGTCTCTGTCTCTGTCTCTGTCTCTGTCTCTGTCTCTGTCTCTGTCTGTCTGTCGGTCTGTCTGTCTCTCTCTCTCTCTTTCTCTCTCTCTCTCTCTCTCTCTCTCTCTCTCTCTCTCCCAATCTCTCTCCCAATCTCTCCCACTCTCTCCCTCCATCGCCGAGCGCTCGGCCTTGTACTGACTCGTGTATCAGACATCACCACTTCTGCTGCTGCTGCTGCTTCACGCAAGATTGAGATGATGGAGGATTGTGACGAGTGGCGGCAGGGATCCGTAGCATTGCTTAATTTCTAGGACAAAAATAATGCGGTTTTAATAATATATGTAGTGAGTGCTGGAAGTGTTGATGCTGTTGTTGTGGATGATGATCACGATGATGGTGGTAGTGGTGACAGTGGTGGTGGAGATGGTAGTCGTGGTTGTGGTGATGGTGTTGGTTCTCATTTTGGCTGCATGGCTCTAAATATTTTAGGTACTCTAGTGTCCTATATATAAAAATATATTTACCCGTATATATGTTCATATATGTATTTATACGTACTTATAGATGCATGATTGCATGTATAACATTGTATATATACGTATATATATATATATCGATATGTATACTGATATATATATATATATATATATATATATTATACGCATACATCAGTCTCAGTAGCGCAAAGCCAAGCGAGGGGCAGACGCCAGGAGCAAGTCGAAACGAATTCCCACTTCACATGACTAGAAGACATTCGAGGCTTCTACATACAACGGCCAACGCTAATGTGGCCATGATGTCGATCATTAAAGACCTTCATTAAAGCAGTAATGTATGCATGTATGTAGATTGCTGTTTATATGGTGTCTTCGTTAACTACTCAAAGGTGTTAATGAATGGAGACCACTGCCAGATAATTGCTAGGAACGCTAGCAAGAGGTAGGAGAGGATTAGCTAATTCACAGATTAGCTAATCCTCGTTGTCGCTCTACTCTATCGATGCAACTTGGTCCAGAGACTCTGAACATCTATGCCATCTTCAACTGTTGGTTGGTTCCTCGTGTGTGCGTGGGCCCGCCGCTGGTGACTTTCAGCTTACTGTAAATTGTTTTGCTAACTGATGCAATATATTATTCGTTCGTAATGACATTTAACATCATAATAGGCTAGCGCAGAGAGCTCCTCTGAGTAGATATCTTGAAGGGGCGCTATATAAATGTTCAAATTATATAATAATTATATATTACAGATGTATTCTTCCTTTTTATAACTCCCCGCATTTTATCCTATCCTATTGGTAAATAATTATAATAAAAATAGTGATAATATTATTATTTTCCCCCGAGGTATACACATGATACCTAGGGAGCGTTGGTGTGTACATGTAATGGCTATTCTTCGCAGATGTTCTTGTTGATGGAGAAGGCGCTACAAAAAGCGACTGCATCGAAACGCATTATTATTATTATTACTGTTATTAATAATAGTATCATTAGTAGTAGAGACTTAGTATAATTATTACAGTGCTGAACAGCACAGTATCTATAGCTAACAGTTTACTCTATAATATTAGAACGGTATAATCATGCATTTTTCCATTAGACCGGGAAGATGCGTTTGACAGCTAGTTGTGAATGAACGAAAATACAATACAATAAGTAAAGACTTAGTAAAAGTAATTAGTAACAGTAATAAAGATAATTCTAAGCAGTTGAAGTGGCTGTAGTAATTGTAATAATATTAATGGTAATGTCTATAAGCTTTCTTCCGGCGTCAGTGTCTGCTTCCACCAGACGTCGTTGCTCTCGACAAAGTAAGTCCATAACGGCGATCACCCAGAGTCTTTCGTCGAGTGATTTACGCAGCCCAGCGTAATCCCATTGATAATATTCCTTCGTCAGCTGATGACGAAGAAGAAGCCCGGGTTTTCTGGTCGAATGCATCCACCGGTCACGGTACCCGGCCTCCGCTGGCCACGGCAGGCCGACACTCCTCCTCGTCCGATTTCACGCAATTTCGACCGAGGTCGCCGGGTTACAGCGACAGAAACCGCATCCCTTGGCGAAGATGCTGTAGTCATGCCAAAGGAAGGATGCGTTTAGAAGGATGGGCAAAGGAGTGTGGAAAGGCAGGAGAAATCCCGCTGGAAATTGCCCTGTCTTCGGCCCAGCGCTGCAGCTACTAATCAACGGCTGGACGGCGGACAATGCCGACAAATCACTGGTCTCGTTAATGGCTTTGATTGCCGTATCAATTAATTACAGTTCTTTATGTACGGGTGAATGGCGTTAGCCGTGCTTTAATTAGCGTCATTGTGCTCTTTCATTGTCGTCACCTTGACTACGATTATCTTCCAACATTATTATCGTTGCCATGGGAATCATCACCACGACCGCCGTGCACTGCCTGCAATAACTTCTTGCACTTTCGTGTTTTATGTCGCCCAGCCAGCAATAAGACCCTGGAATAAAGTAAATCAGGCATCGTACAACAGCAACGAGCAATCAGGCTTGGCTGGCAGCGATCTTGTTTCAAGTCGTATGAAATGCATTGCTTGTGCCTACGTGTAGCTGAATCCTTACATGGATTCTGCAAGATGGCTGTTGTATTTGCCTCTCGCTTCATTTCAGTTGATTAGTTCGTTACCTGCGGGGTTGCTCGTTGATTCTATTATGTTCAGGTTTAACTCGGTTTTAGTGTGGAAGAGTCAGAGCTGTTTCTTCCGTGGTCTGAATTTAGTGCGTTTGGACAGTATGTGGTGCCATAGCTTCTTTCCGCCACCTGTGCTGCGACTCTACGCTCTCCGGTCTCGTGCACATGACTTTGTACTTCCTCCAAAAGACTCTAACTCTAAGGACTTTATAGGCTACCTAGAGTTCAATACAAGCGAATTTTTAAGCCACCACGTTGACCCAAATCTTAAAAACTAACATTATTCCCTTTTTTCTTTAAAGTAGCCTTTGTGTATGTAAGTTGTGAAGCGGTGTGTCTTCCTGCTTGATAAATAAACGAATATATCATCATCATCATATGCCGCCTGCGGCCGGGAAGTCGACTCAGATTCAGTTAAGCAACGGTTAGGCAGTGTTTGAAGTGGCATCACGGAGAGGTTCTACGACCAATCGAGCACCTATACTGACAAAATACCAGTTCTGCATAGACGAGGTAGCCAGAGAGATATCACGGACGATGTGGATGCTGCCATCTGCCAGGCGTTTAGTGGTTACCTCATCGGTTGTCATCATTCATTGTCCTCAATGTAACATGAACTATATAACTACACAGTGCCTTTGCCTGCATTGGTCTTTTGCTGTGGAATCAACTTCCCTCCTTAGTTCGCACCACCATACTATCCGGTGGCCCGGCTACATCGTTTCGCTACCTTGAAACTAGCCTTTATTCTCGAGGACTTTCCCACTGGGAGCTCCTCTGATTGGTGTGCACTGTGAGAGGTGCTTTATAAACCTTTAAATACAATACAATATATATATATATATATATATATACACATATATAGGAACTTTGAACAAAGTGTCAACTGTCAGCTTTGGATGTGGTAATCGTTGGCTGAACTTTACAGTTGTGCAAGAACCCCATTGATGACAAAAGTTTTCTGTTAACACAACGCTGTTTCATGGGAAGATGATTAGCGTGGCATTCCTCATTTTTCCAGGCTTATGGTATTGGTGGAGTTGGCTTCCAGTTTTATTAACTGATACACACATGTACATGTATGTACAGTTGTATGCATGCACTTGTGCATGTATGCATACATGTTACTGAACATTTATCTACCGCTTTCTACTTGAACAACCACTTATCTTTATGTCCATGCAGACGTACATTGTTGTTAATATTATTCTAAGAGCCTGCAGTGGACCACAGCGCTACAGATCAGCAGGATTCAGATTCGAAAACTCTTTGAGATGCTGAACACGAGCTGCAACGTATACAGATGATTCGGCGTCAAGACTGCGTCAAGATAGCGTCATGTAGTCGTCGTCATTGGCTACAGCGTTGGCGACATATCAGACAGATCTTAGCTATACATTCTGCTCGTCGGTTCTGCTTGAGCCTCTTCTGATCTTATCCAGTTCGATGCCCACCAGTAAATCATCGCTGCACACAACTCAAGGTTCATTCTTTTTAACAATGTCTAACATTGGCAACCAATGCTGCGGCGTGGTAATTCTCCGTACCAAGACCTCCATTGCTCAACGCAGCGCCTTTGCGACTGTGGGTCCTTTTGTGGAATAACCTTCCCCTACAAATTCGGGCTGAGATTTTGGCTGGTGGTTTATCCACTTCGGTCCGTTACTTGAAATCTTTCACATTTCCTCGGATTGCTCACGCTGGAAGCGCCTCTGAATAGTCATTACTGCTAGAGGTGCTTTATAAATGCCCAAATACAATACAATAATCAGAAAAGTGTTTTCTCTTACTCGAGCACTCAGTCCAGTAGCGTAAGTAGTAGTAGTTTCAGTTTAACGACACTGTGTGATAAAAAAGATCATTAGCGTCGCCCTCCTCCTTCGTCCAGGCTAGGGACTGGCACTGACAGAGTACGATCAGCGGCGGAGTTCCCAGTAGCGTAACCTTTCCTGGTTACCCTTTAAGCATCACTTAACAATGAACGTATACGGTAGTCTATAGTTTCGCTCACTGTGTTTTTCTAACCCCGTTTAATGGCAATGGCAACGACTCTGTAACAATATCGCGACTTTGCTCAGATATTTGTTCAAGAATGTAACCTTTACTGGTTACCCTTTAAGCATCACTTAACAATGAACGTACGGTATACTCTATAGTTTCGCGCATTGTGTTTTTCTAACCCCGTTTAATGGCAATGGCAACGACTCTGTAACGATATCGCGATTTGCTCAGATATTTGTTCAGGAGTGTAACCTTTACTGGTTACCCTTTAAGCGTCACTTAACAATGACCGTACGGTATATAGTACACAGTTTCAACCACTGTGTTTTTCTAACCCTGTTTAACGACAATGGCAACAAGTCGGTAGCAATCTAACGATTTGCCACAGTTTATAGCCCTTCTATCAGACTATTGAGGTCCATGAAGGTTCCTATCATTCTTGTTGCGACAAGAGTCTTTATTAACTTTCATAAACGTGCAGGCTTTAACACTTTAGCGACAAGAGCGTACTAAAAGCGACTTGGAAACCAATACAGCTCGTCGTTAAAGTGTTAAAATGCTGTAAAACCCTAAGTAGTATAATACGCGAACAGTACAACTTTCTTGATGCACGCCACACTGTTCGCTACCCAAGACAATGATTGACTCGTCCTTTGGGCATACGATGTATTGAGGCGGATCTAGGTCATAAGATCGGGCCCAGAGTTTTGTGGCTATGGTATAGTATAGAGAGGCCTACTGGGAAATAGCCAGGGCCTGAAGCAGAGCAAAGCCTTTTGATACTGCCAAAGTCTTTTCATTATCTTGGAATCGAGTTTCAGATTGATTTCTATTCAAGATTCAGTCGTGTCGTACAGCGATAGAATTTATGCATGCTTAGCTCCTGGTCGCGGTTCAGTTTATAGTTTATTGCAAATGAATAAATATTTATATGTTTAGTTTGTGAGTTCTGTTTATATATATATACGGAATGGGGTTTGCCTTGAAACGACCATCGATTGGTGGTCAATGTGTTACACTGTTCTAAACTTTATTGTATTGTATTGCAATTTATTGTATTGTATTGTATAGTTCGAATTGTGCAGATTAGATACTTGATGATACTGTCACTCGTCTATGGGTGAGACATGTCGCACTTGTCTAGACACTGAGACCGATGATTGACGGGAATGGCGCTATAAAAGTTTTCTGGTTAGACTAGACATTGATTTAAAACACTGAGTAGATACGATAGAGAAAGCTGCAATGGACCATTGAGGCACAGATTCAAAACATGCCACAAAAACGCACCAGTTACATGATTTCCGAGGTCAAAGCATTCTTTATCGATCATTTCTAAGTATTAGATACTATCAGAAATATTTACGATGATGCATGGACGCTATTCCTGGCGTGATGCAGCTGTGTCATATTTTTACTCATCGCTCACAGTCAAGGCCAGAAAAATTCAAGGCCGTCGATTCATATTCCTAATGAGACATGCTTCCCATAAAACAAAGATCGGGTTACAGGTTCAAACACGACGAGACGACTTGCAGGAGGAGAGGGGAATTACTCCTTAACGGTTCGCAGTTCGCACCATCGAATAATTATTATAAGGATTCACAGACAAAGCATAATAGCATAATACAATACAATACAATTGACGTCCGCCAGTTTCTCTTCTAGGAATACCGGCTTAAACTGGCAGAGGACAATTTGTAGAGGGAGGAGTGAACTTCACCATTTCTGGTTCACAACATCACCTATAGCTGGATTTGAGTATGTGCGTATTATATATGCATTTATATACTTTATTTCGCACAAATCAGAACAGAGAAACTAAGCAAAGTTAGCAAAGACTAGAAAAAATACAAAAATTGCTTCCCAAACAGACTGGGAGACAATTCAAACTATTGCTCCTCTGGAAGCATAAACGCTGTGCACCCGCTGTCCTTTACTGACAAATCAAAACCATTAACTAAATTATTATGTGTGCAGACATTTAAATAAATGCCTTTTCAGTACTTCTTAAAGCGTTACCCATTATTGCCTGAATTGTGTTAAAATTAATTAAGAACAAATGTTCAATCAGTGACTAAACATTGCCACGGGCATCTTCTCATCAAAACTTGTTTCTACAGTGCAGCTCGGTCAGCTGCACTGTATTCCTGTAGAATTTATAAATAAATTTCAACTGTCATGTCTGATGTATAAAATCCTTACATAGAACATTAATTTTCTACTTAATCCCAACCACTATTCTGTCTTTACATCCCGCCCCGCAGCCAGCGGTCTTCGGGTATAGATCATTTTGGCTGAGCCGCGATGCAGAACTGTCCTGGGCTATCGTGAATTTCATGTTGAAGCCAACAAGCTTTTAAACCGACTACCAATTTTTCTCACGTGCTATAAACTATTTTCTTCTTTCAAACTCACTCTCGCCCACGGGGCTTCAATTATTTGGATATCTAGCTACTCTTCACCAGGTAACTGACTAATCGCGCCTCAGATTCCACAGTCTGTGCGACTTTGCACGCGTTAAAATGCACAATAACAATAACAATATAATTAAAATACCAATTACAATATCAACAACTTTAATAACAACCTTAACAACAACAACAACAACAGCTTTAACAACAACTTTAACAACAACGACTTAACAACAACAACAATATCACACCTTTCTTACCTCTCAACATGCTTTGATATAGGCATATCTACCCCTATAGAAAAGGTACGTCGAGTTGGTACGGATGGAATTCCATAGACCGCCAACCACAGGACAGGCACAGTATAACAGCGGTCGGTGTGACTTCTATAAAGAGCATTTTAGGAAATCCTCAAACGCGCTTTGAACACGAACACGTGGTGCTTCTTTCGATTCCTCTGCATGTTCAGAGCGCTCAGCTTCAATTGCTCTGCAACTCAGGTCAAAGCCTAGAAAGAACGACCTGACTACTACTACGATGACTTGGCGATAATGGATCGCCGTCAGAAACCAAGTTTCCTACTTCGTTCCGACGGGTGTAACCCTTTTGCCTTGGAGCTACTTCAGAGAGTCAGACAGGCAAGTAGTGACCCCAGTCTTTGAATCACCCTCCATGTAAATTCGAGGGTTTCGGAGGCTTCCAGAGCCACTGATTGATGGAACTGGAGAGGGTAAGGACGAGGAAGTAATATCAGGCCACAGGAATTCAATTACACCTTCCAGCATCGCATAGATCATTCGCTGTGCCTCGCAGTGATTCGGTTGGGGTCAGAAAGGCAAGCACCGACGAAATGGCCGCGTTACTCGGGCAATCGGCGCGGAAGGATATGCCGAGGTCAAAGGTGTAGTTAATTACACTCTTTAAAGACTTTGCTTTATGGCGTTTTTATAGCCATTTGTATAGATTCAATGTACATTGTGGAGGCTATGGCAAAAGCAATATTGCGCGTGTTAAGGAGCTCTAATACAAGCCTATGTTTCTCATTCATAGACAAGTGATAGTATCAGCAAGTATTTAATCTGACCAATTCGAACTATACAAAAAATACAATACAATGAAATGGATTACAATACAATCCACTACGGTATAGAACAGTATAATACAGTGACGGCCCAATATAAAAATACAATGCAATACAATACAAAGACACAAACATATACCATATACTAGGTTACAAGGATCCAACCTTATGGCCACTGTGGACTTGATACCCGAGATCCAATACAATGCAATGCAGAACAACATAATACTATACAATGCAATATCTGCGAAATACAATAAATACAGTGACTAATTAAATAACTAAAATAATGGCGTAATACAGTAACTGCAATCGAAAACATCACAACACACTGGTAAAAAATAATCAATGCAATGCAGAACATAATTACGTCTATTTATGTTCATCATCTTCTGTGTTCTGTGTTCTGTGGCCATCACGTTGTAACTCGGTGGGCGAAAGCTAACGAGGTGGATCCAGGCATCATCCAGCTACTACTTTAAAGCCACTCTTACTCTTTATCTCGAATATTCAGGAGTGTCTATTAAGTTCGGATCGAAATTATGATCACAGGCGAACGAGCGACGGACTTCCTGAAATCAGGTCATCCAAAAAAGCAGTAGACCCTATCAGGAGCGTAGCCAGACTTAAATTCAAGAAGAGGCAACTTCACAGACCAGTGCATAATTTTCCCGATGACCTTTTTTAGATTTTGTTTTAGAAATTTAACTACGATGACCTTTTTAGACATTTGACATTTTACCGACGACGACCTTTTTTAGAAATTTCACATTTTAACTCCGACGACCTTTTTTTAGACATTTAGGCCTACACATATTTTACCTTACAAAGTAACATTGAAAGTAAATTACCTGGAACACCGGCGCCTAACGAGACTTCGATTCTTCAATTCAAGAGGAG
The DNA here is from genome assembly GCA_020284085.1 of Aporrectodea caliginosa. Lineage (NCBI taxonomy): Eukaryota > Metazoa > Annelida > Clitellata > Crassiclitellata > Lumbricidae > Aporrectodea > Aporrectodea caliginosa. Next base: position 1,054,777 of record JACEVL010000215.1, read on the forward strand.
GCAACTTCACAGACCATTGGCAAAATCTTGGTCATTTCAATTGAAACTCCACTATATAAAAAAACCTCCATATAGCTACGCCTATGGACCCTATAGCTTTTTCTTATCAAATACAGAATCCATCTGAAAAGAACAAGGTTACAAGGATCCAACCTTTTGGCTTCTGTGGACTTGACGCAGCCATTGTATGGTGTAGAGAGATTTCTCAGATTTACATTAAAAGTTACAAGGCAGGCGTTGCTGTCGATAAAAGTTCGCGATGGACGTGAAACCTGGCGAGTAAATTCCTCGCAAAACATTGCATTTCAATTCGTTCGAGCATGCACATTAGGAATTCCAGTATCACGTGCGACAATTGTTTAACGCAGAATGCAAAGGATACAGAAAGGTCACAAGCTACAGAGACGAAAGGTCTGCTAATTGCTGACAATTATATGGCGGTCTATTATAAACAGGGATACTCGATAGCGTAGTGGTTAGCGTGCTGGACTATCAGCCGAGAGATAGGGGTTCAAATCCCCGTCAGGGCAGAAATTTGGTTTGAGATATCTGCGTCCCTAGCCAACTCCGCTACAATGAATACACTGATTATCACTGAGGTACAGGGCGTGCGGAGTGCTCGTTCTTCCCTGGTAGTAGCCGTGTAGAAATTGAACTTATTGAAGACATCCATCGATTCCAGTCACAGATGTTAGATAAAATGTGTCTTTACGACAACGTAACATGCACATCATGATAGGACTAAATGACGTTGGTCGTGTTTGGTGAAGTTAAAGCTATCATTGTTTGCTGTAGCTGCAGCTCTTCCACTGCATCAAAGTCACTCAGCCTTCACTGGCTTATTTATAATATCAATTTTTTGATGGTATGGTTGAACTAATTATGTCATATTTTCAGACTTCTATGACTTAATAAAATAAGGATAGACTATGTATAATAATAAAAAGCAAATTTGGTAAAATAAAGTGGATAAAAGGGACCCCATTTCGCGGCAACTACTCTAAAATGCGTTGTCGGTTGCCCCCACTGGGGGGGGGGGGCTTACGGCGCTTCCACGGACCCCTAGTCGTGGCAGACTCTGTCCAAGTAGTCCAAATCTGTTCAAACATGCAATGGGAGGCAGAGACAAGAGAGACAGAGAGACACAGACACACAGAGACAGAGACACAGACAGAGAGACAGAGAGAGGCAGACAGACAGACAGAGACAGACAGAGACAGATACAGAGAGAGACAGACAGACAGACAGAGACACAGACAGAGACAAACAGACAGACAGACAGACAGACAGAGACAAACAGATAGACAGACAGACAGAGACAGAGATAGACAGATACAGAGACAGACAGACAGAGACAGACAGACAACCAGAGACAGCAGAGAAAGACAGCAGAGAGAGAGAGAGCAGAGAGAAAGAGAGACAGAGATATAGAGACAGAGACACACACAGAGAAAGAGAGACAGAGAGAGACAGAGAGACAGAGAGAGACAGAGAGAGAGAGACAGAGAGAGCAGAGAGAAAGAGCGACAGAGAAGAGAACAGAAGAGCAGAGAAGAGAAGAGAAAGGGTGAGAATAGAAGAGCAGAGAAGAGAAGAGAAAGGGTGAGAAGAGAACAGCAGAGAAGAGAAGAGAAAGGGTTAGTCGATCATTCGGTCCATGGTAATTCAAAGTGTCATTCATTCGTTGAGCCTTCCTTCTCAAAGGCAGTCGTTCTGCGTATGCCTGTGTTTGCCTGAGTATCTCTCTGACTCCCTCTGTCCAGTCACTGCTGTTGCCAGAGCATTGACGACGCTGCGCCAAAATAGGCGACGATTTGACAGAAGCCGGACTGCTTATTGATTTCGGAATTAATTTGATTTAACTTGACGTTTCAGCGTTTTGCGACATTATTGTCATGCGTTGCAAAAAACTGACTGCAAACTCCTGGAAGCCAAGGGCTTATGCGTTCTGCCCGCAGACCGTTATACGACTGAGGATTTCTCCGAACGTTTGGTTTATGGGCTTGTCCGATTTTAGCCAAACATTGCAGACACTACTTTGCATATATTTCGAGTTTAGGAGACAGTATTCAGTGGGTAACGACGTTTCATCCTCGACCTGGACTAATATTTTCCAAGCTATTGTAATCTAATGATAGTTATAGTAAAACCAATTATTTTGAATGGTTGCTTGGAGCTGCTGATATCGCCCTTACTGTGCCTTACGAGTTCTCTCAAAATTATAAGTCTCATCTCAGCGTTTTGCCTATTCTTGTTGCAAGCCTTTCTGCACATACATTCCCAACGCTTCGTGTTTTGCTTCATGTATCTACATGTAGGTCTAAATACTTAAAATAGCGCCTTGTAAGTGGTTGTTCAAAGCGAAAAATTAATACTTTCTAGTCATGTTACTTTTCCAAAGAGCTGTTTTGTATGTCTTCGGAATTCACTCTGAAGTCTGAATATCTCGAACAACCACTTCTCTGTTCAAATAAGTCAGCCACTAACTATCCAGCATACTGATTGAATTCTAGGATTTTTCTGTATATTGTTTCTACAACAATTTAGCATTTATCATGTTCCTATCGGCTTAGCCTGCCCTATGTGGTTTCATGAGATTTCTTCATAATTTTATGAGCTACGCATGTGTCTTTCGTATTCCACGACTTATACACTTTTTACATAATCTTTAATGAAATTTAACTATGTCTACAGTAACTGTCATGAAGACTTAAAAGAGCTCTCTTCCATTTATACTTACTTTCAACAGCTCTCCTGACCTTATTTCAAGATATCATCTTATATAAGCTTATATTTTAGGAATTCATATTAAAATAGCCTGTTTTGAGACAAGTATATGCGTGTAGGTTTTGCTTTATTTCACGCATCCAAACGACCTACGTAGACTCGAACAGCCACGGGGCCATTTTCCACACGTTTCTCCAGTAACAAGCTGATTTGCATCTTTTCCTAACTGGCTACACACAGCTTGACGACAGCTTGCGTTTGCTTAACGTGGCTCCTCACTGCGGCGTTTCATGTCGCATTCGTGTGCTCCCGGTCTGTCACCAGATGGCTGTGGCTTCCTGTTGAAGCAGACGATGTCTGTATTCGACGGCGGGAAATCATTTCGGAGAGTCGCCGATTTTTTCATAATTATCCCATTCGCAATCCTGTGCGCTGCTTATTGATCACGCTCCGGAGAATGGTAAAAGAAACGGATCATAATGAATGGCCGAGGCCAAAGCACTCGAAACTGCAGTGTCTGATAAGATTAATGCCTACTTACTGCAACGTTAATGTGGCCGGCCGCATCGAACGTAGCCACTTATGCTGTCGGGTAGTGACAATTTTACTCATTGTGACCTACACACTGCCGGACCCAGACTTTACCGCTGTTGAGTACTTTTGGTGGAAATATTTGGACGACCTTTTCAAGTAGGGGCCTAGGCCTACTTTTAAGGCGTAAGCAGTTTTAGGTGGTTTTTTGGTCCTCATCACTTTTGGAATCGATTTTAGATACCACTTTTGAAATCGATTTTAGATAGGCCTACCACTTTTGGAATCGATTTAGATACCACTTTTGGAATCGATTTTAGATACCACTTTTGGAATCGATTTTAGAGTTATAAGTCTCAAATAGTTGCGATAACAACTCTTTTAATCATTCATCTGTTTTCGGCCGATTGTTTTTCTCTTGTTTGCATCAGGGCGCTTACTTTTTGAATCTTTCACGACATTTTTACTAAGATTCTCTTATTATATTATTTTAGACTTTTTATTTTCCATTATTACATTACGCTAATTACACTACATTGCAGTGCCTCAGCCGGTGATACACGTAACAAGGGTCGCTGAGAAGAAATAAACGCTTGCTGAAGACTGTTTGGCCAAGGTAGCCCAGCGGATGCTTTTGACAGCTTCAGGCATCTCCGTGTGGTTCACCAAGGATCAGCGATCCGATCTCTGCCTTGGATGAGACATACAGTAACTACACTCCGAAGAGGCAATACTGGCAAAATGGTGTGAGGATTAAAAATCATACGTCAACGGCCCACAGTCACACTCGATGCCGAGGAGAACCATGATGAATCCAGAGTAGAGATTGTAGTCCCAGAGATTAACCTGGAAATGTCTTCGAAGGCAGAGCTCGTTGATGTCGCACCAGTTCTGAAGAATGGCAAGGCTCCGGGCATCTAGAATTATGCCAGAGATGCTCGATGCGAGTGGAGAGTGGACACATGTGGGTAACAGAAGAGAAACAGAGGAACTGGCAAACAGACAGACAGACAGACAGACAGAGAGACACAGACAGAAACAGAGGCAGAGACAGAGGCAGATGTAGTCAAAGGCGGTGACAAAGGAACAGAGAGAATAGGAGCAAATGCATCATTACAGTGACCGGGTAGTGCTACAATGCAGTTGATATACTTCGGGCTTACATTGATGATGATGAGTTCTCTGCCCGAAGGAAGCAGGTCCATTGGCTTTTATGCCACCCGGGGATGAGATGAGTGAGGTGGTTTCCCGTTGCCTTCATCACAGACAATTGTCGGTCAGTAACATGTCCAGGGTCGCAACGCAGTGGCTTGACGTAGATTCGAACCTGCGACCCCCGGTTACAAGGCACAGAACATACCACTACACCACCGCGTCCCACTTACATTACATTATGGTAATGGTTATTGCAAATTTATATAGCGCCACTTCAAGAGTGACTCATCAGAGGCGCAAACATTATACAACATTACTATATGTTGTGTCGCATTGAATCGCTTTACATCACGTTACGTTACGTTACGCATTACAGGACATTGTACAAAATCATTGTACATTACATCACATTAGATAACATTGTATTCCGTTACAGCACATCACATTACAGTATACATGCATTTACAGTGCAGTGCTACAAAGTAGTTGATGTACGCTGGGCTATTGCACAGTGCAATGCATCGTGCTGACTCTCAGTAACCAAACAGTCCCTATCCATGCTGGACTTTATCGGCACATTAGTGTCTGAACTGACCAGATAATAGGTTTACATTGCAAATGTTTGACGATCAGTGGATTGGAAACGTATAATAATGCTTCTTTGTACTCTCAAAATCAATGTCTGTTTGCTACGATCGCCAGTGTGGCTCATAGCCTTCTACAGAGAGAAAGACAGAGGCAGACATACAAACAGAAAGAGACAGAGAGATAGACAGAGAGACAGCACAAGACAAACAGTGACTATATACAGTATAGGTTCTGGTTGCGGCAGACATCATCTTCTGTTTAACAGGTTGGTGAACCGGAGAGAGAAGGATCGCTTTAAATTCACTTGCCCTATCCTCGGATTCTTCCGGCTGTTGCGTCTTTCCTTCGCCCGCTAGAGGCAGCACCAGTAGACCGACCATCAGCCAGCCAACCGATGGACAGATGGCGCTAGTCTTGAATAATTCTATCCTTGCCCGTTGTAATGAATCAAGATGGAAACATCGATACCTCCTCGCATATAGGCTATACTTGTAATGTCCGATTTAGTATATCTCTATATGCACGTATATATTTATATATGTACGATACTTGTAATGTCCAATTTATTAGTATATGCATATATATTTGTATGTATGAATGCATGTCTTTATGTAGAGCTATGTTAACATAAGTCTTTTTTCTTTAGTCGTGGCTGGGCCGGGAGCGCTTCTGAATAGCTTCTTGAAGAGGCGCTATATAAATGCTCTGAATGAATGAATGATACTTGTAAGTTGTAAAGTCCGATTTATCTCTGTATAGCATATATATATTTGTATGTATGAATGCATGTAGGCCTATGAATGCATGTATGTATGAATGTATGTATTAGCATAATTTGTACTTTTGCAAGTATGTGCATAGACATGTATGTACGCATGCTTTTATGCATTTAAGTATATACATACACATATAATTATGTAGCTGTGTTTGTTTGTATGTATGTATATTTGTATGCGTGAAAGTCTGCATGGGTGCATGTACGTTTAGATATGTATATGGGTCATGCCTTTTCTCTGCTTCCGTCTTAAGTTAACTGTTATTCTGATAAACTCTGAGCGACGGTTTTGTAAGTTTACCTGTCTGTCTATCTTTATGTGTCTGTCTCTCTGTCTGTCTGTCTGACTGTCTGTCTGTCTGACTGTCTGTTTACCCTTGTATGCCACCTTGCAGGAGTAGCGCAATAATTGGACAGCCTTCTCATTTATTGTGCTACATATAGCTCTACAGAAATTTGTCAATTTTGCACTAGGGATTTCAGGGCCGTATTAAAGGTTAGTGGGGGCCCTGGTGCTGTGATTACCTTCCAAAGACCCCTCTGACAACCACCGATCTGTCACGCAGATAGTTATAAAATGAGAGCCCCTCAAAACTGCGAGCCCGGGTGCTGCAGCATCCTTAGCACCCCCTTAATGCGAGCCTGAGAGATTCTAACTCCTGACGCACTGAAAATCTGCTGCATTATTACCATTAACCTGCCTTCGGGCGTAATAAAGTACTGATTAACCCACTGAGTGATCTGATAAACTGTAACGTGCTGTCGCCAACTGTTTATGCAGCGCCTAAGTGATTTCTTGCCATCACAATGCGCATGGCCTCAATCGATAGATTGGTGCCTTGTATGGGATTCGCTCACGGCCTCCTCCTTCTCTGTAGCATACGTTGCTTATTTTCATTGCCTGGTCCAGTTCGTTCTTAGTAGGGTGATATATGTATGTACGCAGATATTGATACAGTGTCTCTGAAGAACTCTCTCCAAGGCGCCGAGTGATGTTTCCGACGATTGCGCCAACTGATGCAGATTGCATTTGCTGATTTATATAGCGCTGGTTTCCAGAATAGAACGACAGATGCATAGGAATAGCATCGGGCAGGCGGTAGCGTCCTCATGACTGCTAGCCTCGGCAAACACTGGCAGTTGGAATGAAGAATGCTTTTTGGGAGATCCTTTTTATGGAGTTTTGTGTAATACTGTGTACATATTCTCTGCAGTGTGCGTTTCATTTTTAAGTGCTGTAGGCTTAGGTTTTTTGTCTATTTTGCAGCGTTTTGTATTTTTTGTTTAGTCTTGTGTGTGTTTTCCTACCTTTAGTGAATGAAACTGGACAAATGATCTTTAGTGATGTTTTGACGTAAGTTAGTCTATAATGAAGGGTTTGGTTAAGTTCTGGCGATGCTTGTAATGAAGTTTTTGTGGTGAAATGCGTGAAATACGAATTTATATATGTATGCAAGTATGTATGTATGTGTATATGTATGTATGCATATATGTAAGTACTAAGTATGCACTATGTATGTATGTATTTGTGCATGTAAGTACGTATGTATGTATATGTGTGTATGTATGCATGTATGTATATGTACATGTATCTATGTCTGTGTGTATGTATGCATGTGTGAAGTATTCGATGACATTTATTGACGAAAAAGTCTGTGAAATATTTGGTGATGCATTTCGGCGATGCTTTTGAAGTGTCCGCCCCAAGGTAAACAGAAAATTAATGTACTCTGAACTAAATCTAATGAAATAGTTTGCCAACGTCTACACATAATACGAGCACTCAATGGAAGCTTTTCCCAGAGGAAAGTCGTCGGACACCAGAAATTCCGATAAGATTGAATTGATGCGTGAAAGGACGGCACCTGCATACCCCCATGAGTTGCGGAGCGGAGTAATCGGCGATCAGACCTACACGATACTGAAAGTCTTGTTACAAGTGCATCAGTTGCCTGAATCGCCAACGACTGTGATACGAGGGCACATGTATATCGCAATGTACGCTAATACCAAGATTTATTTAGAAGCATCAATCACGGACCCAGAAAGTCATAAGATCAGAGAGTTTCGATTCCCTGACTGTCAGTGATCTGTGCACACCCCTTCGAGACAGAAACGTCCGACGAAATCCGAAATATTGATAAATCGTCGATTAGTGCTGTGGTGCAATGGAGCAAGACGAGATACCCGGTCCGCAGTCAGCGGGGCGTGACAGTCGAGTCCATGTCCGTCAATGTTACTCAGAAATAAAATACGTCTGGGGGTCAAAGTAGCTTTGAAACCTTCCCTCTGTGCATTTGCCTAGACCCAGTTTTTTTGTCGGGCAGGTGAGGTTTTTCTGTCGGATGTCGGCGGATATAGAAAAATTCTTTTTGTTGGAGAAGAAGTAGGCAGACGTAGCAAATACGTCGCAAGTTAGGGTAAAGTAGAGTAGGCCAGGTAAAGAAGGTCAGGTGTAGTAAAGTAGGTCAGGTAAAGTAGGTCATTGAAGTGAATTAGATCAGATTAAATACAGTAGGTAAGGTAAAATAGGTCAGTGAAGAGAAGTAGGTGAGGTAAGGTAAATTAGGTCAGGTAAAGTAGGTCAGATAAAGTAGGTCAGGTGTAGTAAAGTAGGTTGCAAAGTAGGTCAGTGAAGTGAAGTAGGCTAGGTCAGATAAAATACAGATCAGTGAAGTGAAGTAGGTCAAATAAAATACAGTAGGTCAGGTAAAGTAGGTCAGTGATGTGAATTAGGTCAGGTAAAGTAGTTCAGGTGAAGTAATCCGAAATATTGATAAATCGTCGATTAGAGCTGCAGTGCAATGAAAGTAAAGTAGCTCAGATAAAGTAAAGCATAGGCCAGTTAAAGTAAAGGTGATCAGGAACGGTAAAATGTAGTATGGCAAGGTACAGAAAGGCAGAAAGATATTGTATATTGAAGCAAAACATAGTAGCCTACAGTATAGTACGATGAAATAAAGTAAAGGTAATGGGAAGTTGACGCAATGTAAGACAGTATAATATATGGCAGAGAAAGCCAGCAATACAGTTCCTTAAAGGAATGAGTTTATTTATTGTTCTGAATATTTTTACACGAAGCACGAATGGTTGAAGAGCAATTCAACCTCAAGACAACTGGTTTTTAGATATTTTTTTGTTTTAACAACCTCTGAGAGGCAACCAATTCAAGCGGTTGCACGGTGCAACAACGCATTCTAGCGCACTAATATACATAATATATATAATATATATTGTTTCATGCATTTGCTCTATCCTGCATGGGAAAATAAATTGATTTGGTTTGATTTGATTTGATAAACCCATATGCGGTGCATTTATTGATTATTAATTTGAGCTTATACATCTTCATGTAATAATAATAATAATCCTCCAAGCGATGGCTTTGGCGAACATAAATTATTCTGTTATCGTTATCGCTAGTGTTGTTATTGATATTATTTTTGTTGTTGATATTGTTATTATTGTTATTATTCTTATTCTTCTTCGCATTCTTCGATGGGTCGTTCTCCACTTTGTATAGCAGTGGAGTCACAAAACAAGTCCACCGGTTCGCGATGCAAAGCACATCATAGCCATCGACTCGTTTTACGTGACAATGGTGGCGTGCACAGTGCGTCCAACAGACATTCGTGCTTCAGTTATGTTGACTGCGGCTGCTTATCCATTAGAGGCAAACGTCCTGCGTTCATGATGATTCCGGCTTATCCACTAAAAGCAAACGGCGTTCGCTCATAAGCGATTGGCCCACTCAATGTACTCAGCTAACATTGGACATTGAAATCGGACATTGGCGGCCGTCCTAGAGACGAACATGTGCTTAAACATGTCGGGCCGCCGGAGGTATATATAATGTATATATATGTATACAAAATATATATATAAATATATATGTATATAAATATATATATATTTATATACATATATATGTGTGTGTGTGTATGTACATGTATATAAAAACTATATATGTATATAAATGTGTGTATATATATATACACACATTTATATACATATATAGTTTTTATATACATACACACACACATATATATGTATATAAATATATATATATATATATATATATATATATATATATATATATATATATATATATATATTGTATTGACCTACTACTTGCTCCAGGCAATGGCTTTGGCAAACATATCATTAATAACAGTCCCATTCGGACTGTGCTATACGGACGACGCAGCTGTCCATTCTGAACGCATCGCCACAATGCATGCCTGGCCATTCCTGTGGATTAGTCTGCTGCGTTGATTGCATATGAACGGACCTTTCACTTGTCTGTCTGTCTGTCTGTCCATCTGTCTGCCTGTCTGTCTTTTTGAGTGTATATATGTCGGTCAGTCGGTCTTCCTGTCTCTCTTTCAGGGGGTTGCAATCCTCTGGTGTAGTGTGACAATAATCGTTAAGTGCAACCTGTGAGAGGTTTACCATAGCATAGAGTAGCATGATATGACATGACGTAACACAGCATAGCATGACTCCTGAAGGGGCGCTATACAAATTCCCGGAATGAATGAGTGAATGAAACAAGTGTTGCGAAAACACACAGTAACTTAAAAACAGTTAAACTTCACATTAAAGCAGCATAAATATGCAATAAACATATTAAGACACCAGTGGTGGCGCTACAGCAGGTCATTTGACCTGCCTATTTTGCTCCCGACCTGCTTAATGACCTGCCTAAAATTCTTTGGAATTTTTAATATCTTCTTTTCATTTCAAACATCAACATCTGTCCCATAGTTATATTTTTGATACTGTGTCTTAAAGACACAGTATCAAAATATAACTTTCCATTCACATCACACTGCGTTTCACCTTGCTCCTCATAGGCATTTATGAAGCGCCTGTATCAGTTGATTATGGTAAGGAAAGGTGATTAAGCCTACCACTGATTGGATGCACAGTCCTTAAAACAACAAACCACTTCAGCATTTTTCCTATTCAACTCACACGGAGTAGGATAATCCGAGATGGACTGATGGTGGGTTCTTCCGCTGGTTATCCACCGTAAAGTACGATGCTATAATTATCTTGGACCACTTTCAAAGGGGTTCTTGTGTTCTTGTTCTATCGATGGACAAAAACCCGAAAAATTCACTGGTCGGTTCAGCGATCCTATAGACTTCAAGGCGGAAAAGTCAATCCGAATTTATGTCTGTCGCATAGTCCGTGAGAGGAGTTTTAACTAGCTCACTGAATGAATGACTGACTGACTGACTGACTGACTGAATGAATGAATGAATGAATGATTTGCCTCTGATTCAAGCACTGACGTCTGGCACGTTGATCTCAGTAATCATTCATTATTCATTCACTGATTTGTAATGTAATGTAATTGAACATTTATATAGCGTCCCTTCAAGTTATCTACTCTCTCGGCTATCCTGTATGATGTTAAATGTCATTACGAACGAATATAGGCCTATTACATCAGCAAAACAATGCACAGTAGGCTAAGCCTACAGAGTCACCAGCGTCGGGCCCACGCACACACGTGGAACCAACCAACGGATTCCCGTCGACAGCTGACAGATGGCATGGATGTAATTAAGATTATATTACATGAGTTAGCAAAACAATGCACACTAAGTTAAACATTTGCTGAAATGGCGAATTAATGAATAAATAACTGAACGACTTAATGAATTTATTACTAAATAGATTAACGAATTTCCAGATAATTAATTAACCATAGAAGTATTCTTCACGAATGACCTAACGAAGAAGCGATTGAAAGGCCAAATTGAATAGGGAATAGTCGGACGACTAAAAGAAAGATTGACTGGCTGACTTTTTGCTTGTATGGCTGACAAACGACCTTCCATCCTTCCTCTCTCCAGGACTGTCCGATTGCTTTGCACACCGCGTCCATCCATTAGACCTGCGTGCCCTGAGTTACGTTCGAAAGACACGGAATACGTAAATCTAAGTCGAGGGAGGTCGAAATGTCCCGCAGACCGAAACCACATCAACCTTTACCCGCTGGGAAATTCCGCCGGCAAATTCGATTGGGGAATTCCGCGCGCGGCGGAAATGCTGGCTATCAAATTTTCGACACAACTGAAAGATTAAGAGGGAATGCTTTGTCGCCGAAACGAATTGTTTGGCTTCTGTGTTTTGCTCTTTGTTTTTCTGTTTTGGTCTGTTTATGTGTCTTTCTTGTTTTGTCTATTTGTTTGTTTATCTGTATTTGTTTCTGTTTACCTGTGTTTGTTTATCTGTGTTTACCTGTCTCAGTCTGTCTGTCATTAGGCCTATCAGACTTTATCTATATAGACCTATCTAACTGCCTTTGTCTCTCTTTCTCTGTCTCTGAATTTCTTAGTCTATTTTTCTCTATCTTTCTTTCTTTGTCTATCTTTATTTGTCTATTTTTCTTTATCTATCTTTCTTTGTCTATCTTGTTTTGTCTCTCAATTTCTTTGTCTATCTTTTTTATATCTTCCTTTGCTCTCTTTCTTTATCTCTTTTTCTTTTTCTATCAGGCTGACTTTTTGGTTGTATGACTGACTATCTTTTCTATCTTTTTTTGTCTATCTTCTTTTGGCTCTCTCTCTCTCTCTCTTTCTTTGTCTATCTTTCTGTATCTGTCTCTGCCTATGTGCCTTGGCCTATCTATCTTTATCCGGCTGTCTCCTTCTGTATTAGTACGTCTGCCGTGGCATGAATGTGTCTGCTCTCGTGTGTATTCTGTCTTCCTTTGGCAGGATTTCGCTCTCTTTATCTTTCTCATTCTCTGCGTCTACCTATTGAGCTCTGGCTGCTTTCGTTTAAGCCCCTAGTGCCATTGCGAAGCTTTCCGGGTATCATTCTTCATGGCGATTGTAATCGCCATTTTTTTACCTTAGCTTATATAATTTAGCCTGACGTGGCCCTGAAATTCCTTAGATCGCCATAACTGATTTTTTGCAAAAAACTACCTTCATGATCATGGATTCCTGACGCTAGTCACTTTGCGGCGATAGGTACGAATAAATTATCTCCATCGTACTCGGTCATTTGTCAAGTCCACTGTTCCTCTTTGTGTTAGTCCGAGTGATGTTATGTCCTCATTGATATAATCTATCCAGCGTTGTCTTGGTCTGCCTTTGTTTCTTTTCCAATCGAATCTTGCATGTAGGCTATACTGCATTGTGTGGGATTCGGTCAACTGGCATTCTCTCTACGTGTCCAAACCATCGGAGTCTTCGTTGAACGACTTTGTCTAGCAGAGTCGTTTGGGTACCTAATGATTGTCCTATGTCATCATTTCTTATTTCATGTAGTCTTGAAAGTTGAAATACCCGCGATCTTCCGTCTCCAATGCATTTCTGCTGTAAGAATTCTTTTCTCATCTTTCCCTAATGACCGTATACTTGATCTAGCGCATTGGATAACACACTGGCATAGAGAGCGAGAGGTACCGAGATCGAGCACCGTAGGCGGACATGCTTTGTAGGCTGCTATTAGCGCCGTGTGTTGCAGGCTGTCTGTTCTGTTAGTAGTTCAGATTTATGTCTTCTGTCATTTGTGTGCTTGTGAATTGTTTCAATTGCATAACTGTACAGTGTACACTGTAACCGGTTGCGGTTTGTCAACCGGATTGTTTCAATAAAGAATATTATCATTAACCGACTTTCTCTTACATTACTCCCCTTACCATTATTACCTTACCATTATTACCTTACCATTATATCCCTGCCTTATGTTATATTCTTGAGCTGCATAATTATGGTCTTGCGCTGTTTGCGGTTTTGAGATGTGCTTGCTCTTGACCGAATTCTGGTCTGAAGTTGCCTGAGTTCCTCCAGGCGTACACCTGGCACCAGCGGTTACAGGCGAGTCAAGAGAAGTAAAGAGGGAGATATAGAGAACCAAGGAGACATACATACAAGCAGACAGACAGACATGCATAGTGTGAGAGAGAGACAGAGAGACAGACAGAGACAGACAGAGACAGACAGAGACAGAGAGACACAGAGAGACACAGAGAGACACAGAGAGACAGAGAGAGAGAGAGAGAGAGAGAGAGAGAGAGAGAGAGAGAGAGAGAGAGAGAGAGAGAGAGAGCTAAAGAAAAAGAGAGAGAGAAAGAGAGAGAAAGAGACAGAGACAGAGACAGAAAGAGAGAGACAGAGACAGAGACAGAAAGAGACAGAGACAGAGACAGAGAATGAGAGACTGAGAGAGATATTAGTTTAGCTGTTGACGGTGGCTGAAGCGTGTAGTGGCGAAGGGGCAATTTGTCGCCGTCAGAGCTCAAGAAATTGCCTTTTCACTGTCAATCATCGGAGCTGTTAGTCAATCACAACGGTTCAGTCTGGGTCAATCACAGACGGAGACCACGTCAATCAATTTTCGTCATTTAGCGTCAACGCTGTGCGCTTTTTCGGGGCTAATCTAATAACTACTTAAGTGACAAATCATTAGTGTCAGAACATAGGCACTGCCAGCCAAAGGCATTAGGACAAGGTGGAGCATGAATTTTGGTGTTTCCCGAAAAGGAAATGTGCACTGTCTGGATATAGGAGACATCAGTGTGACTGAAACCCTAAGAGACTTTTTATGTCTAGTAACAAGTAGCTTATAGTCAGGCACTGTTGTGGTCTTTAGCATAAGTTACATGTACACTAGTGTATGTCGTTAGCAGGGTTGCCAAATTTCGGAAGGGCTTGGTATTGCTTAGTCCAGCGCTCGTGAATAAGCTGGTGCTCAGTGCTCGTGAATAAGCTGGTGCCCTGCGCTTGGCTTTCGAGTGGCGCTTTAGAAGTTTTGAGATTACGATTACGGTCTTTTAATCACGTCAAAAAGTAGCCCAACATTCGCGAGATGAACAGCTAAATGAAGACATTAACAAATTTTGCTAGTTACATTAATATACATAGGCCTACTTTATTGGTTTCGTCAGTCAAGTCACAAGACACGGGATGAAACTATTGACGTACAAATTTAGATGGCCGACTGCTTAGTGCTTACCGTAGACTAGTCCGTACTTCGTATAGAGTATATTTTATTATTAAGTTTGCACCACATAAGGCTGCTAGTAACAGTGGCCTAGTAACCTACTGCAGTCAATTTACAAGAGTTCATAATATAGCCGTAACTTTTCCCAAACGACTTTGCCTTTTGTGATATTACCATACCCGGTACTTGACCTTTTCTCTTGACCTCTACTTTACCCTACGTGACCTTCTCTGTCGTGCGATTCAGATTGCTTTACCTAACCTTGCCTGTCGTGGCCTTTACCTTGTAACTGTAATTGTAATTGTAATTGTAATTACGACAATTTATACAGCACCGTCGGTAGCAAGCTATTTTTATGATGCTTTACACACAGTGTCTACTGTCAGCGCAAATGCTAATAAGTCTAACATACTTACATGATACCATACCCGGTATAAAGTAAGTAGGCCTACACACTTAGAAATAAGCTTACCAGACGTTACTAAAAAGAAAGGTTTCTTACCATATGGAAAACCAGGTTACTATAGCACTCTAAAGTAACATCAGGTGACTATAGCCTTTATTTGCATATGCCAAGCGCAAATGCAAAGTGTGTATGTATGTGTATGTGTGTATGCATGTAAGTATGTATGTATATATGCATCAGGGCTTATAGTATATCGCATTTTAAGTCCTTCACAAAAGTTTTGTACCTATGACGGAACTAAACAAATGAGTTTAAAGACCGTTTGCAAGTGTATGTGACCTTCCATTGTTTGACCCTGTACCCTACCTTACCCGATCTTGCATTTCGTGCTCTCTGCTGTTTACCTTACTCCATAATTTATGGAGTCAGGTAAACAGCAGAGGACCATAATTATACTTTGTTTCATCCTTCCAATCAACCGCCTTCCAAACACTCCTCCTCCACTTTCCAAACTTTCCCGCTCTCAGCGAAACCAGCCTTAACCGTTCTCTGCCACCTCTCTCCAGTCTCTCTGACAACCTGACTCGGATCTTCACTAGTCTTTGACATCTGGACAACCCCTCTCACAAGACACAGCGCTCGTGAATAAGTTGGTGCCCTACTTTTAGCTTTAGGGTATACCGCTTGATAAATTTAGTGTGTACGATTACGATTACGATTACGATCTGACTCAGATCAGCCACGCG
Organism: Aporrectodea caliginosa; assembly: GCA_020284085.1. Classification (NCBI taxonomy): domain Eukaryota; kingdom Metazoa; phylum Annelida; class Clitellata; order Crassiclitellata; family Lumbricidae; genus Aporrectodea; species Aporrectodea caliginosa. The sequence continues at coordinate 1,070,675 of JACEVL010000215.1, forward strand.
AGGAGACTTTACCGTTCTTCGCACCAAGAGGAAGTTTGGAAATCGTTCTTTTGCTGTCTCGGGACCTAGGGAATGGAACAGTCTTCCAGCTACAATCCGTCAATGTTCATCTGCTACTCAATTTAAATCAAAATTAAAAACTTATCTATTCTCATTATACTATGACTAAGAACACAGCGCAACGCGCTCTTGTGCAAGACTTGTCTTGTTAAAGCGCGTTATAAATGTCTAATTGTATTGTATTGTATTGTACGATGACTATTTTCTACATCTGTAGGTATTGACCAGGCGAGCTTCGTGCGTCGCGCTGGTTCCCTGCGAAAGACGGCCAACATCGGCGGGAGTCTAATCCTCGACTGCGATGTCGACTACCGGCGTGGCCAGGACGAAGAAACGATAATGACCTGGCGAAAGCAGGGCCTCGAGGTTCCCATCTTCATCCAGTTCAACGGGTATTCGCCTCACATCGACGAGAGCTACCAGGGACGGCTCCGCCTCGTGGAGCAGAATTCCGTAGAGATTAGCGACATCAGGACGTCGGACGAAGGATGGTACTCGTGCGACGTTGTCCTCGTTGAGAAAAAGGACGAGAACAACAATGGATCGTGGATATATCTGACCGTCAACTGTAAGTAAGATTCTTTGTCTGCTGTGAGCTGTGTCTGTTTCGTTCGCTGCGGGTGGATGTGTCATTGTGTCGGACTAGTTTCGTCTGTATGTCTGTCTCTGTCTCTATCTCTGTCTGTTTCTGACTCTGGCTCTGTCTCTCTCTGTCTCTGTCTCTCTCTGTTTTTCTATCTCTCTCTTTCTCTTTCTCTCTGTCTCTGTATGTCTCTTTGCCTGTCGCACTTTCTTTCACTCTCTGTCGCTCACTCACTCACTCTGTCTCTCACTGTCGCTCTGTCTCACTGTCTCTGTCTCTGTCTCTGTCTGTGTGTCTGTCTCTGCCTGTGTCTCAGTCTGTCTGTCTGTCTCTTCTCCCTCCATTTCTGTTTCTCTGTCTCTCTGTCTTTCAGTCTCTCTGTCTCTGTTCTCTGTCTCTGTCTCTGCCTCTGTCTCTGTCTCTGTCTCTGTCTCTGTCTCTGTCTCTGTCTGTGTGCCTGTCTCTGTCTGTCTGTCTGTCTGTCTGCCTGTCTCTCTCTCTCACACACACACACAAACACACACACACACACCTGATATTAACTTTTCTTGGAAAACTGACCAATATGAGCAATAAAACAAGGCGTATCAGCTGTTTTGGAAATAAAACCATTGTTTTATTAGTGTTCCTGCGCATTTTGTTTAAATGAAAAAAATAGTATTATTTATTTATATCTACCATTCGGCGCAATGGTCTAATGGTCAGCATGTTCGATTGTCAATCATAAGGTCGGAAGTTCAAATCGCCGTCATTTAGAAATTTGTTTCCAGATTTGAGATTCATTTCAGCAGCCTAGCGACTTCAGCTACAATAAGCACACTTACAGTAAACTTCTAACAGCCGAGCCCGAGTTACTCAGTGGCCATGGCTCGCCATACTACCATGAGATGTGAGAAACTTATGTGTGGTCCTGGTTCTACCATGAAATGCGAGAGCCTCAAGTGTCGTTCTGGTTCTACCATGAAATGTGAGAGCCCCATGTGTCGTTCTGGTTCTACCATGAGATGTGAGAGCCTTGTGTCGTCCTGGTACTACCATGGGATGTGAGAGCCTTATGTCGCGTCCTGGGACATCCTTATATATATCGTCCTGGCACGTGGTCCTATACTGCATTCTACGCATAATGGTAGCGGAGCTTGGTATATTTCAGATAAAAGCTATAGTCACAACCACTTTCAGCCACTGCTCGCATTGGCAGTACCAGTCCCAAGCCTGGAGAAATAAGGAGGACGACGCTGATGACCATTGTTATCACACAGTGTCGCTAAACTGAACTACCACCACTTTCTTTAAATATGATGACTGACTCTTCTAATAAATCCCAACGTCATGAGTTCGTTTACTTTGAAATACGAAGACTTTTACTACAATATCTAGCCCATTTCCACCACAAATAATAACAAACAATTCTCTGATAATTTCTTACGTCATAATACCCATTTCTTGGAATGGTGCCAAATATTTTAACAGCAGTGAACGTGACGCGTTTTCACGGGAAGTTATAACAGCAACGATTCTCACACATATCACAGGACCGACGCCCAAGTTCGCCTGGTCACATCAAACGCGCCAGTCGCACTCGCAGGAGTGCTAACGTATTTGTACAAGGCATCTCCGAGACGTTAAGTAAAAGTTTCATTATCGAAACGGGATAAATCGGGTCCCATGGGAAGAGTTAGCGGCGCCAGAGCAATTCAGATAGCTGCTAGTAGAACGCTTTCTCGGTCTACAGCGACCGGCGAAATCGATCACTGAACGCAGGATTCAAATTCTGGTTACGGCGGAAACTAGCGTGGAGTACTTGCACGTCACGAAATAGCGTCAGCGATATTTTAGTCTGTGTTGTGATGGTCTGTTGTGCTCTGCAGTGATAAAACCGTGCTGTGCGCTGCTGTGTGGAGCGTTGCTTACGCTTCAAAATAGCGCAGGCCAAATACCAATTCTCAGTGCACTTTTGGGATTTATCGCTTTTTTAATCTTAGGTAAACTTTGCTTCGGTTTTCCTAAACCAACTCACTATGATAATATTGATATAATTATACATGTACAGTACAATACAATAGCCTACAACTGCATTTTGATATCGCCCTTCTTCCAAATGTAGCCCAAAGCTCAGAAGTGCACACGCCTCGATGGCGCATATACAATTATATTGCAGAGCAACTGTGCGCGAAGGACTTGCTCACGGTCCCTACACAGTAACCGCCCCGGACGAGGATCGAACCCGTACTCTCCGCGTAACAGGTCATCCTCTCTAACCAGTCGGCCACCGTGCCACACACATTATATAATTATAGGCCTATACATATAGGCTATAATAGGTCTATGGGCGTTTCGTTAGATAGAAGCGATCTTAAATAGGATCTACCATTTTCAGCTGTTAATACGCAGTTAGGCTTCACATAATTATAATAGGCCTACGCACCTCTGCATTTAATCATTAAACCAGTCATAGATTTCATGCTTACTTCAAATCACCAAAGTTGGTATACCCGGATTTCAACAAGGTTCGGCTTCGAATGTCTGGCTTCTTAAGAAATTTAACTCATAAACGGTTTGGTGGGTCAGCTTTTCAGTTGCTCTTCTCACGATCGCGGTCGATCATAGCTAATCCTTTGCCGAAACATAATGATAAGAATATTCTTTAATTGATAAATTTCTATCCGCATTTGGTGTACACAGGCCTACATGATAATAAACATACATCATCCACTGAGCTGATGAAGACAGTAAAATATTCTGAAATCACACGTATTATCCTAACTCCGATAATAATCATCCTAATGATGAAAGTTTTCCTCATCATTCCATCTGCTGGAGGAATTGTGCGGTTTAGAGCCCTTGGGCGCAGGTGGTAGAAGGCGGCTTTGACCGAAGGGAACAGGTCACGTAGTACATTAAAACATTAGTATATTAAAAACTCATCTATTCACATTGCACTATACATGTAACTAAGAGTGTAGCGAAACGCGCTCTCGTGCAAGACCTGTCTTGTTAAAGTGCACTGTAAATTTTCATTTGTATTGTATTGTATTGTACGTGCATTGCTTACTTATGCTGTATCCAGAAAAAATAGGAAAACTCGAATAACTGCCTGTAATACCCTCTGACCAGACTCCATGTCTTAGGCCTACAAGTGTTGATAGTCTCGGAACTTCTATAGCTACTCCTCGTGTTCACTACGTCAAGGCAGACGGTTGTCCAGAGATGGTCACGGGAAGTTCAGTCTGAATCCAGTTTCACTTGAAACGAGGATCGACTGAGTTCTTATGCGTGACGATAGCGGTGCTATATAAGTCATTAGATTAGATTGGATTAAAACAGATCAAATCATATCAGCTCGGATTAGATTACATGCTAAGATACAGAACGTGAGGGCGTTATCGCTTGTTTGCTCTCAGACTACATGGAACTCGTTTTTTCGTTGCGTCCGCTCTGCTGAGCCTGGCTTCTCTTCCATCCATATCGCGATTAAAATCCTATATGTTTCGGATCACCGCATTTTCCCTGTTGGCTCTTTATCTCTTCCAAGTGCTTCGTCATCTGTATTTCCATGGGACTGATCCTGGACGGAAGTTTTTGTCCATCGGTTCAGTGGATCCTTTATACATTTTAGAAGCTTTTCGATTTGATAAGAAAATCTTTTCTCGTAAATATATCAGATGCTTGAGCTTTATGGCATTATGCAGTTTCTGTACACTGACGCTCAGAACATACAGGTTGCTTGATGCAGAGATTTAGACTGATTCAATTGAGAAAAACACTCGTTTGACAACCATAGGCCTACATATCATCCCACGCACATTTTCATAAATTTGGCAAGTTGTTCGACCTTACTGTCTTACACCATCATATTGTTCGAAACCGTATTGTTTCACCCCTTCTAATACATTGCTTAACCTTATCTTATTGTTTGAAGCACATACCCTATTACTCCTATGCGGTTTTATCCCATGCATACAATATTGTTCGAACCATGTGCCATACTTTTACACCCCTATCTACCATAGTGTTCCACTTCTACTCTTTTATTGGAATCACCTCAGCATATGTATGTTATGTTTGTATGTTTTGAACACTTGTTATAGCGCCCCTTCAAGATTTCTACTCAGAGGCGCTCCCGATTACAGCGCGGACGCTGAATCGGAGTTTCACGCCGAAGCGCATGAGCAATTGCGAGTGAAGGACTTGCCCAGGATCCGTATACGCGGCGGCTTGAGGTGGATTCGAACCCGCAACCCTCCGGCTACAAGGCACCGAACATACCCCTACGCCACCGCGCCCCACGTACACCACGTTTATATTGCGAGAAATTAATCTCTGATAAACCGACCGACCGGTAATAATCGAACCCGGGCCGCCGGCGTGGAGGGCGGGCTACCAACCCACTCGGCCACTCAGGATCTTTGTATGCATGTATGTATGTATGTGTGTATGTATGTATGTATGTATGTATATGTATGTATGTATGTATGTATGTATGCATATAATATATGTATGCATGTATGTATGTTCTCGACCATCCTCCTTCCCCCGTTGATAAACCCGTGGTGATGACGAGGGGATTGTTTTTAGACGGTCAGCCTATTTTTGGCTTGTGCAGTCGTCGTCGTCATTGGTGACGTCCTGGGGTCGTCTGTCATGCTATTGTTTCCTTCGTTTCCTGTCTACGTTAATAACAGCGTCTTTCCTATCCAATGATTAAGTAGATTTCTCTGAGACCGTGGCCGTGCGCCTTTCTTTTTCGCATCCGGCCCCAGCAGGACTGATGCAGTGGGGGTCGTTTAGCCCGTCTGGTCAGATCAGAAGGCGTGCTTGGGACGGGTTGGATCCATGGAAAATAGCAATGGGATATATCGCGTGTATGTTGTTTTCCACGGAGCTTGTTATTAGAAGCGAAGAAGTACGTTTATTGTCCTACCGTCGTTTGATGTTAAAAAGTTACTAACTTTCAGAAAGATTTCTTTAGGACTCTGCAAAAGAGGTTGTTAGAAAGAAGCATGTTGTTTTCGAAGGAGCTTGTTATTAGAAGCGGAGAAGTACGTCTATTGTCCTACCGTCGTTTGATGTTAAAAAGTTACTAACTTTCAGAAAGATTTCTTTAGGACTCTGCAAAAGAGGTTGTTAGAAAGAAAATGGCTTATTTGCCCGGTTTCTTACTTACTTATTTAAAACCGTTCTTTTTGGCCGTGCTGGAGTCAGAAGCACCTATGAGTAGTCCCCTTGAGTAGGCGCTATATAAATCCTTGAATGAACGGATTTTACGTCCAATTTAAATTCGTCATCGTAAACTCTACTCTAAGCTAAGGTGACCAGATTAACCCAGAAATATTGAAACGTCTTGCAGGAATCGGACAACTGTCTTGCGTTTCTTTTTTTAAACACGTCAAATTATTTGTCTGCTCCTTAAGTTTTCTGTGCGATTGTATGTTGACGTTATTGTGTTTGTTCGTTTGATTTTGTGTAGCCTACGTATGTTAGTAGGTCGTGCTCTTCTGATGCGAAGGCGCTACAGGAATAAAATAATAGCGACACCTGTCTGGTCTTGCGTCTATGTTTCAATTCTTGTTGGAACACGTGTTTGATGCATGTAACTATGAAGTCAGATGACGATGTGCTTGTGATACAAAGGAGGAGCTCCATAAATCATGCGTCTAGCGACATCTGGTCTGTCAATGCTGCGTTGCATCTGGTTCCCTTGAAGCCAGTTGACGACTTGATTTGCGCTTTTCATGGCTCTGCTGAGAAATATTCGGTCGACGTCAGCCATGGCTGATTATTTCGTCAGCATATTTTCAACTGGAGACCATTCCTGTCGCTCGGATAGTTGATAAATGCTTTCCATCTGGTGTTAATCCTTCATTTGAACTGTTACGTCGATGATCTTCCACTGCGTCTGGAGTTTGACACCAGAAGAGTCATGACACAGTCGACAGCTAGAGAGATAGACAGACAGATGGATGGATGGATGGATGGATGGATGGATGGATGGATGGATGGATGGATGGATGGATGGATGGATGGATGGATGGATGGATGGATGGATGGATGGATGGATGGATGGATGGATGGATGGATGGATGGATGGATGGATGGATGGATGGATGGATGGATGGATGGATGGATGGATGGATGGATGGATGGATGGATGGATGGATGGATGGATGGATGGATGGATGGATGGATGGATAGATGGATGGATGGATGGATGGATGGATGGATAGATGGATAGATGGATGGATGGATGGATGGATGGATGGACCGACAGACGGATGATATATGCATGCATTCCAACATGCACACATGCATACATACATGTACATGCATGCATACATACATGCATACTTACATACATGCATACATACATACAAACATACATACATACATACACGCATGCATTCATGCATGCATGCATTCATGCATGCATGCATTCATGCATTGCTTACATACCTACTCACATACACATACATATACATACAAATACGTACATGCATGTATACATACATACACTTATACACGATGTCATGCATACAGGTATATATGCACATGCATGTTGGCTACTTGCATGCTTAATGCATAACATACATACATACAGTCAATCAGTCATACAAACATACAATCATACACACACATAAAACTATGCATACATTTTTAAATACATCTATGACACAGGCTTGCAGATATGCATACAATATGTTGTTGATCCAGTTGCTAGGTATACATCAAACAGACGTCTGTACTTTGGCTGTAGTATACGCTTCAGCCAAAGATCTACAAAATGTAACCTATCTGCTTATTTGTTCGACGCCTATGTTTATTATGCGGTGCTCGATGGCACACTAGACTGTCCACTGAGGGGTCTGGGGTTCAAATCCCCGCCAGGACAGAAAATTTGGTTTGAGAATTCTGTTCCACCAGCACACCCTTGCCATCGCAGCTATAATGAGAACACTGACCGTGCGGACACTGTCGGTGGGAAGATGAGACGGCGATGGAGAGGGTTGGCCAACCCCTCATATGCAGAGGCTGAGAAAATGAAGTCGCTAACACTTCATATCCATAGCTGCCTCAGGACAAGCTTAAGGGACTGCTCTCTCTGTCTCTGTCTATCTGTCCCTTCCCTCTGTCTCTCTGTCTCTGTCTGTACGTCTATCTGTCTGTCCATCTGTCTATGTCTGTATCTGCGTCTCAGTCTCTGTCTGTCTGTCTGTCTGTCTGTCTGTCTCTCTCGCTCGCTCTGTGTGTTGCATATTGGCATAGGGATTGTGTTCATTGCCTGTTTGCTGATCGTCGTTGTCTGAATTTTCGGTACGTAAGTATTTGCGTAAGTGAGTATGTAAGATTGTGCGTTGGATTGAGTTGCGTGCGCGCCTTTATTCATGAAGGGATTGGAAAAGCTTTTAACATCTTCATTCGTTACAGTAATGATCTCATCGGAACTGCGCACCACGGAACAAGATCTGATCCAACGAGACACCAAGGCACTCTCGTCTGTCTGTCTGTATGTCTCTGTCTCTCTCACTCTTTCTCTATGTGTGTGTGTGTGTGTCTCCCACGCTCTCTGTGTGTGTGTCTCTCTGTCTCTTTCTGTGTGTATCCCTGTCTCTTTCTTTCTCTCTTTCTCTGTCTATCTCTCTCTCTGATTCTCTCTGTCTCTCTGTCTCTCTGTCTCTCTGTCTCTCTGTCTCTCTCTGTCTCTTTCTGTCTCTCTGTCTATGTCTCTTTCTGTCTCTCTCTGTCTCTTTACCTGTCTCTGTCTCTGTGTCTGTCTGTCTCTCTTTCTCTCAGTCTCTCTCACACTGTCACTCTTTGTCTCTCTGTCTCTGTCTCTTTCTCTCTCTCACTCTCTGTCTGTCTCTCTGTGTCCAATCAGCGTAGGATCTCTCTTGCACCGGAAGCAATGGCCATAAACGCTCTGACGACAACGTCGCATCAACAAAATCAAGATCACCATCGGCATCATCACTACTGTCGTCATCAACATCATTGCTGTTGCTCTCATCACCATAACCACCGCCACCGCATACACCCCACCACCACACCACTCCTGCTGATCCTCCTCCTTCAAAGCCACCACCACTCTACGCTACTGAATGGCCACTGCTGTGAGCGGCGCTATATAAATTAATAAATACAATACAATACCGTCGTCACCACCTCCGCTTGCAACTACCACTTCCTCCACCACCACCACCTCTTTTGTGAATCCTTTCTTCCTGGAATGACCTTCCTCCCTCTCTACGCTATAAGGTTTCGGCTGGGGTATCCCTCATCTGAAAACCCTTTAATTCCCTCGGGGCTACCATGCTGAGAGCGCTTCTGAATAGCTAATACTTTAGGAGGCGCTTTAAAAAATTTCAAATACAATATAATACAATGCCACCACTTTTCAATTTTCAATTTCAATTTGTTGATCCCAAACAAATAAAAGAAGAAACAAGCAGTAGCATTGCGTGGAATGACACATTTCCATGTTAGACCTATAAGACATGCTTCATAGTCTTAATCACCGTAATATTATTGTCAGGTTGAGAACAATGGGTACCCAGAAGGGACTAGTCCCGCTGAGAAGGGGGCCTATTTATAACAAATGAAGTTGGTAAAAGATGACGGATACTGCATCTAAATAACAACGATAATAGGGATCTTCCACCACACCACCTCTTCCTCATCCTCCTTCACCACCAATGCTTTCACCGCCAACTACACCGCCTTAGCCACTGCCACTACAGCCATAACCACCTCTTCTTCCACCACCAAGACCACCTCTTCCACCAACACCACTACACCACCCCTTCTTCCTTCCTCGCTGCCACCACGTTCACCGCTACCACCACTGTCATCACTGCCGCCACTACCACCTCTTCCACCACCATCGTCTACTTATCCCTTTCACCACCACTACCACTTCCACTACTGTCTTAATGGTCATCACCACCGCCGCCACAACCATTTCTTCCACCACCACCAACAACAACAACCACCACCACCACCATCGTCATACTCCTTCACAATCTACACTTCAACCGTCACGATAATTATCGTTAACATCATTATTACTATCGCTTCATTACTCGTCTATTTTTAGCTGTTGTCATCATAGGCTTCATTACGCCATTCATTTCGCTCATGTTCAGCTTTACGACTAAAAGACATCGTCTCCACTGTAATCATTCTTTCATCATTTCTGCATGATCGTCCGCTATCCTCGCCGCCAAAACCATCATCAATATCATCATTATCATCATCGTCGTTGTCATGGATGTATAATCACTATCATCATGGTTGTAATACTCATCGGTCATCGCTTATCAGCTGAGCTCTGTCTAACTGCCTTCGACACAGAGACGAGGTTTCTGCCTGCCCGCCTCTCTCCGTACTTTTCCTTCCTACATTCCACTCTCTCTCACTCCCTCTCTCTCCCTCTCTCTCTTTCTGTCTCTTTCTGTCTCTTTCTGTCTCTTTCTGTCTCTTTCTGTCTCTTTCTGCCTGTCTCTCTCGCAATCTCTCTAACTCTGCATCTCTCTCTGTCGCTGTATCTCTCTGTCTCTGTCTCTCTGTGTCTCTGTTTCTCTCTGTCTCACTCTCTGTCAAACTATCTCTGTCCCTCTCTCACTGTGTATCTCTCTCTCTCTCTCTCTCTCTCTCTCTCTCTCTCTCTCTCTCTCTCTCTGTCGCTCGCTCTCTTTCTCTCCACTCTCTCTTTCTTTCTCTCTATCTCACTCTCTCTGTGTATCTCTCTCCGTCTCTGTCACTCCTTGTCTCTCTTTCTCTGTTCGATTTTTATCAAGCTAAAGCCACGCTACAACGAACCGAATCAATCGACCCAAGCGCATGCAATGGTCCACTCACCATCCATCTCTCCCTTCCTTTCGTTCTTCCCTCCCTCCCTCTCTCCCTCCATATATCCATCCATCCATCCGTCCATCTAGCCAGCCAGCCAGCCATCCATCCATCCAGCCATTCAGCCATCCAGCCATTCAGCCATCCATCCATCCATCCATCCATCCATCCATCCATCCATCCATCCATCCATCCATCCATCCATCCATCCATCCATCCATCCATCCATCCATCCATCCATCCATCCATCCATCCATCCATCCATCCAGCCAGCCAGCCAACCAGCCATTCAGCCATCCAGCCATCCATCCATCCAACCATTCAGCCATCCAGCCATCCAGCCATCCAGCCATTCAGCCATCCAGCCATCCATCCATCCAGCCATTCAGCCATCCAGCCATTCAGCCATCCAGCCATCCATCCAGCCATTCAGCCATCCAGCCATCCAGCCATCCATCCAGCCACCTATCTATACAGCCATTCCGCTATTCATCTATTCATCCATCCATCCATTCATTCATCCATTCATTCATCCATCCACCCATCCATCCTTTCATCCACTCATCCCTTCATCCCTCCATTCACTTGTCCATCCATCATCCATCCATCCATCCATCCATCCATCCATCCATCCATCCATCCATCCATCCATCCATCCATCCATCCATCCATCCATCCATCCATCCATCCATCCATCCATCCATCCATCCATCCATCCATCCATCCATCCATCCATCCATCCATCCATCCATCCATCCATCCATTCATCCATCCATCTATCCATCCGTCCATCCAGCCCTCCATCCAGACACCTATTTATACATCCATTCCGCTATTCATCCATCCATCCATCCATCCATCCATTCATTCATCCATTCATTCATCCATTCATTCATCCATCCATCCATCCATCCATCCATCCATCCTTTCATCCACTCATCCCTTCATCCCTCCATTCACTTGTACCTCCCTCCCTCCCTCTCTCCCTCCCTCCATTCATCCATCCATCCATCCCTCCATCCCTCCATCCATCTATCCATCCATACATCCATCCATCCATCCATCCATCCATCCATCCATCCATCCACCCTTCCACCCATCCATACATATATCCATTTTTATCCCTCCATCTAACCCCCTTCCCATTCGTTTCTCCATTCTTCCATGCACCCATCTCTCCATCCATCCTCCTTCTGCCATATGACACAGTGTCCATACTAGTTCAGACCCTAAATCTGATCCTCCTAATCTCTCTCCCAGTCGTACGGCCGCCCGCTGAATGGTTCGCCGGTCGAAGATTGCATTGGCGACCGCCGGTGACTTTGGCCGTCGCCTCGCAATCCCTCCGTCCAGATGATACGAGATCGGGTATCACGTTGAACACGACTGGTTTCTATTTTAAAAGCAGTCACCTAAATATAGAAACGAATTCTCAATATTTATCCAGATCTAAACGCATCCGTATATATTATTTATTTCCGCGTGCAGTTATTGAAAACTTACGTAGGACTTCAGCGAAACATTATTGCAGAAAAACCAATTATGGTCAGGATTCGTTCAAAAAAGAGCGAAAACAACAATAAGGAAAATGACCGCTAAACATTAATCTCCAGAAATACAAAGAAATCGTCTGAAAACAAAACTAATAAAGCAAGACTGTGGTAAGAAGCATTTAAAATAAAGTTGGGAAGATTAGATAAGATGGGTAGCTTTCGGGGTGAAGTCGATTGTGGCAATATATGGAGACGCACTGGGAATGAGGTAGGTTAGTTAAAGCAGGGTAAGTTTTCCTGGCGAAATAAATATGGCAAGACAGTGGGAGACACTTTGAGGATTATGTGGAATAAATGTAAAGTGAGATAAAGTAAGACTAACTTGAGGTAGGGTATTCAAGATACATGGAAGGGGCGCTATATAAATTTTCAAATACATTACATTTTGGCGGATGTGCATATTTCCTTTTTAGACAATTGAGCTGACAATGGGCGAAACTCAAAGTTCCGGACATTATCCAATAGCTGTAGGAATACAAAATTAACACTAGTTATCATATTGACAACAGTTATCATAATTAACACAAGTCATCACTAGTTATCATAGGTCAGCCGGTACGGTCCCGGGGTTGAAAGACATTTCGGCTGAAGCACAAACGCTACAGCAGCAATCCACCAACAGCACTTCTATGGTGGAAGCCTGCTGACGCTTCTATAATCTCCCTAATTCTAATTACTTTTGTAGCGCCTTTTTCATGATGCTTAAAGCATCTATCGATAGTCAAGTTGTTTCAAAGGAAATCATATTAAAGAAATAATTCGTCGATGAAGCCGATGATCAAAGAAACCAGAAGCCAGGCTACGGTGAGTAGTAGTAGTAGTTTCAGTTTAACGACACTGTGTGATAACAAAGATCATTAGCGTCGCCCTCTTCTTTCATCCAGGCTTGGGACTGGCACTGACAGAGTACGATCAGTGGGGGAGTTAAACAGAAAACAAGTTGCAACAGATAAATCTTAAGTGTTGACCCGAATGACATCGAAATATTGATAGAACACTCAAACTGAGCTCTGAACAGTTAATTCAAACGCTTCCTACCATCCACAGAGAACGCCTATGGTATGGCACGGTTGCAGACTGGTTAGAGCAGTTAGCCTGTAACGCAGAGAGTACGGGTTCGATCCTGGTCCGGTGCGGTTACTGTGTGGGAACCGTGAGCAAGTCCTTCGCGCTCAATTAATGCTCTGCAATATAATTGTCGCATCTGCGCCATTGAGGCATGTGCACTTCTGAGCTTTGGTCCACCTTTGGAAGAAGGGCGATATCAAATGCAGTCGTATTGTATTTGTATTGTATTGTATTGTCTAACGCTGTTCTGATGCGGTGTCCTTTGATAGGTAATTCTTTCAAATTATGCTGTAACTGTAATTCTAATCGAACATTTATAACGCGCCACTCAACAATTCAGAGGCGCTAATCCAAAAACCATCAGGTGGGCAACCACACGCCGCAGCGCAAGCAATGCATACAATATTAAACATCTACCCACTACTAATCCAATAGATTTAAACTATAGCTATCAGTCATGCTTAGTTCGCTTCAGTTGTATGTTATACATTCATACAGTACATTTCATTTTTGCACTGTGATCATTGCCAATTATTTTATCCATAAGTCTTAGCGGTTCATACGACCCTTTTTAAACTGACCTTCTGACTTTTCATCATTTTACTTGAATTTTTGAGTTTGTACTGACTTCTGGTATTGTGATGTTCTGGTGTTGCTGTTCTGTCAATAAATGTTACAGTGCAATATTTGTTAGGGTGGGGTGAGCACTGAGCACAGAGAAGAGATAGGTTGGCTGATTCAAATGCAACATCTTGTGCACTATGATAGGCTACAGAGTTTATAAACTGGATTCGGTAAACGTGTAGTTTAGCGTCGTAAATTATTCGCCATTGCACGGGTTTCAGCGTTGGTCGAATACAAGTTGGATTGACCAAAAGAATTCTTGCTAAATAGCAGTCGGATTGATGAAAATAATTCCTGCTAAAATAGAAGCGGGATTGATTAAAAGAGTCTAGCTCAAACAGAAGCTGGATTGATGACAAATGATACCTGCTTAAATAGAAGTAGGATTGACGAAACGAATTCTCGCGTATAGGCCTATATAGAAGCTGGATTGATTAAAAGGATTCTTTACAGAGTAGAAGCTGGATTGATGAAAAATAATAATGCTACAATGGGCAAATAAACACGGTCACCCTGTATTCTTTGAGTGATGGAAGGCCAGTGTAAAGGCTATTCAGGTAGCACTCAGATTCGAATCCCGGTCTATTGTAAACCACAATGATATGCACCCTGTATTTCATGCAAGCTTCATTTGGATGCTTCGTGAGTCTCGGATATTAATAAGGCTTGTTCAACTCCAACTAAAATTTCTACGCTCGTTGAGTCCAATTTTCCGATCGGCTGGACCGGACACGAATAAATCACACGGAACTGCGTAAGAATGCGATGAACCCGTAAAATTATGGTGGACTGGGTCTTCGTGAACATAAATTCTTTGATTATCAGGAGCCCAGCAGGTGATAGAGGGAAAGAGTTGCAGTGTTTCATGGTAAAATGAAATATGGCGATGAGCACGTGAGCGGAAACAGTGATAGCATAATTGTTTTAGGTCTTTGGTAGGGCTGTTCCTGGTTCGAATCCCGATGCGTCTTCATCGTCGTTGTCATCGTTATTCAATTCAATTTCAATTAATTTATTGATCCCAAGAGCAAAACAAATTCTATTATTATTTTATTATTATTACTTTACAATATTATTATGTAATTCCCATGCCAAAGGAGTTGATGACATTGACCCTATTATTGCTGCATCCACTTTACCCAGTATAGCTTACCCGTTAGCAGAATTAATAAATTGTTCATTTAACTCTGGGGTCTTTCCAGAAGCCCTAAAAATTGCCAAGGTCGTTCCAGTATTTAAAAAGGGGCTAGGGACGAAGTTTCTAATTATAGACCAATCTCGGTGCTACCGTACTTCTGTAAATTCTTTGAAAAAGCAATGTATGAACGCCTTAGTAGTTATATTACGAAAACAGAGATTCTCTTTCCTTCACAGCATGGGTTCCAACCTGGTCACTCTCCATATATGCCTCTACTAAGTATGCAGGCTAAAATTTCAAATGCTATTGAAAATAACGAATACTCCATTGGACTATTCTTCGATCTTGCCAAGGCATTTGATACTGTAAATCATGCTATCCTAATAAAAAAACTAAATAATTATGGGATCCGAGGTACCCAGCTTGAATGGTTTATCAGTTATTTTATGAACAGGTCCCAGCTAGTTAGTTGTAATGGTTCTCTCTCGGACTTACGGAACATTAACTTTGGAGTTCCGCAGGGATCTATTCTAGGTCCCCTATTATTCCTAATTTATATTAATGATTTACCAAATGCTTCCTCCCTCATGTTCTTTATACTATTTGCTGATGATTCTAATGTATTTTATTCCCATACTTCTCTAGACTCCCTGTACTCTACTGTAAACACAGAGTTAAAATTCATAACTGAGTGGTTCCATGCTAATAAATTAACTCTTAACCTTGAAAAAACTAACTATATACTCTTTAAATCCCACAGGAAAGGCAGTCCTCCTGAACATTTAAGGATATGTATAGAGGGTACCCCAATCACCCAAGTAGTAACGACTAAGTTTCTAGGGGTGTACATAGATCAGCACCTTTCCTGGAAAGAACACATAAAAAATATATCTATCAAAATAATTATCCAAAAATATTGGTATACTATCTCGCACTTCGCAACTAGTACCGCCCGAAATCCGTAAAACACTATATTACACCCTCATCTACCCCTACTTAACATATTGCAATATAGTTTGGGCTTCAACCTACAAAACCAGTCTTACAAGATTAGTTATCTTACAAAAACGAGCAGTTCGATATGTGGCTCGAATCCCTTACGGGGCCCACACCAAAAATAAATTCCAAGAGCTTAATTTCCTGCAAATCGACCAGATAAGAAGTGCTCAGATAGGGGAGTTTATGTTCCGATATGATCGTGGCCTCCTACCTCCAGTATTTAATAAGTTTTTTCGTCACACTTCGGACATCCACTCCCACATGACTAGAACTTCTAATCTGTACCACAAACCTTTTGCCCACACCAATACCCGACTATTCTCTGTCAGATATATAGGGGCATCAACTTGGAACGAGATTCCACAGTCTATTAGGGAACTCCCTAATTTATGCCTCTTCAAAAGAGGGCTGCGTCACTTTTTAATTGGAAATGACTGACCCAGGGCTCCCAAGAACCTTTTTGACACAACAGCAGTTACTTATCCACCCCATCCACATGTTTAAAATGTTTGAAATTAACATGTTTAAAATGAGTTTAAATGTGAGCCTAAGTTAATTGTGTCATAGATATTCACACAAATTGACTGTTGACCTAATATGTGTGTTGCTGAGTCATTAGTTAAGATTTATCGTTTTGTTGTTTAATACGCTTAGTTTCAGACCAGTTAAATACATTGGCTTTCCTCATGAGGCTGTACTGCAACCTTAGGGGCCCTACTTAGCGGGGCCGTAAGACCCTTTCAGGGTCCCCTGTGTGACTCTACTTTCCCATTGATTGTGTACTACTGTTGTTTGTTGGTCACCAAATAAATGATTTGATTTGATTTGATTATGTCTATGAACCTTTATCAACCGTTATTGTTCACCTACAGCGTTTTGCCAGTTGTTTTATGAAATAAAAGAATATGTATAGGCTACATACATTTAATAGTAGTTAACACAAAGCATATGTATAAGCACTTTTTCATTATACTATTATCACTGTATCAGTCTGTATGCATAAGGGAGCAATGGGCTCACCCGAAGGGAATAATCCCGCTAAATGGGGCCTAATTACAAAATTATATTAACCAATCTTAGTTGGAACAGATAATTAAACACAGTGGCATTAGCTTGGGAATTTAGAAAGAAATAACTGCGTCGGGGTAGCTTCCTCCGTCTTAAATTAGAAGGAAAGACAATAAAACCAAAAAGAAAATCTGAATAATTACAATGTTACTTAAAGAATTTATTGTGTGTTATCGTCATCACCATCGTTCATTCATATATTCGTTTAGTGTGTTAACAACAGACATAACGCTGTAGGTGTACATATAAAACAACCTAGATAGTATACTATGAAGTAATAGCTTAGTAAGAGTTCAGGAATAACATACGAGATATAAAATTTCGTGAGTCTTTGTCAGGAAGGTTAAAGTTATGTCGTCATCATCATAACCGTCATCGTCACTAACTCTCTTACTGTATACAATGCAACTGGTGCTTTACCGATCGCTGACAGAGGATCAATTGCACGGCACTGACTGCTGAGTAGCGGTTTCCTCGTATCTTTTATGTGAGAGACGGCGACGATATCAGTTGCTTCGTTTGAGTTGCTCTGGCGACGCTCAGGCTGCCATAATCAATTGATCTCTATCGCGTTCCTACAGCAGCATCCGTGGAAGCACAGCATGACGACGACGATGACGATGAAGATGATGACCATCGTGACAGTGATAAGGATGTAATAATGCTGATTGTGATGATGACAGTGAGTCTAATAACAACGTCATCATTATCGTGAGCAGTGAGAGTACCTAATGTCACATTCCTGGAGCTTCCTTGGACGCAGATACAATGATGTTGATTAGGGTGTGGCCGAATCTTGATCCGGAAATCGGTCTGCGCCGGATTTTGCCCTAGACCGATTAATTGGAATCGAGTCAATCGACGCATTCCAGGTCTACGGATTCAAATACCAAAAGAAGTAATATTTTTGACCAAAACAATTTCTTCGTTCATTAATACAAAAATAGTAACCTGTTTTGGCGACCTCCTGCGGTAATCTTTAATCTTTATAATTGAAAATCCGTGTAAAATGCATCTCTGGAGAAGATACAAGATTTTTTATTTCTGCGATCGCTGAGTAACAAACAGTACCTAGAACCAAATAAAAATAAATATTGCCGATTAATCGGATCGAATCCGGATTCGGCAAAAAGCAGGCCAAATATCCGGGTAATATCCGGAATCGGAAATCGGCAAAAATCCCAATCGTCCACACCCTAGTGTTGATGATTATGATGAAACTGATGACGAAAATAATGGCGGAAAAGATTACGGTGACAAAGCCAGTAAGAGTGGTAATGATGTGGTTAACCAAAATGCCATTTCGGCAGCTTCCTTGAATAGATAATGACGATTATTATGGCGAAAAGATGAAGATGTTGATGGCTATAAAGATGATGATAATGATGAGATCAAAGTAATTAATATCGTACTCTCTGACTACGACGATGATGATGTGTCTCAGTGTAACAGTGAGAATGAGGATGAAGACGGTGATGTTTACTATCAGATCGAAAGTATAAACGATAGTGATGATGGTGATCACGATGATGATTATAATGCTGATGATGCTGAAGGTGATGATGTTAGTGATGCTGAAGATGGTGATGATGATGATGTTGATGATTAATGATTATTGTTGTTGTTGATGATGATGATGATGATGATGATGATGATGATGATGATGATGATGATGATGATGATGATGATGATGATGATGATGATGATCAGGGCCTAGGACAGGATTTGGAGGTCCAGGGCCACAACTAATTTTCAAGGCCTTTTTCAAATATCTTATAAAAAATCAACAGAAAGTTTCAAATCATCCTTCGCATCTTCAAAGCCACGAATTTATCGATAATGCTTTGATAATTTAAAGTTCTAGCGCTATCAGAATTAATGCATAACTTAGCCAATCCATTAAGACGCTGCTGATAGGCTAATAGTTATGGGGAATATTTGCTATTTTTTCAATAAAATTGACAATGTGGTCAATTTTGTCAAATTGACTGATATTGTATGTTAAACTATTTTAATGTAGATTAAATATCAATTTCATAAGTTAAAAACAAACCCCCTAAGCGTGCACTCGTCTGCCTCGTTCCGCTCGAATTCGTCCACCACCCTATTCATTTTCTACACTGCCCCCAAACTCCAAATCCAGGCTACACCACCGCTATAAGAGACTAAGAAAGTAAGAATACGCATAGTATAGTAGGCCCTACACTGTGTCTACAGGCTACACTATCCACAGCGAATCGGATAATAAGAACAATATAGGCCTATTCATATTAAAACATTATTTAGGTTTGAGTGTTTGACTTACGACTTACGAGTAACGAGTTACGATAGAGTTTAGACTGTCGAGTGTTGACAACTTTTCAATTTTACAACTAATAATTATTACAGATTTACGAAAAATTTATTTACAGTTTGCAATTATTTAACGTCAATGATTTCGTCACGAAATAATTATAACCCATTTCACTAAATAACTCCGTAATTCCGAAAATCCGAGGCCCTTTATCAAGTGAGGCCTGGGGCCAAATGGCCCCGGTGGCCCCCCTGTCCTAGGCCCTGATGATGATAGTGATGATGATGATGATGATGATGATGATGATGATGATGATGATGATGATGATGATGATGATGATAATGATGATGATGACAATGATGATGATGATGATGATGACAATGATGATGGTGATGACATCATTGTTGAATTGTGGTCTCTTGCTTATAAGGCGCTCGGTACAAAACAATAATAGCACTGATCTACTGTCATCACGAATTTTGACCGCAATATCCAGGGATACGAGAGCCACTAGCCAGCGTCCGTTCCAACGCAGCTCACTAATAATTAATTCAGCTTTTTAAAGCCATTGCTTTCCGCTGTACCTTGTCCTGGCCAGGGTAACTGGATGATGCAGTCGTTATAGATGTAATTAACTGTAAATTAATAATAAATAATATAGTAATTCTGTTCAGTTTGTTACAATGATGAAGATGATGATGACGACGACGATGACGACGACGACGACGATGACGATGACGATGACGGTGACGGTGACGGTGACGGTGACGATGACGATGACGATGATGATGATGATGAGATGATGATGATGACGATGACAAATCCCTATTTTTTAAACCTTGCATGTACATTTTGTTAAAGTATAATAATAAATTTAATAATTATAAGGTAATTGTCTTTTCCAGCGCCTTTCCATCTGTATCCAGATCTATAATGCCATAGTATTTTGAGGCTCGTTTACTGATTTTGCAGAGGATGACTCCTTATTTTCGAGATATCCGTTACAGCGTCTAAACTCCCTAGAGTAATTTTTTGAACCCAGATGGATTGCATTTCGCCGATTTCGGTACCTCAGGTCAAAAAGAGTTGAAATTATCAATAACAGACTGTTTCATAATTGAAGTGACGTAGCACTAGACCTTAATTTTCTATATCTAAATTTTAATGATAGACGTGTTTGATAATGAATGTGACGTCACAATGGGCCTTTATTCCCTGATTTTAACAATCTTATAATATAAGGCGAAGTCTGTTTACGTTTTCCTTCCGTTTGTTTGTTTGTTTGTATGTTTGTTTGTCCGCATCTAAGGCTCCGAAACGGAACGCTTTAGCGATGTACAAAATTTTACAAAACATTATTACGCCACGTCATGATCAACGCGACTATTTTCAGCTCGCAATTTTATTTAAACGCCGATATATGGACATTTTAAATTATTTCCAACTGTTTCGACGAGGCTATTTTAATTATACAGGCCATAGTATGGCCATTTGTTCACGTCACGCATGCTAATTATGTAATCTTACGAGACGCGGCCTTAATTTTCAAATCAGGCGCTTTCATTAAAAGACGCGGGTCGCTCCGAAAAATTACAATCGCAATAACGGCCGAACTTCGTCTATTATAATTATTTAGCCCGGGGAACAAATAATAGCCTACGTCTATAATAGAAAATAGGTTATAGAAAAACGACCGAGCTTAGTCTATTATAATTATTTAGCCCGGGGAACAAATAATAAGCCCATATATATAAGGTTGAGATAACCCGTGCAGTACACGGGCAAAGCAACTACTATCACCTCTAAATATCGTTTCCGTTCAGATATAGGCCTATGGACAATTGGATATGTTCTTAAATATTTGAAGCCCATCATCAAATATAGTAATTAAGTAAGTAAGTAGCCTTTATTTGCAGCCGTTACATTATTACGCCTGGGAAAAACCCGGGCGAACGCCGGGTAAAAACTGCTAGTTACTAATAATAGAAGTGCTTCATATATGAAAGTGACGTAACAATAGGCCTTTATTCTCTTAATTTAAATTTTAATGATAAACGTGTTTGATAATGAATGTGACGTCACAATGAGGCTTTAATTCCTGATTTTAACATTATTAATACTAGAAGTGTTTCATATATATCAAAGTGACGTAACAATAGGTCTTTATCTCTAAATTTTAAATTGCTAATAATAAACGTGTTTCATAATCAAGGTAACGTAACAATGGGCATTTAGTCTCTAATTTGAAATTATTATTAGTCGTAACAATTGGTCTTTATTCCCAAAATATAAATTTAAAAAATATATGAAGTGACGTAACAATATAAATTATTCTGTAATTAATAATAACAGAATTGCTTCATATTATTGACGTGACGTAACAATTGATCTTCATTCTCTAAATATAAGTTTCTAATAATAGATAATATTATGACGTAAAATAGGCCTTAATTCGAACATTATTAATAACATATTTGTTTCATAATTGAAATGACATAACCAGTGGCGTAGCGAAGGGTTTCAGCGCCCAGAGGCAAGTGTTGATGACTGCGCCTCTTTTAATTTTATTGTTGACTTTCTTATCATAGTACTGTGTACCACTGAAAGCCAATTTTACGCACCCATTGTGCTGCGCCCGATGGCGGTTGCCCCCTCTGCCCTCCTTCGTTACGCCACTGGACGTGACAATAGGCCTTTGTTATCGAAATTTCAATTATTATTAATAGTGAGTTGCATAATCAAAGTGACGTAACAATGGGTCTTTATTCTTTAAGTTAAAGAACTAATAAAAATAGACTGGATAAATTTCTTTCTTCATAAAGCCGAGAAACTCATATATGGGCCTACAGACTAACTGCATTGATTGTTTTAAGATAACTTTACCTATAATCATCATTTAGTTTTCGGCTATTCGGTTTCTTGATTCTTTAAATTCGATGTACCTAAGGGAGTTTCTGGTTTGAAGGGCGACTGATAAGCGCTCGAACAGATGGATAGTCTCGCGTTTTTCACGTGT
This sequence comes from Aporrectodea caliginosa, assembly GCA_020284085.1. Classification (NCBI taxonomy): domain Eukaryota; kingdom Metazoa; phylum Annelida; class Clitellata; order Crassiclitellata; family Lumbricidae; genus Aporrectodea; species Aporrectodea caliginosa. The sequence continues at coordinate 1,092,920 of JACEVL010000215.1, forward strand.
CACTGGTGAAATCTTGCCTCCTAATTCTTGGACAAACTCCACTGATTTGGTGTGCCATCAACAGGGACTAAATGGTAGATAGCAACATATTTGCATTCCTATTGTATACGGGCTTCTTTTGACGCTGCCAAACCTTCGTTTCGCGTTGATAAATGCTCATATTATAGACTTATTTCATATTTTAAGTGACGTAACATCATCATCATAATCATCATCATCAGTTCCGGACGACAGTCATTTGACTGCGATGGGTACGAATAAATGATCTTGATTGTCCTCGGTCCTTTGTCAAGTCCATTACACCCCTTGGTGTTAGTTAGTCCAAGTGATGTTATGTCCTCATTTGTATCGTCTATCCATATTGCCTTGGTCTGCCTTTGTGTTTCCTTAGAATCTTGCATGTAGTGAGTTGTGTGGAATTCTGCGAACTCGCATTCTCACAAACCATCGGAGTCTTCGTTGAACGACTTGGATACCTGAAGTGACGTAACAATAGGCCTTTATTCGCAAAATTTAAAACTTTAATAATATATGAAGTGACGTAACAATGAGCCTATGCCCATATTCTTTGAATTATTACTAGTGAAAGTGTTCAATAATAACTGAAGTGACGTAACAATGGGCCTTTGTTTTCTAAAGTAGAAGACTAAGAATACTAATAAAAGATTTATTAAATAATCAAAGTGACGTAACAATCAGCCTGTAATCGCCAGATTTAATGGACCTTTCTTCTCAACATTTTTAATAATAGGCGTGTTTCTTAATTGAAGCCGTAACAATGGGCCTTTTATTCTAAATATAATTTTTTAATAATATATGAAGTTACGAGACAGAGAATAGGCATTTATTCTGTTAATTTAAAATGTTGATGATTAATATAATTACCGGTATGTATGTGTGTATGCATCTGAGCACTTTACATTGCGCGTCGTAAGAACCCCACACACGGATGTCAAGCAGATCTAAAAAGGTACATTTTAAGATGAAAACTGAAATGTTTTCTGAGCTATCTGTGGCAGTAAAGTTCTAATTTCAAGTGGAAGACTGTTCCATGAAGACGGTCCAATACATGAGAAGACTCGATGTGAGGGTATCGCTGAATGGAAGCAACCAGTCCCATAATGCGCATTGTTCGTCGACTCGACACAGGAACGCAGAACCTCAGCCTTTCTCTTCCTCTGTTTCGGAAACGCCTAAAGACCATCTTATTTGTTAGAGCCAGCACGGACCTGGGTCGGGAGCGTCTCTGAATCTCTGAGTGGCGCTATACAAATGTTCAATTACAATTACAATTACGATAACAGAATTCCCTGATGTATTCCGAGGCAGAACCGACCATCGATGCTCGGCCGAGGAGCAGGACCTTGGATGTAATTCGATCTTCAACAGGAATCCAGTACAGTGTCTCTCGCATTTAGTCTGAAACATCGAGAATTTCGGCAGATTGGCCACGACCCGGGCAGTGCAGTTAAGGAGGAACTGCAGCTGACGAACTTTAACCTTTGACTTCGTTGCAAGAGTCCAAGTGAGTTAAGCCTTTATGGGGCTGAAGTGCATTTCTGCACCATAAGATTAGAGGCCATACAGCTCAGCTTATAGTGCATTTTTGCACTTACATGTATGCGCTACCTGGACATGATAGTACTGCATCATTAAATTTATTATTCATGGTTCAATGGATATTATTTTTCTTTGCTGCTGTTGTAAAATTTATGAACAGCATAGGGGGTCAGCATAGGGGTCAACGGGTTTTTGTCGTTGCTTGTTTGCCTTTATGTTTGCTAGAACTTTTCGTGCATTCCTTTGCATTATTTACATTATAAATGTGAAAAGTCAATTCGTTTGACTGAAACTATTGACTGGGGAAAAACTTGGCACTTTTTGCCCTAGTTTTGCAATAGTCTTAACTATTTTTTCCAAAATATGTTTGTTTCCCATATATACCACTGTTATGTTGCTACTTTTGATTTTTCTATTAAATAAAAATGTAAAATAAGCTCCATGGAGGGTTAAGATGAAGGAATGAACAATTAGGGCAGCATGGCGTCATGCGTTAAGTTCCACCGAACGACCTGATATGGTGCAAGTGGTAAAAGCAGGATCTTCAAAGAGGGCTGACGTGGTCCACCTTGGATAGATCTTCGACCAGAAGGACTCCAAATAAATTTGTGACGCCAGGGCTCAAAACCCGTCGCTTGTCGTTTCCTATAGATACTGAGCTAGAAGCTGAAATGGGCGAGACGGGTGAAAATGTAGAATATTTTTCCATTCAGCAGTTGCCTGTGAATTTGCCATAATTTGCAAAGTAGTAATCCGATTTTGATGCCGTTTGTTTTATTCGATACACAATATAGCGCTTTATTGCACAGCAAAATTACAGAATATTCAAGTAATGGTTGCTGTGGACTTTGATGACGCGAATATTCTGAAACTTTTTTTATTTTTCACTCTATACCAATGAAAGAATCAAACGCGCATAATTTCAGTTAGAAAAGAGATATTTTCATTCTGTAAAGAGTATTTTGAAGCAGATTAATTGTAGGATATGACTGAATAAAAAGGTCAGAAACCGACATGTGACGGGTTTTGACCCCTGGTGTCACCAATGTCCACGGATGACGAGTTATGAAATCCAGTCCGGGAATGTTGCCGCTATTAGCTCCCTGCCCATGGTTACTCTTGGCTGTCGTGAACCGAGCCATCTGAAATGCGTGATTGACGCATCTTTTTAACAATAGACGTGTTTCATAATTGAAGTGACGTAACAATAGGCTTAATCTATATTCTCATTAATATTATTACGAACGTTTTTTAACGCGCGTTAGGTCACACAGAAATGCAAATCTGAGATTGTGTATCATAATCAGAGTGACGTAACAATTGGCCTATTATATATATTCCAAACTAGCAGTTTTTACCCGGCGTTCGCCCGGGTTTTCCTCAGCGCCCGTGTATTTGAATTTAACGACATCTTCGTCAACGGCTGTGAATTTGAATTTAACGATGTGAAAATTTTTCGTGTGTCCCTCTGGCGAATTTACGCGCTGGCTTGAAATTTGTTTAATATCAACTCTATGTAATATATACTCCCATGCATTTGCCAGAATTCAATGGCATTGAAACTATGACCACATCGAAACTTAAAATGTCCAAATATCGGAATTTAAAGTAAATTTTGAGTTGAAATATAGTTGGGTTGAGATCTATAGAAATTCAAATGAAAACGTTCGTTAAAAATTTCGTATGGCTAAAGTGTTGCATTGGCGAATCTTTAAGTCCGATGACCTAGAAATTCTCCCGTGGTCCCCACTTCTGATGTTAAATCAACGGTCAACGTGATTGGTTGCGAATCAGAGCGTTGACCTATATGCGTGTGACGTAAGATTGCATATTTAATTAGCATGCGTGACGTGGACAAATGGCCTTACTATGGCTATGAGACCGGTATTGAGATATAGCCTCGTCGAAAAGTTGGAAATTTAAAATGGCCATATATCGGCGTTTAAATAAAATTGCGAACTGAAAATAGTCGCGTTGATCTAGACGTTGCGTAATAATGTTTTGTAAATTTTTTCAAATCGCTAAACCGTTCCGTTTCGGAGCCTTTAGCCGGACAGCGAAACATACATACATACATACATACATACGGAAGGACATCGTAAACAGACTAAGAATTATAATATAAGATGAACGTACACAGCAGCAGGTTTTATCGTAATCAAAGTGACGTAACAATATGCTTAGTCCATATTCTCAAACTAAACTTATAAAGCAACAGGTTTTATCATAATCAAAGTGACGTAACAATATGCTTAGTCCATATTCTCAAACTAAACTTATAAAGCAACAGGTTTGTATCATAATCATAGTGACGTAACAATAAGCTTAGTCCATATTCTCAAACTAAACTTATATAACAATAGGTTTGTATCATAATCAAAATGACGTAACAATTGGTCTAGTCTATATTCCAAAAATGAACTTATATAGCAACAGATTTGTATCATGATCAATGTGACGTAACAATAGGCTTAGTCCACATTCTCAAAATAAACATATATAATCAAAGTGACGTAACATTAGCATAGTCTATATTCCCAAAAGGAACATTTTAATCAAAGTGACGTAACAAGAGGTCTAGTCTAGCCCATTGTCAATAGCGACGTAACAATTGGCCTAGACTATTATTACAAAGTGTACATAAATAACTATAGATTGGTGTCATAATAATTAAAGTGACGTAACAATGGCTTAGTCTATATTCCCAAAATGAACTATAAGAACGCATTTGTATCATAATCACCATGACGAAACAATGGGCCTGGTGTATATTCTCAAAGTAAAGTGAACTTATTTGCTAAATACACTTGTTTCATAATTAAGTGATGTAACGATTGGTCTATAAGGAGTAATTGTTATATTTATAAAATATCAGCAGTTTTTAAACCAGTGACAAAACATTTATTTAATACTTGAAATGACGTAATTATTTAAACGAGTTAACGATAGATCAATCTCACACTTCAAGCGTCGCAATGAATTCGTTCATAGTTTGAATAGCGTTGCTAAACTTCTATATGCCTCCCCATCCTGGGGGTCTTACACTGGCTTCCGATAAAGAACGCCTGGAAAAACTCCTAAAAGAGCCAAACGCCTAGGTTACCTAGAGCAATCATTTCCAACAGTCTCTGAACTTGCCAATATAGCTGATGCGAAACTCCTTTACTCCATATTACACAACCCCAAGCATGCACTTCACCAACTCCTACCTCCACTCCGACCCCTCTCCTTTCACCAATCAAGACCTAGAGCACACAACCATACTCTCCCACCAAAGGACAACTCTCAATTTATTCCCAGATCATTGTATAAAAATATTTACTAGTTTATTCTAACATTTTCTAATGAACTTTAATTATCCTTTATCACTCATGTTAGCATTTCTGCGTTTCTGTCAGATTGTTTTTCTCAATAAACGAATATATATATATATATATATAAGTCTTATATATATATATGTGTGTGTGTGTATATATAACGTCGATTGATGCATAGCTGAGCCGATATTAGCACATATTGCTACAATGGTGGACAATGTTGCTCCAATATTGTCCCACTGTGTGCGTTAACCTGTGCTGGGCAGCAGGTGTCCACCCGAATCTGGCCAATTTGTCGTAATCTATGGGACACGTTAGCCGATTGGTTAGTCTTAAGAGTGCTCGCCTTGCAACGAGTGGAGTACGGGTTCGACTCTCCTCTTTTGAGACGGTTATTGTGCAGTCCTTCGCTCACAATTGCACAGGGCCGGCGATTGTTCATTATTAGAAATAGTAGCACCACCAGCAGCAGCAACAGTGGTAGTAGTATTGCACCATGAGCAATATTCGGGCAATCTTGATCCTTTTGAAATTAGGTCAGTACCGTAATCGTAATCGTAATCGTAATCTCCAAACTTCTAATGCGCCACTCGAAAGCCAAGCGCAGGGCACCAGCTTATTCACGAGCGCAGGCACCAGCTTATTCACGAGCGCAGGGCACCAGCTTATTCACGAGCGCAGGGCACCAGCTTATTCACGAGCGCAGGCACCAGCTTATTCACGAGCGCAGGCACCAGCTTATTCACGAGCGCAGGCACCAGCTTATTCACGAGCGCAGGGCACCAGCTTATTCACGAGCGCAGGCACCAGCTTATTCACGAGCGCAGGCACCAGCTTATTCACGAGCGCAGGCACCAGCTTATTCACGAGCGCAGGGCACCAGCTTATTCACGAGCGCGAGTGCAGAATGCAGAAAAGTAGGCCAACGCATAATAATGTTAATATTACCGTTAATAATTAAAGTAATAGTATAGCGTTGATGTGATGCAGTGTACTGTCAACAGATGTTTATATAGCGCCACTATAAACAACGGCATGCCCTAGATTGTTCCTGTAAAGGTTATGTTTGTTGACCAAGCGGATCGGAATTGAACGATTGCCAGCAGCCTTATGGACTGCATGGCAAATATCGCGAGGCAATATTAGATCGCCACTTACATCACCAGTTATGGCTAACGCTATACACTATCAGTCTGCCGACCTAAAACCTTTTTCCGCCGCTCACGCAGATGTCTATGAGCACTTGTGCGTGGTAATAACAGATGGTTTAGTGTAGAGCTGTACCGATATCGCTTTTTGCCGATTATGCCGATACCGCGTATGGCCGATTATTAAATTGCCGATACCGATACCGCGTGTAGCCGATTATTAAACTGCCAATACCCATTATGAGACCGAATATTTAATTATTTGTTTAGTCAAAATGTTCGGTTCCGTAAACCAGTATCGTCACAACTATAAAAGTGGACGTTTAAATTAAGTTGGGAAGTTGTTAACTATATGCTTTAATGCATAACTAATAATGGACGTAAACGATAGATGAAAAATCGATAAAAAAAATGGAATATGCAAGAATTCAAGTAAAATTATTAAATTATAACACAATTTAGACATCGGCACCGATTAACCGATTATTTCTGCCGATACCCGATTATGCCGATTGTTCTAATAATCGGCCCGATTACGCGTATGGCCGTTTAATCGGTACAGCTCTAGTTTAGTGTGGCTGCGTTATTGACAATAATGCCTAGTGACAGCAGCTTTATGTGGGATATCTGGTGATAGAAACTCACTGTGGCTTTATTAGTAGAAAGTCTGGTAACAGCAAACATTCAGCGTGACTGCATTATCAACAGTGCTGTCTGGTAGTAAGGACCAAATAGCCTACATAGTTAAACTATTCAAATTAATTCCTAGTGTATGCAGCGAGACTGTAGCTATACCCTTCTAGAAGTTGCATCTGGACATGACAATCGTTAGCGAGGTTCAACAGTTAAGTCTTGTATATTATGATGAAAGCAGTTTTCTCCTTGGTGTGCCATGGATTGATATTTTTGCGTAGGATAACGGCAACATAAGTTAGATGACGTATGTATGTATGCATGCATGTATGTATGTATGTATGTATGTATGTATGTGTGTGTATGTATGTATGTGTGACTTGTGTGTGTATGTATGTATGTGTATATGTATGTAGGTATGTG
>JACEVL010000215.1:1105000-1342500 GCA_020284085.1 Aporrectodea caliginosa
CGGTCTTCTTACAACGCTCCAGGCTAATTTGGTCGGTTGCACTAATCGTAGCGAGCCTAGCGACGTACTTCCCTCTATGTCAGCGTAAGATTGATATGTACATAGGTATTAGGAGAAAGACAGACAGACTGACGGACGGATAAGCGGACAGACTAACTGTTACAGTAGTTCAATAGCGTCATTGATAGTTGTAAAAATACGTTACGTAAATGTTGAGATATATTTTTATGTGAGTACAATGCATAAGTCTTATAATGTATACGTACATACGTACATGAATACATAAATACATACATACATACGTGCATACATACATACATACATACATACATACATACATACATACATACATACGTGCATACATACATACATACATACATACATACATACATACATACATACGTGCATACATACATACATACATACATACATACATACATACATACGTGCCTACATACATACATACATACATACATACATACATACATACATACATACATACATACATACATACATACATACATACATACATTATAACTCGGTTCAATGGTCTTTGTTTCTGATTAGAAATATACATCATGGTGTCTGACTCCACGTATCACTATAATATTTCGTTAAAAATTTTGTAACTTTTTGTTGTCAGCACTGGTAATTGTCATGTATAACTGATCCTATATCACTGCTTGGGGGTTCCTACCTAGCGGGACTCAGGTCCCTTTTGGATCTCCCTTTGTTTCTCTACCCAACTAATTTGTACCTACTTTTTAATAATTGTTTGTTTTCAATTGTGATGTTCTCAAAGACTGTAACTAAAATTGAGAAACAATAAAGAACGATTTGATTTGATTTGATACATACATACATACATTGTATTGTATTGTATTTGAACACTTGTTATAGCGCCCCTACCAGATTTCCCATTCAGAGGCGCTCCCGACTACTGCGCGAACGCTGAATCGGAGTTTCACGCCGAAGCGCATGAGCAATTGCGAGTGAAGGACTTGCCCAGGGTCCCTACGCAGCGACTTTGAGGTGGATTCGAACACGCAACCCTCCAGCTGCAAGGCACCGAACATACCCCCAAACCACCGCGCCCCAGTTGTATTGTGATGTGTTGTATTGTGTGTTGTATTGTACTCCACGTTTATAATGTACATACATAGGGTTATTTCTATTTTTAAGCTTAATTATTATTATTATTAGTAGTAGTAGTAATTCCATAGCGCCTATGTCTAACGGACAGGGCATAAATCGAGAGTTCAATGTTTCTAAACCATGAACTCCAATATGAAAGAGATTTCTTGCTGAACAGGAAGCCAATGCAATGACTTAATTAAGCCAGACGCTTTACATGCTCCTACAGTGTTGGCCAAATTAATAGAAATTTGACGCAATTAACTATTTTCTGTTGTTGTTTTGTATTTCTTCGATTTCCTAATTATTGTCAGCTTGTTATGGTTGCTAATTCACAATAAATTACCAATTCTCCCCAAACTTGTTTCTCATACAAAAAATAATGAGAAACCCAAACAAATCAGAAGCAAAAAATTTCTGAGAAATCGCCAATATATTGGAATTTTGTTACACATTTTAATTTAGTCCAAAATGTGTTACAAACCAGTTATTTATTTCTGCATGTTTTCCAGAGGTTTACTGTAACTGAACATCACTTATTTATATTTCATCAATATTATTTGCTATTTTTACTTACTTATGCTCGAACATTGCAGAGAACTCGTTCGTTCTATGCCTAAATGAGTAAACACTTGAAAATGGCTAAAGGGTCATTTATTGTATAATTGTATTGTATTTAGAAATTTATAAAGCGCTTCTCACAGTAATACCCAATCAGAAGCGCTCCCAGTGCGAAGAACTCTGCGAAAAAGAAACGTCTTAAGACAACGAGAAGAGGCCGAAATACCCCCAGTTAAGATCACAGATCGAATGGTAGAGGGAAGGTTATTCCAGAGCATGGGACCAACAGATGCAAAAGCGCGATGCTGGGCAGTAGCAGTCCGCGACCGAAGTACGAGAAGGTCATGCCGGTCTAAGAAATATTAACTGTATGAAACGTTCTTCTCCTGTACATGTAGAACACGTTTCTGACATCAAATAAAAAGTTTGGCGTCTTATTTCATAATTTGTGTTGAGATATTTACGGCGAAACAACAAAAGAAAATGGTAACTTGCGACAAATTTCTATTAATTTGGCCAACACTGTATCTTGATGCATCTTTACGACTCAAGCCACAGAGTTCTAACATCTCTGGCGCGTCTGCAAATTAGACCTACTACTGATATCAGTAAGAAGCGTGTAAGTTACAGTAATCTAGACAACTAGAGATGCAACCGCAAAGATATCCTAGCAGACGTGATCAAATGATGCCTAATTCTGCGCGTCACATACATTCATGCATACATGCATGCATGAGTACATTCATACACACATTCATGCATACACACATGCATAAATGCATACAATAATAATAATATTTTCGTTTATTGAAACAATCCGGTTGACAAACCGCAACCGGTTACAGTGTAGGCTACAGTTATGCAATTGAAACAATTCACAAGAACACAAATGACAGAAAGACATAAATCTTAACTACTAACAGAACAGACAGCCTGCAAATACATATATACCGTATATTTACATGTTTACATAATATGCATGCTAACTCTAGTTCGAATTGCTGCCTCCACTTACATAATGTAGCCTATTAATTTAGTGGGCATATTTGGTCAATGTACCCTATCATCAGAAAGCTTGCTAAGTAAGCATTTCGAGTTAATCATGCAGATTGTCAGTCAACTTTATTTGAAAATGAATGAAACGCACAGAACGAAATTCCAGGAAGTATTACAATCAGAGTAGGGAGTTTAATATAAGTAAGTAGGCTAAGATAAACTCATTTTTAAGGAGCAGCCCTGAGGATTGGTCGTGAGCTTAAAGGATCCATTGGCCGAGCTCAAACACGATAACAGCAATTCATCAAGCGGACTGCTGGTCGGTCCTCAAGGCTTGTAACGATTTGTCAAAAAATTCGCAATATCTCATGATTCACAAAGATTAAAACCCCGGGCACAACGGTAAGAAATTAAGGGCCCATGGCAAATCAGCGTATCATAGAATATATTGCGCCATTCATAGTGTGCGGCGACACGGTAATCTACCAAGGGCGCGTGGTCTGTGATCAGCTGCTGCTCGTTAAGAGCTTGATCCGTTTGAAGACCCTGGACTGGGTGTTTGCGCCCATAGCACAGAGCCAACAAATTTGGTACCGGTGTAAGCTAGAAAAGTAGTCTAATTTATTCTAATCTTGTGGCCTCTATAGAGTCGTTGTCATGATGTACAATGATAATACTCAGTCACGAAGAAAAGAAGGACGCAAGTTCTATATCCGCTAGCCCAATAACGTTGATTCAGTCCTCGACTCCTTTGGAGGCGATGGTAAAATGAGCAGCAGTAGGACGGATCGGCGCCTAACAGGCTGCCATACAGTTAGGACATCGACTCTTGTTTAACTTATTATCATGTGTTCCTTCCTATTTTATGTCATCATACTGCAGTTTTTCAGTTTGAATTGAATAAGCCCTTTGAATTCGTCTATTGCAGAAATCAAAGGTCTAAGAAAAGAAAATGAGCAAATCTTTTATAAGTGTCACCCAAAGAAATTTTTTGCCAGACTAACAACGCCGACCAAAAACCGAACAAACAAGAGGATATATAACACCTTAGAGAAATGAAAACAGAGGAACATTGAAAGGTGTCTTCTTTGATTGTGAGCCATTGTCTTTGATAATAATTATTATGAAACAGTCAAGTTCAAAGTTATGGACCGACCACAGAAATCCATTCACGCGTTATGAAAGGCTTTCCGTCATAGCTGAGGTTCAAAACAAGGAGCCCCGTGCGATTTTCGTGGGTGGCGTAGTGACAAAATCCGCGACCTGAATGACAGGACGCGTGGTTGAACCACTCCTGAGATGGAACTGAAGATGAAATGAATATTGAATGAGTTCTCGGCGAAGAAGTGGGCCGATAAAGCTATGAGAGCAAGCACCTAAACAAGTATAAGCTCAGCAACAAAGATGACTAACTCGAAATGATTTATTCAGTGGTTTCGTGGCTTAGTGGTTAAGTGAACGACTTTATCTAATCCGTTCCGAGTTCGTTTTCATGCGTCCTAGTTCAGGTCCGTAACGAGGGCTTTGGTTTAATTAAGTGTCGTGGTTTTCAGCCAGATGAGGAATCTTATTGAGTGTTCGATAGTTGTTATAGAGTTTGGATTTCTGTCAAATGATTGATGCAGCGAATCTTCCTTTTTGTTGGAACGCAACTGTCGGCTTCACGGTTTAGCCGAGAGCTCTGAAAGGCTGAAAAGGTTCTGGAGAACCAGAGAACCATAACTATAATTAAAACGTACTCAACGAAAACCAACTTTGCCTTATCATGCTCTCTACCCAATCATGTCTCGTTCTAATCCACGGTATCCTATAGTGTAACTGTATCCTGCTTAAATATTGCTTATGAATATAAAAATATACTCAATATATATATATATATATATATATCTAAAAAGCCTTCTTTATCAGGTCATAATTATTATTTGATCTCAACTTTGTCTGTCCTGCACGACCCACTTTATTCAGCCGTTCTATACCATACCCTAGCTTATCCTATCGACCCCCTACTAAATTCTATCTCACCCTGCCCAAGGACTTCTTGATACCATTAAGCTGAATGGTATCAAGAAGTCCTTGCCCCGCCATACCTTATCTGTTGATCATTTGACTTCAATATCAATTACATATGATTGTAATTGGAGTTGAAACTATACATTTTATATATTCCGTTATCGTGATTGGAATTGAACATTTATATATTCATCTATTCCGGCAACGAAAGCATCTGGTTGTGGGCGCAGTTGCAGAGGATTGCTGTGGGGCATCCTCCTTTCGTCGTCTGTCAGCTGCGATTCCCGCCTTGGGAGACTTAGGGCGCCACGTCGATTGAATCGGAAACCGGTTACTATAATAGGACCTGTCGTCTGCGTAGATGGTCGGCCACCTGGGATCAGCGCAACGTGTTCTCTTTCTTTCCTCTTCCTTATCGCCTTTCGTTATCAGTTCCGTGTTATCGCTCGCTATTACTTCCTCCCACTCTTTATTTCTTTTTGACGTATTCTTCCTTTCAATCTTTTATAAACTTCTCGTTTCTTAAACCTGTAATCCTAATAAATATTTCCTCATCTGATTAAATGATCGTCTTCCTTGTCATCACAGGTGACTTATATTCCACCTGCTCAAGATGCCTGCATGCTCGCAAAGACTGTGCCATCACTCTTCCTTTACCACTCGTCAATCTTTATAGCTCGTCAATCTTTATAGCCTAGCTCGCAAGACCTGTACCTTTCCATTCCCCGTTGAATTTCCTTCCCTTCCTGAGTATGTCTTACCCCATCCATTCGTCTATATGTGCCAACTCGAACACTGTTTCGTTCATCCATCTCTCTATGTATCTGTACATATATATATCTCTCTCTCTGTTTGTCTATCTGTCTCGGAAATCTTTCTCAGGTGACTTGAAGTTGGGAGGTGAAATTGCTCGGAAGTAAACGGATAAATTACGATCGAATGATCGAAGGATGGATCATCGTAGGATCAACTGACGCAACGATTAATGACTGAGTGATCGAATGACAGGCACGTGGACGAAGTTTTCGGTTCAGCTGCTACGACGGACTTAAAGCAGCCGGGCAGGATGTCTCTTGCATTCATCAGCCGATCCCGGTCGCCTGTCGAGTTAGATACACAGAGCCAGTCACCCATGCAGAGACACACGGGGTCTGATGCAGCCGGGGGTCTGCGGTCCATTGCCCCACCGTTCCCCGGTTTGAAAGTCACTGAGTCGCGTTATAAATTGAATGTAGGATTACATTACCGGTATGTATACAGTGGCGGCGCTACAGCAGGGCAAGCCAGGGCAAGTGCTCTGGTAAAAGAACCTTTGCCCTGGTCGTTGCCCTGCCACCAGACTGCCAGAAGTTTTGCCCTGCGCTCGCCATAAATCGCCTCCGCACTGGTTATTTGTATGACTGCCCTGGCTATGCCCTGGTTACAAAAAGTGTCTGGCGCCGCCTCTGTATATATATATATATATATATATATATATATATTATATATAAATATACATATGCAATGTAATGTATTTGTATATAGCGCCCATTAAAGATATCTACTCAGAGGCGCTCTCTGCGCTAGCCTGTATGATGATAAATGTCATTACGATCGAATAGTATTACACCAGTTAGCAAAACATGTGTAAGTATAATTATAAACATGTAGGCAAAACTATGCATGCATGTATATTGTAGGACCTAATATATTTCAGTATATATGTATGTATGTATGTATGTATGTATGTATGTGTGTATGTATGTATATATGTATGTATGTATGTATGTATGTATGTATGTATGTATGTATGTATGTATGTATGTATGTATATATGTATGTATGTATGTATGTATGTATGTATGTATTATGATAGGAGACTAGTCTGGTCTGATGAGATTATGTTTACTAGTGTGTATTAATTATTAATAGAGATCACTGATAAGATGTACTAGGTAGTCACTCCGGATACGGAATGGACGATGGGGAATTACTACCTAACTAGAACCTACAGAGATAAATCATGATGAATATTAAACATTTAATAAAACACTCGTGTTGGGAACAGTACTCGGTGTGTTTGCGTAGTGAATCTTTTCTACTGAATCCTATTAAGCATCTTTTACAATGGTACATAGAAGTGTATGTGTTTTCTCTATGAACCGCCACCAGTCTGTTAAAGTTCTTTATCCAACAATAATGCTTCTTTTCTCCATCAGAAATGAGTAATAGATCTATACACCTATCACTCTCATGCTTTGATATATATAGTGGGAATAGGTTAACATCTTTCTCATAACCAAAAACATTAATATTAATATTATTATTTCTCTCAAACTTACTTATCACATTTGCATCCGCTGCTACTGGAAATTCGATACCGGACCAATTAAGTTCCTCAGACTGTCTGATTAATTCTTTCGTAATTCTTTCTGAATCTCTCGCAACAGGGTTTAAGGCTCTCGTGACGCACCACTTGAAACATTTTTCGTCTTCGTTCTTCATATTAATAATTCCCTTTTTACTCGCTAAACAGGTCGGTAGTGGAATGTAAGAACTTCCTTTCAACGGTTTATAAACAACCGTATCAATATCCAACTTCACAACGGATTTAAACCTCCAATTACTACCTCGCATCTGATAACTCGCCATGCTTTCCTTAATTTTATCCACTGCGCCGCTATATATTTCACCCACGTCGGTTGCGTCTAAAATAATCTCATTCTTCGATTTAAAATTAGGTTCAGCTTCGACCGCTTCCCCAGATTTCATATCTACTTTCTCCATTACACATAAAAGATTGAATTGAACTTTTACCCCTCGATTTTTCGTTAACAGACTGACTACCCGCGGCCTTACAGCATCGAGGAAAGATGTGACGTCGATCCCTCGAGTTCCTTCGATCGTGTATCGTTTAGTAAATCCCTTAATAGCATTCGCGGTCTCTAGGATTTCGAACTTCTTTTCATTGATTTTGCTAAAAATACTCGAAACCTTTGACTTCAACGAGTCTAATTTTTCATTCACGGGTTTCTTTTCTCGAGGAGCTACGTAACTAACCAACCAATCCGCAAAAGAATTAATTTTCGACCTTACCTCGTTCTTTACTTCAGTCAAAACATTATTAAAACGAGATTTCCATGTATTAGATGGAGGTGTATACTTACCTGGTTCAAGCGTTGGAACCTTAATGTCTGGAACTGGAGCGTCTAGAGGGTTGCTTTCGTGTACAGTCTTAACGCTTTGCAAAAGTCTCGATGATACTAATGTCACGAGATCCGCTTTTCGCAGTCCCGAATATCTAACCAAGCCATTCTCTTTAGCAATATTTCGTAATTGTTTTACTGTTTTCGTTGTGTAGTAGTCCATTTTATATACAGAAGATTTTTCTTTAAGTCAAAAATGAGATAACAGTTTTCGACCGTGTGACGGCTCATCATCAAAACTGACGACTGATCGAAACTGTTGGGAACTTTCGCGCGCGATGACTCATCGATCGATACCTTGGGAATTTCCGATAGTTTTTTTAAAAAGAAACGTGTGGACGTGTGATCATTAATAACCTAGGCTATGGGAGAATCATATATATTTATGTAGCTCCTTTGTAATGCGCCAGCTAGCAACAAATAGTACTACTGCAATAACATAGCATTGAAGACAAAAGAAGTGGTTGCTGCAGTTATGCTCAAATTCAACAGTCATATGGGATACTGAGATAAAGCCACATCTTGAGCCATGGTTTGAAGTAGGCCCCTATTCGGTCTTGGTGAATCTTACATTAATTCTTAATTATTTTGAAATGCTTTTCTTTTCTTAGGAAAAGATGACATTTTCGGTGAACACATAAACCTGCAGAAACCGATTGGAAAGTCAAGTTGCAACGTTCGAGCGCTGACCTACTGTGACCTCCACAAGATACACAGGGACGACATCGTCGAAGTCCTTCAGATGTATCCAGAGTTTGCCGAACAGTTCCTTACGAACCTCGAAGTGACCTTTGACCTCAGAGATGTACGTCGATTTTAAAATAAAATCTCGCATCTTGGGTGGAATGGTTTTCTGACTGAACTTCTGAAATGATCCCAAGTTGTAGTGCCATGATACTTAAATGCCTATATATTGATTGATTGATTGATTAATTGATTTGATTGATTTGATTGATCGATTGATTTGATTGGTTGATTGATTAATTGATTAATTGATTTGATTGATTGATTTGAATTCTAGGAAGAGTTGACAAATGCGTGTTTGCTGGAGTTTGAGACGAATCTGCCTCGTTTCACTTTTTTGAACGATCACGTGACAAGGTCTTCCGTCTTTCAAAAGCCGTATCCCGAAGGTGCCTGCCTTTAATTAATTTACTAATAAACTATTAAAACGGTTGGTCAGTCATTAAAATTTACAACTGAATTACAAGACAATAAAGGCACTTATGAGTAGAGAGACAGTATGCTCCACAACTGACACTTAGGCCCTACAGTCATCTTCAAGTGATTTCTCTGTGTTAGAGAATTGCTAAATAGAGGGATACATACATACATACATACATACATACATACATACATACACACATACATACATACATACATACATACATACATTCATACATACTTGGATACATGCATGCATGTATACATGCATGTATACATACATGTATTCATACATGCATACATGCATGGATGTAGGCATGCATGTATTGATACATACATGCATACATACATGCATGTAGCTATGTTAGATATACATACGTACATACATACACACACATGTGCATACGCATATAATGATTTTCCATGTTTCCAGATAGTCCTCATGCTGCAGACTTAAGTTCACCGCAGCGATTACCCAGTGTCCCTTTGGCCGACGTCAGTTCATCGCATCACCGGAGTGGAACTGGGATCCTTCAGTTTTCACCGGAGAAAGCGGGTCTGGATATCACACCAGTCCACTTGTTCTCTGGTTCAACCTCTGGTTCCTCATTCCCTTCAGTGGCTGGTAAATCGTTTTAGTATGCCACTTAGGACATATAAAACAAAAGAGCATAACACATCTCAATGTAAACTGTAATCAACGGACTAAAGGACTTATCTCAATGTTAACATAATAGATCTATCATCTATGCAATATGTAATGTATGCTTGTCAGATGCAGGTAAAGGCTACTTACATTACTTACTTAACTCGGGTATGTGCTTCTGGTCACGTTTAACCTGCGTTAGAACACTGCACGTTAAACAAGAATGCTCAACAGCCAATTCTTCCTAGCTTCCTCTTCAAAACTCTGATATTGTCCACTCAGACTGCGCTACAATCCAAACCATTTGACAGGTCTACAGGTAATTGAAAAATTACTCAGAATGCTAGAAGGCAAAGAATTTTGCTGTGACTTAATTTGCCTTAGAAAAGAAAGTCTGCTGTGCAAGAGTTGTAGACTTGTCAAATGGTCTGGATTGTAGTGCTGTCTCAGTGGACACTGTCATAGTTTTTAATAGGAAGCTAGGAAGAATTGGCTGCTGAGCATTCCTGTTTAACGTGCAGTGTTCTAACACGGGTTAAACGTTTCCTGAACCACTCAAAACTCAAAATTTGTTATGTTACCTTTTTGTTTCAATTTTTTTATTATCTAAATTAATCTAGTGACTTTCATAGAGCCGTTATCATAAAGCACAAAGCCTGTAATTGTATTTAAGTGGTCGTAACTTTCTGTTTGCTATGCACAGGTGCTTTATCGACGGTCAGTGCACTTGTGGACACGGTCACTGGCAGCACAAGACTCAAGAACAAGAAGAAGAAGAAGAAGGAGGATGGAGAGGAGGACGAGGAGGAGGATCAGCCAGTGCAGAAAGGAACACGGCTAAAGTTTCTAAAATCAGGAAAAAAGGTATTTACTAAGTGCATTTTTTCATCATGATGACAATGATGATGATGATGATGATAATAATTAATAATAAAATTATAACAATAATTCTTAATAATAAATAATAATCCTTTTTATCTCGGGGCAACAAGTTAGAAAAAATAGTAAAAGTAGTAATCATAACAATATAATAATAATGACATTAATAATGTATGTGGCACCTTTTCCTGCACTCATCAGTTGTGATTTCACACTTTAATGCTCTTGCCTTTCTCAGCACATCTGCGATCCAGAAATTGATGAAATTGAGCCAATCGAGACACTTAGCTATATATTATTATTATAAAATCCTGTTCCAAAAAAAAAATAATATTTTTGTTTGCTCTGGACATCATTTTTAAATCATGAGGGATCATTTCTATCTGTAGGAAAATGATAACAATGGAGAGACATATTCTATTTGTATTAGTCAAGAAATATATTAAAAATATTAAAAATTGTATTTAAATATTTTTATATTTATTGAATAGTTATAATAATAGTAAAAAAATTACTGATGTTATTAATTGAATTCACTCTTTGTATTATACTACTTTAATTTCAGGCCGAAATTAGTCAAAGCTTCAGCATTCCAAAGTTGGCGACACTCGGTGTGCATCTGAAAACTAGTCCTTCGATGCATTCATTACCAGAGAATGGCACTGGTACCTTGCATGAACATATCAGCTCGAAACCAGCACAATCATTTGCCACTCCGAATGCCATCGAACGCAAACTTGATTCACTCTCAAGGTACTGTACGCAGTCACACCAAGTTATACGATGCCCTGCATTGCCCTTGTGGGGTGATGATGTTGATGACAATACTATAAAGTAAAGTAACAAGGAAACCTTCCATGTCCCATTTCCAGGCACTTAGTGGATGTAGAAGCATGGGGTGGTGTTCATTTAACGTTCTCGTGCGCTTAAACCGCTAGTGCCCAGTTAGCTACATTGATGTTCCGTACTCCTCTGTTTAAGAGAGCATGTGGATTGCAGCTTGCTTCCTGAAGTGAGCTTATTTCATAGATTGTAATCTCAGGTTAGCACGGTCCATACAAGGGGACCTTAAATGGCATGGCACCTATTCAAAATGGCAGCAGTGGTGAAGTATCTCACCCGATCAATTCATTCAAAAATGAGCAGGGTCAAGGCCATATACGGTAGCTATATAAAAACATTTGTATGATGTCTTAAATGCCCTACTGCCATAATGCCTTTGAAAAGCCTCACAGCTCCCACAATGCACAATTTAAGTTGAAGTTGTAGAACTGCGATATGTATACAATAGAGAACGATTTTTTTGAAGGTGCATATTTGGATTTGGACATGGTTTTATGCATCTGTTTTAGGCAGCTGACACGACTTGAACAGAAGATGGGTTCTGACATCACATTGATACTACAGGTGGTCAGTTCCCATAGCAACATGTCAAGCAGGGCCACACCAAGAAATGTCGATTCCAAGACACCTTTGTTAGCAGAAGAGAGCTCTTCTGCATCATCGCGTCACCCTTTAAGAAAAGTGCCATATCCCATTCAGGTCAGGTCAACAATACTCATTTAAAATACCCACTGGAGTACTTAAATCCACCAATATTCATGATGAAGTTCCCATGGCAACATGCCTAACAAAGTCTCAAATAGTGGGTCTGATAGTGTGCTTGTCTCTTATCAAATGATTGCTGCTTTGAGTCTGATGACCATACTCCATGCAACAACTCAGGAAAAAGTTTTTCCTGCGCATGTCCTTTGTCACCACGCTGTAGAATTTGGTACTGGTGTAAACTGGGAAGTCAATTGCAAGTCTTGCCATACAATGAACCCATGCCAAAACCTTTGGCATTCGTCAGAGTTGTACATTGTCCACCGAATTCTGTTGCAGTTTAACCAAAACCTAACCAAATTAGAAAGCATTTTGGCTGTAAATAAATCTTACATTAATGCAAATGCGACATTGGACGTACGAACCTGCCTAGCAAGACAGAGAACCAAAAGAAGAAGAAGAATGCAAACTCGGTTATTTAGCAAATCTTGTGTATCCTGCATAACTCTCACAAAACACCAATGCCTTCTTGAATATATGCATCACAGCAACAAGTTAAACATAGTTTATAAAAGAAATAATTGCTAATGGCTAACAATTTAAATGTTTTAGAGAGCAAACACAAATCCAGATGACTCCGAGGACGCCACTCCCAGCATCTTCCGGGTTTCTTCAGTGGACAGTCGGGCATGGGCGCGTCGAAAACATGCCGCTCTCAAACGACAGAAACGACTGATTACCTTCGAAGATGAGGATCCAGACAGCACAGATGTCTGACAGACAGACAAACTGACAGGAGGACCAACATACACTGCGATACAGACACAGTGACACTGATATACAGACACAATGACATATGCAAAGACAGAGATACAATGACACATATGTAGACAGAGACACAATTACACTGACATAAAGACATAATGACAGATACACAGACAGAGACACAATGACAGATACGTAGACAGAAAGGCACAATGACACATACGTAGACAGATCACAATAACACTGACATACAGACACAATGACAGATACCCAACAGATAGATATACAGACAGAAAGCCTGACTATTTGTCAGGCTTTCTGTCTGTGTATCTATCTGTATCTATCCAGGATAGAGACACAATGACAAGGACACAGACGGGACAGACGGAAATACCGATAACAAAGAGATGTAAAGAAAGACAAGTCAATGCAAAGACCACAGAAGACGAAAGACAGACTAGGAAACTGTTTAGACGCAAACAGACAGTCTCACTAATGTATGCAAAATAATTCAGCGTTTTTTACTTTAATCACACAAGTGCAAAATCGTACAATATCTCGATGCAGCCAAGCGCAACCAAGCATTTTTGTCATAACGCTTTGTACTTCAACTGTTATATCAAATTGTTTTCAATTTAGATTTTGCTAAGAAAAATTCTGAACTATTTTCTAATGAGTTATCGCCAAATGGAAAAATGAATACTGTGTGATTCATTAACTTCACGCTATTATATAAATGCTTGAAATGAATGAATGAATGAAAGACTTCGGGCATTAATTAAACAATTGTTTCAAGGTGTCAGGCTGTTTTCTACTTCATTACTAAATGTACAACGAATTGCAAGGGGACATTTTATTCAAGATGTGGTCTATAATTATAAAGAAGCTTGAAAACTTAGATGAAACACGACCAGGATCAACTATAGATTGATGCTACGGTTATAGCTCTTGTGTAAATAGTTTCATTTCCAGTTTCATTTTAAGTACATAGCTTATTTCACTTCACTTCTATTCTCATGTATATAGAACAGTGTTATATTTTATACATTGACTACATTTTAACTTCAATCCGTGTTAACACTTAACGACGAGCTGCATTTGTTTCGAAATTCCCAGTCACTTTTAGTACACGCTCGTAGTTGAAGAGTTAATCGGTGCCCATTTTTCAGCAGGACCTTGGTGCTCTCTGGTTTGCCTGTAGAATCCCAGTTACTTGTGCACTATCTGTAAAATTTGACGTCTTACACATGGGATCAATAAAGAGTTGATGATGGAGAGTTGAGCAGAAAGCTGTGCATGGCATGGCGCACAGTCTACATAAATCCAAGTCATGGCATTGAATAGATAGACTATGACAGATGTGTGAACACCAAGAGTAAAAATGTACACTTTGATTACTGATAATTTGGCCCACACAGGTGCATACAATGTAGGTCTGGTGCTCGAACTGATGCATAACGGCTCTTAAGGTCATTAGGTGAATTGCTTTTCCATATACCAGTTCATAATTTAAAAGACAACTCCAGAACAGTCAACATCCGAAACAGCAACATTAGAAAATACTAGTCATCTAGCAAGACGTTTACAGCCTCGTCGTCCAGCATTATATTTATACACCTTAGCGTTCCAGGGATATGCGTTGCGCAAGTAAATGCAAGTTTCTGTCCTTCCTTCCACTGCTACATCATAATTGTCCTCAGCAGTTAAAACAAACTTTCTGTCAACTTCCCACCCCTTCCCACCAGAATTTCATCAAGGACCGATCTTCACAGATCGTTCCTCACTGTCAACGGATCCTCAGTTTTGTTATTGTCGATCCTCTCGCGATCATCACCTTCAGCTTCTTGAATATTCCTCTTCATCTCCACTTCCACCACCATATCCGCCTCCAGTGCTGCTTCTGTCAACAGTCCTTTTCCCATATTGTTGTCGTTGCCATCCACTGGCTTCCCTTCTTCATCCAGGATGTTAGGAGACTGTAAACCCGACGTATCTGATAAAAGCGTGCCGTTGATTTCACCATCATCTGCTCTGAGCAGATCTTTTGGGCGATTACTTTGATCCGAGTTTTCCGGGCGAAAGGGGTACGGTACACGAGAATAGAGATCATCAACTGTCTCTTTGGAATATAACTGATTTGGAGAATTTGCTGAGAAGAGTTGGCTATCGACCTGTGCGAGCAGACTCCGAGAACGTCCTGAAAGTACAAAACATCCATTCAAACATTTACTCAAGAACAAATTACGAAGTCTTTCCAACATACAAATACTTGCAAGTGCAAAATTTTAATTTAATTTGACAGTGATCAACTACTCCTGACTAATATATTTCCAAGTTTCTGGAATCTGTCCTACTGGATAACAATTTGGCCTCTCTAATGGATTATGATATTCACTACAATTGAAGCAACCATCAGTTTATGCTGTATGCATTATAATGGTGCTATAAAAGTCAAAAGACCTCATCCTAAATAAATGAAATAAATGTTCCTAAAATGACTAAAAACAGTTCAGTCAGATGTTGTTACAAGAAAGGAGTTCAAACAAGTGGCAAGATAGTAGCAAAGATACTGCATTATCTACCTTTTATATAAAAACTACAATACTGTCTAGATGCCTTTACTGTTTTCATAAGATAGAGAGACTGTGTCTATTCACCTGGTCCAACTGCTTTGTGTTCAAGTTGCTTTGCTGATTCATCGAGACTGAAGAGGGGACTGACATTAGGGATGACGATTAGAGCAAACGATAGTGCAAGGACCTGTAACAGATAATTGGTAACAAATATCAGAGCAATTGAAATCAGTCTTTGCTTTAATGAACATCACTCACACAAAAACAATGACCTACTCGAGTTCAAGTAAGTAAGTAAGTAAACATTTTCAGCCCAAAAATGTGCCTAGTCGAGTTGGAATTTCTGTATAAAAATGTGTCTAGTAAGAATTTGCCTAGTCTTGTAAGTCAACATACCATGACAAATGTTCCTGTCTGAGCCTGTTTCTGAGAGAATGGAACAGCATTTCGCAACATCAGAAGATTGTCGGAAAAGCTTCGAGTGCTAATCATCGACTGAAGTCGCTTTAACTGCGTTGCAAGTGATCTGAAATAACAGGAATATTTGCAAATTTACTTTTCCAATTGGATTTTGAAATTGAAGATGTTTTATAATTCCCATTTTAATCTTGAAATTGTAGGCATCTAATTTACCATCAAGAATTGAGAAGAAAGAACTTCGTGTTCAACATTTTAACATGAATCTGATAAACATTTGATATAGCTCCACAAACTTTACTGTACAGCAAAATACTCGGCCTACTCAACCAACTCCATGACAACTTCAGCCCAGACCAACCAGGTTCATAAATAATCTTTTCGAACGTACCGTATGCATCTGATTGCCTCTCAGGACTTGCCATTATAAACCCATTCAATGCTCATAAATGTCATCATATTGTCACATCAATATGGGACAGCACAGAGTCAAATAATTGTATCATGAACACCGCAAAGCCCACGCACGTGAATAACGATAAAAGTACAGCAGATGTTTTTCAACCCGATCCTTAGTTTTGCCATGAAAACAGATCGAAGTCATTACAGAGACCAGCTGCTACGCTTGAGCCTAGCTCTTTTATAACAAAAATTTAAAATTAATACATTTTTCTACAAGATTAACTGTTTTTCAACACTCACGTGTTTTGTTTTTCAAGTTTATCCACCTTCTGTTGGAGTTGTCGGTTTTGAAGGGTGCACATTTTTACACGCTTTTCCAAGCCATCCACGTATTCCTGCTTACGCTTTCGACTAACTTTGGCAGACATCTACATTGAAAAGCATTGTATCATTAATGTTCCTACAATTACGTAGCTTGTCTATAATGAAGAAAAGAGCAGTCCGTCGCTGCCTTCTGGAGTAATGATAAATATCACCAAGAAAGCTGTCGCTTTAGAATTTCCTCAAAGTCCCTGCAAACTGAATATCACCAAGAAAGCTGTAGCTTTAGAATTTCGCAAAATCCCTGCAAACTGAATATCACCAAGAAAGCTGTAGCTTTAGAATTTCCTCAAAATCTCTGCAATCTGAATATCACCACAAACAGCTGTAGCTTTAGAATTTCCTCAAAATCTCTGAACACAGAATATCACCAATAAAGCTCGATCCTACTAACCTATTAACTCGGGACCATCCAGTGATTATTAACTAGTTCAAAACTAAGTCTGGAGACTTTGGACACAGGGTCATGCCCCATGTTTAACACCCATCTTCTTTTCATACTGCTTGCAATAAATTCAGTCAAAACAGTACAAGATTCTACCTGATGTTGAGAATGCAAAAAACGGTGTAAACCTTGTTCCTGATTTTTCGTCGTACGGCCTTTAGAGCTCGTTCCTCTTCCTTAGTCAGCGGGAGGGCGTTAGGCAACTCGATACCCTCGCGAGCCAGTAAGGCCTTTTCTTCCTCAGACAGTGCAAGGTCTTGGAACTGCAACACATATCATTATAATATCACATATCATCATCATCATATCACATCATCATCATATTACACATCATTATCATATCACATATTATTATCGTATCACACGTTGACAATCACTGATTGTTACCTCAGTCCCTCAGGACTGACCTTCATCACCTGAAAACCTCTCTTTACCAGTGAAGACTCTGGCCCGGGTCGAGAGCGCCTCTGTTTTTGAGTGGCACTATATAAATGCTCGATTACGATTGGTATTGACCAGGCCATAACAGAAATCATGAGAGGATGTGTGGCAAATGATGAGCAAATTTTCACCATGGACACAAGATAAATTGATCATGACAACAACGGTAGCCGACTGGTTATTAGCATCAGCCTTGTAACATGAAGAGTACGGGTTCCAACCTCCTCTGAGATGGTTCCTGCATGGGGACCTTGAACTAGTCCTTCACTCAAAATGGCCAAGTGCCATCAATAGAGGTCTAATAAATGGAGGCACTTAATATATGCATAATAACAATAAATAAATAAATGATAAAGACAGTGAACTGACGTGATGACAAAACAATGATGATGATGATATAATCCTTCAATGACAAGAAGCATTGTTTTCACAGTAGCTTTTAGCGCCTCCTACCAAAGGGTTAAATGGACACAATGAGTTGGAAAATAACCATTATGGTAACATACTTTGTTTGATTGGTTTCTGTCCATGCCAATGTCATGTACTGTAAACGGAAGGCCGTTTGACGACTGCTTCCTATAGGAAGAGTCAAAATGCATCGAATCTGCATTTGTGTCATCATCATCTGAGTCACTCTCCAGCTCACCAGTGTCCATATCTGCAAATGACCACATAATATGCGACTCATAATGACATATATACCACCAATACCAATGTCCAACTCATCAGTGTTGATATCTGCAAATGACCACATAATACGTGACTCATAATTGTATTGTATTGTATTTATAAATTTATAAAGCGCCTCTCACAGTGAACACCAATCAGAGGCGCTATAATGACATATATCACCATCAATACCATTGAGTGTCCAACTCATCAGTGGGGTAGTTGATATCTTTAAGTAACCACATATGCTACTCATCATGACATATATACCACCAATACCAATGTCCAACTCAAACATTTGGCATAAGTAACCACACGTGCCACTTATACTGACATAAATACCAAAGACCATGTAAAAAGAAGATCACTCAGTTAAACTAAAACCACGAGATTGGCAAGAGGCTGCCACATGTGTGAATAATTACCCACTTTGGTTTTAGTCTCGGAAGATGAAGATGGTTAGCTAGTCTCTCTCTGATCTTTTCACCAACTGCATATGGTCCGTGTACTCCTGTTATAGCTACAGTAAGTTTCCTACGGATGCACGTGGGGCAGAAACCTTGAACCATCTCTCTACTACTACTACACCATGCTCAAAGACAAGTAAAGCTATGCCTTTCAAAGTCCACGTAAAGCTACAAGTTTCTTGTACCATATGGAACATCTGTGCTACATTTATAGTTGTTACGAAGTGCTATGTCTGGGCCATTTACATCAAAGTCATTTTGAATACATTTATTTCTCAGTTTTTAGTAAATCTTATTGATTGGTTCTTGTACCATTTAAGTCAGAGTAATTTTGAATACGCTTATTTCTCAGATTTTCAGTAAACCTTACTTAGATGCTACATTTATAGACAATAACAGAAAACAATACACTGATAACGAAACACTACTATTCTGTACTGGAAAAAATTAAGTATATAGATCTAACAATACTGGTAAGGATACTGGTAGCAGCAATTTAATAACTGATAACTCAATAAATATAATAATTATTACAATAACAACTGATAATTGAATAGCAAATACCTCAATAATTAAAATAATTAAAATAATACACTAATAATGATAACAATAATAATACCTGACATATAAATAACTGATAACAATAATTCAACTTATCAAGAGAACTTCCTACCTAGACTCACTAAACCCGACGTGTCTTCATCATTTCCCGGAATGAGGTGGTCAATTCCACTGTTCTGCAGAAGCATAGAAAATGGGTCATGTCCAAAATTGATGTCCGTGAATTCGATGGTTCCGCCGAGTGGACTTGGCTCACTCTGCTCATGCTCCGGATTTGAGTACACCTCCTCAGACGTCACAGAAGTTGGCGAGTTGCTCGAGCTGAAGATGCTGTCACTGCTGTAACCATAGCTGATTGGGGAAGTGGAGGAGCAGTCATGCTGAACTGGAGGCGGACTTCCTTCTAGCGGCTTGCAGTACTGATGATCAGACTTGTGTGGTCCTGGGTGCGTGGATTTGGACTGTACTATGGCAGTTGGAACAGGTTCAGCTGAATTTCTTGCTTCATTGGTGGTGAGTAATCCATTGAGCTGATCGAGCTCTGCCAGCATGCTCATGATATCTTCATTGTAGCAGTCATCACTCTGGATGTTGCAAAACACAGTCACAGTTAGTTCAAGTGCAAGAAATTATAATCGCAATTGAGAGTTTACTACAGTGCCCAAAAAAGCCATGTTGCGGTACGCACTTCATACTCAGGCATTCAGTAAAAACAAATTCGATATGCAAGTGAGGTCAAAAATGGTTCCAGGTCAAGATCCAAAGCAGTCAGAGCAGGCAGACGGCAATGGTGGATGTTGTCTAGAATTGACGTGGCACGAGAGGCAAGGTGAAGAAGATACTAAGAGGAATCAGAGGAGAATTGTTAAAGAGAATCATTTTCAGTTTTCAGCACCTGTGGAGACTGGAGAGAGTAAGAGGTGAGGTTTTGTCAAGTTCACAGGAAGGCTTTATGTAACAGATCTTAACTGTACAGGTGCAATCAGTACAAGAAAATAAAGTTTAAAATAATATTAGAAATCTAAAGCTATAAACAGCAAAAACCATTTACAAAATCTTTCAGCTGAACAACAATACAGCTACCAAACAACGATTTCTAGTGGTGTTCAACCTATTAAATAAAGAACACAGCAGTCCTTGACTGTGTCAAAGTATCACTATTCGCTAACCAAAGCATGTGGCATCAAGAAATGGAGTATTGCATTTTAGCCAACAGCCAATCCAATCTCCAGAGGCCAATCAATCGAAAACGATACAAGGGGAGGTGACATCCAAGGACCAACTTCTGGAAACGTTGAAGCCTTCAGTTTTACCTCCTGCGCTTTGTTCATGATCGCTTAGGTACTTTACACAGACATAATGTACTTCACAATATGCTTACAATAATGCAATAAACTATTTAATCTATTTCAACCATTTCAGCCACCACTTCAAACATCATTTCAGCCATTCTTTCAACCACTCAGAGTGTACTATAACTTAGCTCAAACTGTTTAGATCTGCTATAAAGCCATGCTTCACGCAGGTTCTTAAGAAGAACTATGTAACTATCTCAAAACATGCATACTTTCACAAATGCATGCAAGCATATACACATACAAACAAGCACACACACATGCTTACACACATACAAACATAAAGTCTTGAATATGCATATCAATCAATAACAGGTTAACCCATCAAGACTTTGATACAGAAACTCAATGTTCAGCATTTCCATGACTAAGAAAACGTTCTGCTACAAGCTTGAAAAATATCACAAGATGTACCATGCTGTTTATATGTTTTAAATTATGAAAATCTGTTTTCTCTACAGTGCCATATGAGTTACCATCGAAAAAGAACAGAGCTCAGTCTCTTAAGTTAGCCTGAGAGGCAGCCATTGGTATGAAGTGCTGATGACTTCATTTTCTTAGCCTCGGCATAAGAGGGCGGGTGTCCAGTCCTCTCCCGCCATCTCATCTTCCCAATGACAGTGCACAAAGTACTCATTATAGCTGAGCTGGCCAGGGGGCGCACGTGGGGCAGAAATCTCAAACCAAATTTCTGCCCTTGCAGAGATTTGAACCCGTGACTTCTCGATTGACAGTCCAGCATGATAACCATTACACTATCAAGTGCCATCTGAGTTACCATAGCCTAACCTAAAATGCCATTGACTGATATTAACGACTACGGAATCCGGACGGTGCCGTTATTTCTTTTCTAAACCGTAAATCTACGATTGCACATATCTATGGCGTGTACATCCGGTTGAAATAAATATTGGCAAAAGCCTGTCACGTGAACTTGTTGTCTTTCGAATTTTTATATGGCGGACAACTTGAGGGTCGGTTAGGGCCAGGTTAGTATTCGTGTGGTCGTTTAGTGTCAAATTAGGCGTCGTGAGGGTCGGTAGGGTCAGGATTAGGGTTAGTTTGTTAATCCCTTAACTACTCTCGGTCACGCCATAGATATGTGCAATCGCCCATAGATTATTTCGGACGGTTCCGTAGAAAAGAAATTACGGCACCGTCCGGACGGTTCCGTGCCAGTGCCATAAAATAAATCACTGACAACCTACCAAGTCGAGTTCAGGAAACAACAGACTGTCACTGTTCTGTCTGTTAAAGTCCGAATTGTTTGTAGTAAGCAATCCATCGCTTGGACTGCACAGCAGGTCCAGAATTCCACTTTCACTGCTAAAGTAATCCACGTCAAGTGACATTGCGTTTGATAGCAATCAACCGACGACAGAAATCGGTCAGTCTCAGCCACAGTTTTGCGTTTAATCAATCCTTGCCAATACCTAACGAAAAACTGAACAATCTCTCAGACTTATAATACAAACACATAAACTTCCGTCTGTTAACTTCTGGCAATACCAGTCCACATCACTGTTTATGACTAGGTTTCCGGCGCTCTACTGCTGAGTAAATTGTCGTTATTCAGCTTGTATGTAGCAAACTAATAACAGTTTCTTAATCTATTAGCAATGGGTAATTCCTGTTTTAACTGGACCCCACCCACCTTATGTCACGCATTAAACGCTGTTTCAGCTCTCCATACGCTGACTACAACGGAGACAATTAATTAGCAGTGTACAACACAGTTTAATAAGTAAAATTCTTTGACACTGAATCGCTGGCAAAATTCAGTTATAAGTTAAAAATAAGAAATTAGGAAATTTGCCGAATTTTTCCCACTTTGTTATTGGTGACTCATTTACTTTGCGTGTTCCTGTTAACGTGGCAACGGAAGTTAGTCTAGTTCAATGCCAGTCTGCCTATCGTTGGCTATTGCGCAACGTGCTATAATGCTATAGCACCAGCACAAATGAATAGCTTCTATTTGTGAATGAATATCGGTGCTTCGTTGTCATAGGCTGTAATAATATTTAATGGCATATTTACTATCGACATATCAACGGTAATAGTTCTTTGTAGGATCGTGGATACCGTATTTATTGTATTTTCGTTTATTAATCAACTCTGGCTGTCATAACGCAGCTAGTTAGGGTCCGTGAAACGCCGAAAAACAGTCCAGAACGCTTTCGTCTGCGCAATCTATTCGCCAATCGTCACAATTATATTTCTTTATCTTGGCCTCTGGTCTCCTCCTCTCTGAAATTCTGCAACCGCTCCTTAGTCTATGGTGCAACAGGTATTTGTAACGAACTCCCAAAGGGCAAAGGGCACACAACATGACCCTCCCCGATAAAGACTGGATTAAGTTTATTTATCCCACGAATGTTATATAGAAACATAATTATGTATTAACAAACTTACTTACTTTTAACTCAACCATAAGTAGCCATGCTGTCAACTGCTACTGCTCAGTGCTCACCTACAGCGTTTTGCCTGCTGTATTGTGAAATAAACGAATATACATACTTACATACAAAAGATTTCCTCCAATTTGCTCATCCTGCTGTATCGTCTGTTAATCTCATCTGTCCTCCGCTGCAGCTTCCCACTGACGACTGAGACCGAACGCTTCAAGTCATCGCTTCAAGCTATCCTATCCTGTTCTACTCCAGCGCCACCACACGACCACCATCATCAACTATTTCAACCGCTGCACCATACTGTCTCCTCGCTTTGACCCCCCCCTCCCAGAGCACCATATGGCTGTTTTCTAACGACTAGCTGTGTGGACCCATTAGCGTCGCCCTCCTCCTTTATCCAGGCTTGGGACTGGCACTGTTGGACCGGACTTGGCGGAGTTGATATAGCGCAGGTAAACGTAGCTTATGTACAGTATAATTATATTGTTTATAGTCGTTGGTTATTATTAACCTATTTTTGCCATGACAGCAGAGCTTTTGCGAGATGATTGAGAAATCTTTCGGAGGTGGTAAAAATGTTACATCAGAATACGGGATCAAAATAATGGTAGGTTTAAAGTAACTCGTGAGCATACAGCAATACTTTTAACGCAATCTCAAGAGCGCTCAGGGTATTGATATTGTAATAATATAATAACTAAGATAATTATCACACAGTGAAATTATAGTGCACTAGTTTTAAATAAAATTTTGATGTTGTGCTTAATTTGTGGACATTACTATAGTATTAATTTTATTATTTTACTATGGAAGTTGTATAAATTGGCAGTATTCTGTCTTGGTAGGAACTTTTATGGATTCTCATTTTCATTTTGTTCAGTGTGTCTAAAGTACACATTTACAAGACAGATAATAATAATAACTATTACGCTGATAATTGGGCATAACCACCTCCCCATGTCTGGATTTGTCAACATTTCGGTGACCCTATCCCTTCCCCGCAGAAGTTATTAATCGAGGAGAGCCTAAAAATTGCCCCAGAGTACTTAACCGTTTATGATCTGTTACTAGCTGTACATAGATTTATAGGATGAGAAGAAATTTAGTCAATTTCAAGAGCAGTTCAGCAAACACTCGACCAACCTCATATATTTAATGGCTCAACAAGAATTTATCAATTCTGCACGACACACTCATACCAGAATTTGAACCCTGAACTCGATGAAAGACATAAAAATAATGAAACAGCAAGTCAAAACAGAGTTAATTTCAACCTGGCCTCTCTTCCTTGGTTGTTTGCTCATTTGCAACCTCTAAATTTAACCCAAACACTAATGAGTCTAATGACTTCTTGTCTTCTTTAGAAAAAAATTAAATCGACAACTGTTAAAATTATTTGCGTTCACACTGTCATGATAAAAAAATTAACAAACGCTAGCCGCGTAAACAGCGAACCAAAGCTTAAAAAAATATCGACGATTTCTGACACGCTAAATATTACTATGACACAATTTTCTAATAAGCATTGTCCGCCCAACACCAGATAACAATACAGAAAAGGTGAACTGTACATGACATAGACTCATAATAGTGACTAAACTCTAAAAGACAGAACAAAGATTGTGTAAACATTGCTTGCTGAAGACCACTTCTGAACTCTTTGGAAGAGTTCTGATCTGAATGCAGAAGAGAGGCTCCCAATAAATCAGTTACACGATATTCAAGTAAAACTTACCATACGTCATCTTGACTTTCTGTTGTGTTGCTAAGTAGAGCTCTATTTAACAGGCATAAACATTCTCAGATTTACAACATACATAGACCTTGAGGCATCGAAAACCAACTTAGAAGTCAATACATCATATCAGTTACTTTCTTCTTGTATCTAACTACATATATCTCACTGTAGCCAACTACAGCTCTGTCAACCATAAGATAATTTATCATTAAACGCTCGATGCTATTGCTACAGCCTCTGAATAGAGAATGTTAAGATTGTGCAGTATGCTTTAGAAAACTGCTGATGCAAAATTCTTCAAAGGCACAAATGTGCAGGTAAGTAAAATGTACACATCTAGTACATAAACACCAACAAAACACATACAGAAGAGGACCAACCAAAGTCATATGCAAAATACTATATTCTAAAACCTTCATTCGCCTAACTTCAGCTGTTGCAGTTCCAGCCACGACATCACAAAATAAACTTACATCTTCAACTACACTGTAGCCCCTCGAGGTCGACTCAGCCTTCCACTCCCTAGGGGCAGCTGTAAAATGCGTGGGCGCCTAACAGGCTGCCAAGACGTGTTCAATAAGATCATCAAGTTTCAATGTTACTTACTGTGGTTTTTCAGTGAGTTGACAACAAGCACGAATATTAAAAATAACTAACTGATGCAACTACATGCATTAATACATATATATAGAGTAAATTGCCCATCACTGCCCTGTTTCTTAGTGTGCTTACCGGAGCACTTTAAAGCTTTCAAGCGGCAATACTGGACGGCAGTTGTACCTGTACAGGTGCAAAGGCTACTCATAGGCATTCACCTGATCAAGAGCAATTGCAATCAGGTTACAGACACGTGTATGTATATATTTATATAGCGCCTTCGAATACCCTCAAAATGGAGTCTGACCAGCAGCACATAAAAGCACAAAGTGTCTTCCTTTTCACTTAACGCTTTAACGACGAGCTTTTACAAAAAGTGACTGGGAAACCAAAGCATCTCGTCATTAAAGTGTTAAAAGTATATGTATCATTAAGCACAGTCTAAATCAGGGATGGCAAACCTTCTGTAAGGTGCATTTCAAAATGCCACTCAAATAGTTTAAAAATACCGTTGCATGCCTCTCAGAATTTTGCAGTATATAACTGTTTTTCGATGAGAGATCGGAACACATAGGGACTATTCGCTAGGATTCAGCGAATCGACAGCACAAGCAAGGTGAACTGTTTTTCTCGTGTAGGTTTTAATTGACAAAGCGCGTACAAAATGAATTAAAAGACATTATTTCAAAGATGGTTTTAGAATGGTGCTACAATAAAATCCTTCATAAAAGAAAATGTGGATCCCTACAGTGATTTTTTTGTATTTCTAAATTTGAAATTTTGGGGACGCTACAAATTCTGCGTGCCCAAAAAATTTGAGCGCGTGCCACTTTGGGCACACGTGCCATAGGTTCACCATCCCTGGTCTAAATTAACAAATGCTTTCTATTGACCCTAGCCAATCAGGGAACCTTATCACAAAACCATGCAGCAGTAGTTAACTCTTCACATCCGCTCCCTCGAGAAGTTCAAGCACATATTCAGTCAGGCAACAGTTCAAGAAGAAGCGAAAAATCCTGGAAGGTTTTTAAAACCATCTGTCGAATGCTGTGGACAGAAGCAACTACCGTTACAAGTTTACAAGAGTTTGTCCCAGTTAAAGTCGTCTTCCTCAATATCGTCACCTGGAAAGGTCATCCCTGGATGGGACGTAGTTTGTGCTGCCATGCACGCCCGAGAATACGGACTGGAATACATCACTGGTGACTAAAATGGAAAATTTACAGCCTTACACAACAAAAAAGAATCTTGTATGAGATTGAATTTTTTTACAATTTGACATTTTTTGGTTGGTTGGTTACACTTTACCCTACCTGCATATCGATTTCCCTACCTGTCTATTGATTTTGTTTTGACTGAGCACCCATGTATAAGCTGGTTCCCGCAACTTTGCTTTTTGGGTGGGTAGCAATTTGAGATTACAATATGGCTTAACAAAATAATATTGCTGCAAAGGATGTTGCCATCAACCTTGCCTTAGCTTACAGAACCAAGCTACTCCTGTGTGTCTGTCTGTTTTTCTCAATATTATGGATTTCTTTCATATTTATTTACTGTTTATAGTTTATGCTAATGTTTATAATACATTTCTTTCACGCTGGTAATACTTCAGTGTAGCTGAAGTTCGCTGTCTTCAAAGATCTGGCAGGTTTTGCCAGATAAAGAACTTGGAAGAGATTCATTCTGAGTTTGGACCAGAACGACAGCAGAGAACTAGCATAGCGGTTATACACTGCGAGTGAATCGTCTGCCTTTAATTAACTATTAATTAACTACCGATTGTTTTCCACTGACCTGGTGTTCAAGACTTGTTGCTTCATTCATTGTTCGACTGTTGACAAAATGATGGACGGGGGTTTGGACCGTACCCAGCAACGAAGTTTGAGAATTCTGACTGCTGGCATAACCTAAACAAAGCAGTTTGCCCCATTTAGTATCAGCACGGCCAAGAAAACCCTACTCTTGAAAAATAGCCAAGTAAGCCAACCATTTTAAGAAAACTACAAGCTAGCTGACAGTTAGACCACTAATCAACAACTGGGACCTTAGCCTGAAATTCAGAAATACTGTAGATATTTTACATGACATGTCTTCAGATAATCGTTGTTCAAGCAAAGTACCTGTTTCATCAGTTGCAAGTCTTGTACTTTGATATCTACATGATCTGCCACCCATTGTCCCTTCATACTATTAATGCAGCTTGGTCCAAACATGATGCTATCTGGCAACTATAGCAACTGCGTTCCATCCAATCTGTTGGTTGGGCTGCATGTGTGTGTGGGCACACCACTGACGACTCTTCTAGATTTTCTGTGCATTGTTTTGCTTACTACCGAGTCCTTCCACCACTTTCAGCACCTCACACTTCCATGCATCAGCAGTAGCAACAGTTCTGCTTCATGCATAATCCATTCGAAAGTTGAAACATCGTTATGAAGTTAGTGACAAAGAGTTTCTAACTACTGATGACATTTCTGCTCATAACAGCATTTAACATCACAAGGATTGCCACAGGCAGGATTTTTGTGACATACTTATTAAAAGGCTATGGCAAGTATCTGGTTACAATAAATTACAATGGTACAGAAAAGAATATTAGGCAAACTGAAAATCAATAGAAATATCAGTAGTTAGAAACCATATGTCACTAACTTCGTAACGATGTTGGACTTTCAACCGGATTAGGCATGAAGCAGAACTGTTGCTGTTGATGCTGCTGTTGATGTGTGGAAGCGTGAGGTGGTGGAAGTACTGGAGCAGTAAACTGCGGCGAGTAGTCGGCTGGCAGCTCGACTTTCGTCTGGCCTCGCTCGGCAAAGAAGTTGCTCAGCGATGCTGCCAGATCCATGACCTGGTCGGAGTTGAGGCACCACTTGTTCTCGTCCGCCATTCTCATACTCTCCATTAGCACTATAAGCAGTAAACACGTACAGGTTACGTAAGACTCAGTGATAAGAAAAGTGAGTGAGTTACAGCAGTCAAGTGCCTTGTAAGTAACTCACAAAAGTGTTTCTCTCTAGCTTGATCGATTTTATACATCTAACAGAATTTTTATGAATGATGTTCATCGAGTTCAAAGTCTCCACTTTGAGAGATACTTGAGAGGCTCTATATTAAATTTATTGATATATACATGCATGATATATAATGCACTTAAGTAAGAAGCCCAGCATAAAAAAGAGTGGCACCATCAGACATTTGAACCTGCTCAAGAGCAAAGAACTTGAAGAAGAAGATAAATGCAAGCATACATTACATAGTTACATACATATCGTAATAGTAAACTCGAGACTTCTTCAGCACCCACAAAAGCCAAGTAGTGGGAACCACACACTTAGATACAAATGTCCACAAACTTACAGACCTCCATCACTAAAACCAACATCCAGAAATACCTACAGGGATAATGTGAAAGGTCAATGTCGTTCCAGTTGATGCTAGTTGCAAGCCTCATGCTCTCACGTAGATTATCGACATTCTTTAGGTAATCTAATGATGTCGACGCTTCAAGAGCTAAAAGCCATAAAGGAAATGAAAGAAAAGTCTTAGTTTACATTTGATTAAACCCGCTTATTTTCAGTAACAAAAACAATGTCTTAGAAAATTTATTGCCATTTTTTTAAACTGTGCCTATAGAGAATTGTAAGAATCAATTTACATATTTAAGTTTCAGATTGATCAACAGAAGGAAGGATGCTACTCCAAACTCCTTACTGTTCTCCTTAGGCGCAAACTCCTTAGGTGCAATACAAGTTTTATAATACACACCATTGGACTACACAGTTTTACCCCTATCTGCTTGATCTCTGCAACAATCATATATGTATACACACATATGTATATGTAATGTATGTATGCAGGTAAGTATGTATGTCTCATAATCATGAAGAAATGGTTTCTATCAAACCTTGTGAACTGTCAAAGACGGACTTGTAGAGACACTTGAAGGACTCGCTGAGGTCCTGAAAAGCTGGACAATTATCAACAAACGAACTCTGCCGGCTGACGACTTCCTGCGGGTGACGAGGAGAAAGCAACTTTTGCTGACCTTGCACCATCTTTAAAAAACACTTCACGACTCAAACAGAGGCTTCGTAATCATAATATTTTATTCATTTATTTAAGTTGCTTACTATACACTCAATTTAACAGGAAGCCAGCGAAGTACCATCATAATTATATGACTGTCATTGTAATTACGACAATTTTAAATATATATAGCAGTTAGTAGCAAGCTACTTATAGGATGATTTACACGCACTGTCAACTGTCAGTGCAAATGCTAATGCTCAGAGCTACGTAGCAAATACATGTTATTTGATTATGAAGCTGAAAATACATACATACACACTGCTTTTTTTAAAACATGAATGCTTTTCGCTTATTGAATAGGTGCAGGAAGACTGTTCCATGCAGGTGGACCAGCAACCCGAAAGGCCCGATTTGCCACATTTGATCAGTTTAATTAAAATAAATATTGATTCTGGCGATTATGCAGTATGTAACTGAAAACCAAGCCCATTAGAACTGCATGTGACAGCATACTCACGAGATCAGGACTTTTTTGAGCAGAGGAGAAATTTGTAGCGACTCTTGCCACAGGAGCAGCCAACGTCGACATGTTCGGCAAGTTCATTCTGCCTGCGATGTTGCCGTCAGTACCATATGGATTCATCTGGAGAATAAACAATGTATTCATTCATTCATTCATTCAATTTATATAGCGCCTCTTCAAGAAACCTACTCAGAGGCACTCCCAGCCCCGCCATGGCTAAAGATTTAAGCAACTTACAAAATGTGGGCATGCTGTTTCGAGGTAACAAGTGCAGCACTAGTGGAAGCCCATTCCAAATGGAGGGCCCCACAATCTTAACAAAGGCCCAGCACTGTCTAGCAGAAGAACGAGATCGCAGAACCAGAAGCTCCCACTTGGGAGCTTATATATCTAAGGCCTATATTCTTTGGCCACACATGGATTGATCTGGGGAAAACTGGACATCGTACCCGTTCCATCTGTGACCTGATCTTGGGTCGAGGCTTGAAGGGCGTTGGGTCGTCGATGAGTGAAGCATCCACGGCCCAATAGGAACCCTGAGAGAAGAAATGAAAAACACATGCTAATTATGTTTAACTAAAATGTCACTGGCATCATCATTTAATATTAATTAAAATATTAGTTAATTAAATTATTACTAAAATTAATACTGCTGATATTATATACAACTGAAGTTGCACTTTTTCATTTTCTCTTTGAGTCAAGCACCGATTGATTTAAACTTAAGGGAACTACTGAATATAACAATCAGACTAAATTAGACAAACCAAAGCAAGCTTAAGTTTAAATAAGACCAATGTTAGGTTAAACTGGACAAACCAATGCGATGTTAAATTTAAACTAGACAAACCAGTACGAGCTACAAAAATACCTTTCCCGGATCTTCCCTTGACCGAGGTACCTTGAGAAAGCACTTGTTTAGCGACAGGTTGTGGCGAATGGAATTCTGAGAAATAAAAGTATGATATAAAGAAAATGGACATTTGAAAAACACTATCTAAGTGTTTAAGTAAAAGCATAGACTTCACCATCAGATTTTGCGATGTCACATCATCATCTTCTTCATTATTATTATTATGCATTTACTGAGCACCACAATGTAATCACCAAGGATCATTCGATGGTGCTGACCAATTGTCAGGAAAGGACTTGGCTAACCTATATAGTTTAATGATATATTTATTATTTTTATCTATATTTTAATCAGACGTTTATATCATACTAATTTATTAATTCATCTCGAAAGAGCAGGTAGCTGGAACAGGAAAAGTCTTTCATTCTTTGTGAACATGAAATAAGAGAAATAGAAGAGTCCCTCAAACCTGGTGGTGGTGTGGGTAACTACATGCAAACCAAAGACATTTTTCTATTTTGGGACTAACATTTAACAATAAGCTATTTCAGCTTTATTTTTCCCGCAAGGCATGACGGGAAAAGTGATAGTTCCCCGCCATAGACATCATATATTAAATGTAAGATGTCTATGTTCCCCGTTCATAAACAAAGCGAAACATGGCGGACAGCTTAGACGAATCGTTCAAAGTGGACGACTTTAATCGATGGAATGTAGATGATTTGAAGAAATTTATAACAGAAAGATGCCACAAGACAACTTCATCGAGTTAAACATGAACTCGTGGCAATCAAATATCTTCTAATATTTGCGTCAAAGTAGATCATAGCAACATCGCTACCGGCACCATTCAGTTTGTTTATGAACGGTGACCTATCACCGGAAGTAAAAGTGGAGATAGTTGCGCATGCGCATTGCTAAAGCTGAACTGGCTTATACAAAGTTGGTCGTAAATCTGTCTTGGTGGACAATTATACAAATATAATTTATGCATACATATGATACACTGCAACTATGTAATATCATAACATCATCTTTAGTTAGGCTACATATTAATTCTCATCTTGATTTCTTATACTACTGGCTCTAACTATGAAAAAGCAATATCTATTATGACAAAACTGTTTGCAGCAGATGGTAATTCCGTTGTCGGTACACATTCGTTAGGTCTTTAGAAAATTTGTGCAGACCTTCCATCCATTTCCGATCTCTCTGTAGTAGGGAAACGTGTCACAGATCCACTGGTAGATCTCGCTCAGGGTCATCTTCTTCTGTGGCGAGCTGTTAATAGCAAACGTAATTAGGTTTGCATAGCTGTACGCTGGCTTCCCGTCTTTTGCATACGGCGCTTGAGCGCACGGCTCTGACCCATCTTCACTCGCTTTCAGATTCGCCACTGCTATGTCGGCTTCTGTCTTTACAGCGCTTAGTTTATCCCAGTTTCTTGTATTTTCAGAGCAATTATTCGCCGCGTGGTTCGGGAGTCTCTGATGCAGCCACCCTATGTCCGTAAGACTACTCTCCAGTTCCGCCATTTTCTTTCATCAATCAATTTGAATGGAGCTCCGTAAGCTTAATTGGCGCAATCAACGGCCATAAGAAATTAATAGAATCTTCCAGGATTAATGTACAGTCGTGAAATGGCGCTTCGATGCAGAGTTTTATGAGAAAATCGCTTTCGAAATGGAAGACGAACTGTTTAAAGTTTATAGCAAAATAACCGCTTCGCAAAATCCTCGCCGTTGCCATGGACGCCTCGTAAACCACTGACGTCACGCGAGTCCGTGTATCGTACAGTAAGTAAGATAGTCGCCACGATATTACTGTTCTTCGTAGATAACGCTAATCTTTTCTGCTGTTTACACAGTAGGTGGCCTTGTCATGAATTAATCTGAAAAGATTAAGCCAGGGCAAGTCCAGAGATTGTGTCAAGAACAGGGCCAATGTAATGCATGCTACTCTTCCCATAATGTAGGCTACATCATTACATGCGGGCTTGTTCCGGTTTAATCAATTGGGAGCTAACACTGCAACTGCGGGGCCAGTTGAGGGCTTGAGGCTCACTCAGAGCTTGTTATAGTACAGAGACGCAAATTAGGGTAATCTGCATGGAGACCCAAAATTTTGAACTTACGCCACATGCAGCGCTGTAGGCCTAGTCTAAGTGAATTGTCGATATGAAATGTGTCCAACTTCCCGTGTTGGTTAATTACTTACTTTAAGAAAGATACTATGCGTCGTAAGTAGGGCCTAACTATAAGTAAGTAACTAGTGTATCCTTTATTCAACCAACTGCTGACCGCATTTTGGTAGGCTATAGGGCCTACATGAAAGTTTAACTTAGGCTAGCTACCTTTCATTTAACGTAATACGTCATAGTTTTCACCTTTTCACTGCAAATATTAGCAACCAAGACGGCTTCTGGTAGTATATCTTACTGTTATGTAGCTAATAGCAATATTTATTGGCGAACCATTCTCTGCTCTTCTTCCATGGGCCTGCTATAATTTCCCTGTGGCGCTTGACATATATCCTATAGGCCTACATTATCTCTGGATAGCCTACTTCGCAGGGTTATGACGTCAACGGCGATAAAACGATTATGACGACAACGACGATGGTAGCGATGGCAGTGATGTTGTTCATGACGTAATTATATAATGCTCTCAGTTTTATCAATCTCGAAGGTAATATGGTTGGTATATTTTAGGCACGCGAATACATGCATGTTAGGTTTGATAAGGATTAAAGAAGTAAGTTTTGATTAAAAAAATTGTGACTCATAACCCAGTAGTTTGAATGCTTGAGACTGACTGACTAATTGACTGACTGACTGACTGACTGATTGATTTAATGAAGAAACCCAAGATGGAAGCTGTCTTACCCTTTAAAGTATTGCGATTGTTTACTAAGCTCTGAGTGATAGGCCTAGTCTAACACTCCGATTTTAAAACCATACATACAATTATGTAGACCCTAAATGAATTGATTACGAAGGCATTGTACGTAATGACAGTTTCTTCTATAATGCTATTGTATGGTAAGAAACAGATTAAGATTACTCTTTATTCAGACCTAACTGGGATTTATGAAGTCTTGTTGTCATGGCAACGGGAGTAACGATGAAACCTGCAGTCACGTATACACGTATTTCGTCTGATGGTAAAACACAACATATGAATCTTTAATGCATCCGGACACTTTGCTAAATGAAATAGTTTGAAAACTGTGTTACAAAGAGGTAATTACAAGTTTAAGCGAAAAACTACCTATCTCTATCTCTCCCGAAGGCTGTTTCTCTGCCCACGGAGGAGACAGTGTGATTCTCCTTACAGATTTTATTTTAGTTACAGTTACAGTTAATAGTTAAAAGATCCGGTTGAGCCAGACAACAGTTTATACAGCAAATGAGCAAGTAATTCAAAAACTAAAATAAATGTATAAAGTCTCCACAGTCACTGTGCATGTATGTGTGCGTTTGCTTCTGTGTATGTCTGTATGTATGTGTATGTACACGTATGTATGCATTTATGTATGCATGTTTGATTGTAAGAGATTGCATCTCCTTACGATGATGAAGATGATGATGACGACGACGATGACGAATAATGATAACAATGACCAGTAGGTCTATAGGCCTAAAGATCTATATCCAAAACAGTGCACAATTGATCTTTCGGACGAGCCCCCGCATGCGTGTAGGACAGCCTCTGTTCAACCACCTGGCGCTTTACCTCGCCCACTTCACAAATACAGAACACTACACACTCCGATCAATCGCCACTTTTTCATCATCTACACGCAAGCACTACAGTCTTCTCGCTACACTCACTACACACGACCCGACAGCACCATTGGAACTTGCAATTGCACTGCCAGACGCGAGTGAACTGTCGCGTCGTGTAACCCCTTCCACAGCACATGTAGTCGCACCCATCTCTGCCCTTGCTCGTCCGATTACACTGCCTCCCAAAGGTCCCCAGGGAACCAGTCGATGCGTCGAACTCGCAGTAGTTGGGTGACTTGTCGAGGAAGACGAGGTCCGAGGTCCGCGGCTTCCGGTTCTGTTTCTTGGATCGTTTGAGGGTGAGGAAGAGCGGACGGAGGTCCCTGTGGCCGCGGATGGGCTGGACCTGTCTCGTTCGGTGCTCGTACTTGTCGAGGAGACGGTCGCCGATCGAGCGGAAGTTGGGAAGCGTCGTCCAACAGATCTTCATTGTACAGGAACCGGAAACACCGCTGCAGCGACACGCTCTTCCGGTCAGATCGGCGATTGCCTGAAATCAACGACAGAAGAACACAGGAATTAATCGGTTCCGCGACAACTCGTCGAACGACATTTCGTATAACGACACTTCGTCTACGACAATTCGTATAACGACATTTCGTCTACTAGTGTATCTGTATCCATTACGGCTAATCAACAGAGGCCGCTTTCTTATAGTTTCGCTAAAACGTGCTATATATTCTCTGGAATCCAGCTTCTAATTACTGACAAGATTATTTTCATCAATCCAGCTTCTGTTGAATGGAAACCTATTTTCATCCATGCATCCAGGTTGATTTCCAGCTTATTTTTACGTGAAAAATTATTTCGATCAATTCAGCTTCTATTTCAACACAGGAATGTTTTCATCAATCCCACTTCCATTTCGGGAAACAGTTTTTTTTCATCAATCCAGCTTCCATTTTAAAGTGACAATATCAAATAACTTAGTAGACGAAATGTCGTTCGACGAATTGTCGCTCGACGAAGACAGTCTCGTAGACGAAATGTCGTTCGACGAGTTGTCGTGACACCGGAATTAATCTGATCTAATACGAGCTAATCTGACATAATATATGATACGATATGGTTTGACATGATATGATGATTGATGATACAGCAAGAGATAATGGTAGTGGTGGCGATGCTTAGCTAAATCTGATATGATTTGATATGATCCTATATATAGATTCTATATGTAACCGTGGATGGACCTATAGCAATTGCAGGCTGGTTTCCTGTTTCTCTTATCCATCCGATTCCGACCTGACTCGCAGTGCGCTCCCGGAGCGCTCCACGAATCTTAAAACTGTCCTCTTTAGCCGAGATTGGGTCGGGACTCGGGAGCGCTCCGGGAGCGCACTGCGAGTCAGGTCGGAATCGGATGGATAAGAGAAACAGGAAACCAGCCTGCAATTGCTATAGGTCCATCCACGGTAGTAACCTTGAACTTCTTTTAGGGGTGCTATATGAATCCTCGTAATGAATGAATGAATGAATGACATGACATGATCTGATCCCATCCCATCCCATCTGATCAATTTTCCAGTCCGATACCAGTCAGAGGCGTAGCTGCAGAAAAAAATCGGAGTTTTTTAGCTTTCTGGGGGTGCCATAGGAAATGGTTGTATTTTTCTACATTTTTAGTGTTTAAAAACAGTAATGCATTTATTTCCGGGGGTTGAACCCGTAAAACCACCCCTAAATACGCCCGTGTACCCAGATATACACCGCATTGCACCAATTAACTTCAACAGATTCTATATGCATAGGCTGCATCGTGTGAACGTACCTTTCTTCCTGCCCTGTTGTTGTGGAGGTTCATCAGCGACCGAGCATCTCTCTCCGTCTCTCGGGCGTCGACGAACTGTCGGCTGAAGCGCAGACCGTGCTCAATGTCAGCGCTGCATCCGCCCCATCGCCACCCCTCGCTCGTCAGCGCACCCTCAGGCTTCGTCTTGTCACAGCTGCACCCCGATAGGTTGCCATGACTACAGGATTGCGTCACGGTGAAGGTAATGGCGGCGGAACGGATGGCGAAGAAGAAGGCCATTTCTCTGCTCTCTAGAAAGAATGATAGATATTATAAAGAGAGCCGGTTCTTTTTGCTGCATTTATGAAGATGCAGGAAAGCTGTTTCTCTGTACCTACGAAGTTCCAAGAAAGAAAATCATTTAGCTGAGCGTCAATTCGTTAATTTTTTGACTCAACAGTTTGTTAATTCAACAATTATTTTGTTAATATATTGTTTCACTTAATTATTAATTCAGTAATTCATTAATTCACTAATTTATTCATTCTTTTATTCTTTTGTTCTTTGCTAATTCGTTAATTCTTTAATTATTTGATAAGATCGTTCTATCGTTCATTCTCTATTTCTTTCTCTTTCTTCAGGAACCGGTGGTTAGTATAGGATCAAGAAAGGTAGACTATCTGGAACCGTGGAACTAACAGTCATCGTCCCCAGTGATAAGTGGAACTGTGGAACAAACAGCCCTCGTCCCAACTTATAAGTTGTGCAAACGTTCCACTGACTACAATTAATGTCCTTCTAAGGACCTCCCTTTTTCATTCATTCATTCATTTCTTCTCTCATTCGTTCGCACTCATTCATTCATTCATTCATTCATTCATTCTTATTCGTTCATTCATTCATTGACATACTGACGACGTGTGGAAGTCCGAGGTTGGTTTCCGTTCCTCCGATATTCGTGCAGTTCCATCGGTGATACCTGAACTGGAAGCGACATTCCTTTAGCGCCAGTATGTCTCCGTCTCCAACTGCCGCCAAGGCATCCGGGCGGTTGTAGCAGATGGTCCTCTGTCGTGGTGATAAGCCAGGGATGCGGTTGCAGAGGATGTTCGCCTCGACCAGCAACTGCCTGTCGACAGATCAGTGATAAGCATCCGATGGTTGAACGTATACGCATGTCTATCATGAATGAATGAATGAATGAATGAATAAATGAATGAATGAATAGATGAATGAATGAATGAATGAATGAATGATTGATTGAATTAATGAATGAATTAACGATTGATGAATAAATTAATAAATGAATTAATGAATGAATAAATGAATGAATGAATGAATTCATCCAATGAATGAATGGATGGATGATTGAATGAATGAATACTATCTGCTTTTCCTGAATTAGAGGCAGGAATCCGTATGCGCACGATGTTGTGGAAGAGGCACTAGAAAACTGTAAGACTAAAACCTCGCCTCTCGCTCTATCTCTGCGCAGGTCTTCCAATCAAAGCAG
This sequence comes from Aporrectodea caliginosa, assembly GCA_020284085.1. Lineage (NCBI taxonomy): Eukaryota > Metazoa > Annelida > Clitellata > Crassiclitellata > Lumbricidae > Aporrectodea > Aporrectodea caliginosa. The sequence continues at coordinate 1,142,783 of JACEVL010000215.1, forward strand.
AAAACATTCTTTTTAAACAAATCCTATTCTGATTACACCTCCTGTATGTATGTATACGTATGTATGTATGTATGTATGTATGCATGTATGTATGTATGCATGTATGTATGTATGCATGTATGTATGTATGCATGTATGTATGTATGCATGTATGTATGTATGCATGTATAGTATGCATACGTATATATTTATGTAGGCCTATGTATGAGAGGCCATATATGCCGCCTTTAAAATACCTTACAAGGGCGCTTCGGGCACGGTTACCTATAGGAATCACCGAATAAAGGTGTCTAAGTCGAGCAAAAATGTTTCATGACCTGTGAAAGGTGCTATAGTGATCGTATACATAATTATGTCCGGTGACAGATCGTTCCAGATTGATGGACCACAGAGGACCCACCTCTTCCCCAAAGCGCTAAAGAAGGATATGCTTGTCTTAGATCTTGGTGACGACGATCATGATGAGCATCTTAATGCTGTTGTTGATGCTGTTGTTGTTGTTGATGTTGTTGTTGTTGTTGTTGTTGATGATGATGATGATGATGATGATGATGATGATGATGATGATGATGATGATGATGATGATGATGTTAATGATGATGATGATGATGATGATGTGCCATCGTTCATGTCTTGTGCATTAGATGCCGACACCATAGGAGTTACTAATTACTGGTTGTGATTATTCATTCATTCGGAAATTTTTATATAGCGGCCCTACACGGAAACTATTCAGAGGCGCTCCAGACTCAAACGAGCCCTGAAAAAACTGTTTTAATTTGTGTGAGGAAGGATTCAGATAACGTCCCAGGGTGTAGGGGCAGTTCTAATGGGAGGCTCTTTCAGATCACTGGGCCAGTGGCGGCGCCAGACACTTTTTGTAGCCAGGGCATAGCCAGGGCAGTGCTACAAGTAACCAGTGCAGAGGTGATTTATGGCAAGCGTGGTAGCGCGAGCTTATATGGTGACCATATACACGGTAACCATTTAAGTCGGCCCTCTGCACTATTATACTTGTCAGGTCAGAGGCTCATTTGGGCAAAGCCTTCTGAAGATGAAATCTTTTTCACATTTGTAAAGCAAATTTTAACATCTCAGTGAACTTAGTGACGCATTACTAAAAAAAATACTATTTTGGGTAGCATGCACAACAGTTTTCAAAAGCAAAAAGTTCAACAAATAAAGCACTGATTCAGGTATTGTTTACGCAATTGCTCAAGTAACTCGTGTCATATGAGATGCAATTAGACAACAGTTAGGCCTATACTGTCAGTTGTATGCGGCAATGTGGATACGCAGCTACAAATTTCTCCACAACTTGTCCAAATCCAGTGAACGGGCTCTGGCAGGATGACTCGACAAAACTGCTACATCTGACAATCTATCATCGAGCATTGTAGTTCTTAAGCGAGTGTTTATAAGCTTGAGGCAACTGAATGATCGCTCTGATTGAGCAGAATGTAACTGGAATAGTGCATGCCGCCTAAACATGCTACTGTCATAGTGCCGTGATGATACAGGAAACGCCATCAGTCCACTGCCACTGAAGATTAGGGTTTGCCCTGTCTGCAAATAACCAACAGTTATGGCAGTATGGTCTAATTCTCTTGTCCACATTATGGCGAGCGCCGCGAGCCACAGCCAATCTCTAGTAACTTTCAGGTTTCCAGAGAAGCATAGTAGGGTTTGCTACTGAAAATAGGCCTCCCGCTTCCATCTTCTTCAAACGGACCACTAGGATGACATGGGCCCTGAGATAAAGTCATGCTCTTAAAGGAAGCAGATGCGATAGTGGAAGAAAAGTGCGCCCGATCAGTCGCGAAAGATCGGTCCAGCTTAAATAAATCACAGTCTGAGGTATAGCAGTGGAACTGGAAGTAGGCCTAATGTCAATTTCCTCACCTCTAATGACGTATTTTTTCTCCTTGGAAGTTGTCGGCACATCGGAGCAAAGTGAACTATAGCTAGCCTATCGGCTTCTTCCTCCGCTGTATCTGCATTCTCCACAACAGTTGCAGCTGCAGGAATATCAGCACCTGAGGTTTGCATCTTAAAGAACGAATTGATGGAAGGATCGAGTACCAAATCAGGAGCCTCAATTTTTCGACTTTTCTCTATACTCTTTTTCTAAATGCCAGAACTGTACATACGTTTCAAGGGATTCATGGCTGATGATGATAACTTTCGTTTAGGTATTATATTTAAAAGTACGGTAAACTAATGAATATAGCGACTGTTTTATGACTGGAGGCTGCAATCATGTTTAGTGTGCACAGGCTTTTTTACCATGGCTTGTACAGAAACACTGAAACACACTGAAACAGACAGGCTGAGACAGTGCGACAGAGACAGAGATATATTTATAGTTATACATTATTATATGTGTATATATACATATATTATATACTACACACACAGACACACACACACACACACACACACACACACACACACATATATATATATATATATATATATATATATATATATATATATATATATATATATATAGTTTCTATATATAGAAAGAGAGACAGCGAGAGAGAGAGAGAGAGGGGATGGCATATATTATTTCAAGCACTCGTTGACGCTGGATCAGAGTGATCGGAAAAGGAGAGGTTACAGCTAGGGTACGTTGTTGTGTTACGCCTGAATGAAGAATCATCGCTGGCATTATATTGAGCGTGTCTCCATGTACAACTGAGTGATAGCTTCTACTGTGGGTCAAATACTTCGACACATGCGTAGCCGACACATGTGTATACGTTACTTAGACAGACCTCTCACATAGACCTACGTCTGTGGATCTGCAGTTGTGTATTATGACGCATCTGTCAAATACAGCTATACAGGCTGTATAGAAAATTTTTTGGCTGTATAATACAGCAAAACTTTTGGCAGGGCAACGACCAGGGCAAAGGCTTTTTTTACCAGGGCATTTGCCCTGGCATGCCCTGGTGTAGTGCCGCCACCGCACTGGGCCTGCCACAGAAAAGGCTCGATTCTGCATAGCTGCCTTGCGAGCGAATGGAACCAAGAGAAATTCCTTTTCCGCAGTGTAGGGGACGACATCCTTGGATAGCCGAGGTGAGACAACAAGGCTCTCGGAGATAGATTGGCGCGAGGCCCTGATAACGACAATAGTGTTTTTGTTTTGTTGTTGTTGCTGGTGCTGCTGCTGTTGATGATGATGTTATTGTTCATGATGATGATTGTGATAACGGCTGTCCTTGTTCACGATGCTGATGCTGATAATAATGATTGTAATGGTGATGATGATGATGATGATGATGATGATGATGATGATGATTATTATTATGATGCGTACAAACAAGTACCGTAGACAGACAGATGAGGATTATACGGATGTCAAAGTTGTTGTTGCTCATGATATGATGACATTGATGACGACTACTATACAGAATTTATGACATTTTTCCGTTTTTACTGTGTGTATTTAATAGGTCTCTTTCTTGCTCTGAAGGCTATTTCCCTGTCTCACAATAGCGAGCTCTTGTTTATACTACTCTCAAGAAACCTAAGTTGGATCCTAACCTATATCAGAATTACCGCCCTATCTCCAACCTTTCCTTCCTTTCCAAGACTCTTGAACGGCTGGTCTCTCCACAACTTCTCCCCTATCTTAAACAGTCAGGACTTCTTCCCCTTAGTCAATCAGGCTTCAGGGTTCATCATTCCACTGAAACTCTCCTCCTCTTCCTGCTCTCCGATATCTACTCCGCTGTAGATAGATCTCAACTTACACTGTTGGGTCTTTTCGATGTCTCTACTGCCTTTCCTTCGCCCGCTATACGCTCACTAAACCGGAATGATCTGTTTGTCCCGCGAGCAAGAACTGCTATGGCTAAAACGCGAGCCTTTGCATTCAATGGCCCTGCTCTATATGGAACCAACTTCCTCCTTCGACACGTTCATGTTTATTAACTGGTGAGCCAAGTGCCTCTTTTCGCTGTCTCGACACCTCTTTCTTTTCTCTCTTTCTTTCCTCTGGGTCTCTGAGAGACTCTGATTGGTGTGCCCTGCGAGAGGCGCTAAATAAATTGATAGATACAATACAATACAATACAATCTTAGACTTAGGGTCTATATTGTACGCGATGCTTATGAGGGAAATTGTTTCAATCCAAGAAAACATTTATTGCTAACAAAGACATTGAAATAATTCGGCTATAGCTCCTCTCGTTCTACAATTTAGTCCCTGTGCTAACAAACGAATCTTAAATACGTTTTTCGACGAGTTATCATTAGAAAGAAAAAGTAATGGCTATGTGTATCAGGAAACAAAAAAACTTACATCCAGAATGAAAGATACAGTACAGAACCACCGTTGAGCATTCTAACGTTTTCCGTGACACGGTTCGTAACACCAAACTTGCTTTAGCTGCATCAGTTTCAAGTTCTGCTACAAAATCCTCAAAGGCGACTCAGGAGCTGTCAACTTTCAGCCCTATTATAGGCAACCTCTCGGGCGCCTGCTGTTTTTCGCCCACCCATGGAAGCAAGTACAACTGTTGGCGGCGTTAACAAAGACGAGAACACTGATTAGTAGTAACCTGTTGTCCGGTGCGAAATATATACCTGGGCTGATTAAAGAGTAGCTTGTTTCAGTGCAGTTTTCATCGAAGCAGACGAACGCCCGTATAGGCAGACAAATAAATATGCGTACAAACAGGGGAAACAGACAGACCACACAACGGAGTCGTAAAGAGGAAACGCGGGGGACACAACGGCCCAACAACGGTGTTATGAGAACACGTTAAGATTTCAGACGTAATTGAGCAACCGCCACAGAAACTCATTTAAACGATGGATGTTCAGTAAACGTTGTCTGCTCACCTGTACGACCTAAGTATATATAGATGGCTGTATGTGTGTGTGTTTGTGTTTGGTTGTGTGGGTGTGTGTGTGTTTGTGTGTGTATGTGTGTATGTGTATGTGTGCTTGTGTTTGGTTGTGCGTGCGTGCGTGTGTGTGTGTATGTGTGTGTATGTGTGTGTGTGTGTATGTGTGCTTGTGTTTGGTTGTTCGTGCGTGTGTGTGTGTGTGTGTGTGTGTGTGTGTTTCGTTGTGTATGTGTGGAGGGGTGAGGCGGGGTGTGGTCGTGCAGATGGCCGTAACAGGGTCTGCATTTTCTTGATGAGTTTCGGGCAATTGACTCTAAAGTAGCCGAACGCTTTTTGCGTCTCTCTCTCTCTCTGGCTAATTACGAAGAGTTCAAAGCCGAGCCGAGATTTTAATCTTAGCGAAAGATTCTCCATCAATTAGAGAACATCTGCGATATATATAGGCCTACACACCGATTAATAGACCCAAGCTGCTTATGTTATATAGATATAAATTTAGGATATATAACAGGCATATGATATAGGCTATGTATATATCTACATACATACATATATATAGATTATATATGTATATCATAGTCAGCTATATTTAAAGCAACTGGTATTGTTGGGTCATGAATGAGTCCCATATATTCATTCAACCCTTACCAAACCTTACATGCACGTTTTCGCGTAGGCTACCTAAATACCAGCCATACTAGCCTACATTCGAAGATTGATAAAACGAAGAGCACAATATTTATGTTATTAACAACACTACTGCCATCGCTACCATCATCGTTGTCGTCATAATCGTTATAATCAACGAAGAAGCAAAGACAATGATACGACAACAAATGTCGCTATTGGCTCCAATAAGTAGACAGGAAATTGTTCAAATTGATTCGTCACGTATTGATATGGAGCGTTTATCAGTTCGATAGAGCGCTTTGGGTTGCTAATACTTGCTATCTAACGACTGAGATTTTGGTCCTGCTGAGCGGACTTCGTGCAAAGGCTTTGGAACTTTGGATAAGATGTTAACGCACACTCATCTCTGTATAGAATAGTCTACGATACCAGCAAAACTAGAAAGCAAATGGCAAGTCTCGAAATGCTCTGATCCCATGCAAATGTCCAGGACCCTGGGATCAATTTACAATACGACTACGTGCAATTTGATAATGCCCTCCTGACAAATTCTAAAGCACGCGGAAGCCTGGCGAACATTAAGAGCCCAAAGTAGATCGGAAGAGCTAGGTTTCAGTTTAGAGCAAAATATAATTTCTGCTACTTTCCATGCACTCACGACTGAAATCCGAACTCTTCCAGTTATCCTATCCTGATGCTACTCCTGCGCCACCACACGACCACCGTCATCACCGATTTCCAACGTAGTACCATACTGTCTCCTCGGCTTGACCTCCCAGATTTCTGACCTGGCACCGGAAAGGAAAAAGCAGCCTGGCTATAATTGCGGACTTGATTTGATATGGCGCTGGTGGATAAGCTGGTCTCTCTGACGGGGCTTTTCGGTGGCTCTGAGAAATTTTGGAGATTTACATTAACGTTACATTTTACTGTGGGCTGCAGATTACAAACCCATGGCAGCCGCCATAACTGCACGGAACACCTGTAAACAACGCTACACTATACTCAGTCGGTCTTTAATTCAGTCAGTCTGTCAGTCAGTCAGTTAGGGAATCAGTCAGTCGGCTTTTCATTCGATCATTTAGCACTCTAGTCACTTGATTGATTTGATAGGTACCCGGTAAGTAGGTATATAGGTTAATCCATCGTCAATTCCCTTCTCCCTCTTCAATATCCATTCATCTGGTCACTAACTTACTGACCCATCCCACCCACCAACTCCGTCCCACTAAACCGCCCTCTGTGCCATCCCTAAGCGTTACCTTTCACCAGGGACGTATACTAGCGTTGGGCTTGGGGGCTTAAGCCACCCCAAACGAAGCTGAAGCCCCCCAATGAATCAAGTCTCCGGCTCCACTATAGGCTCAGGCTACCGCACTCGCCATGTTCAAGGCTTAAAGTCCCCAAACGAAAAGTCCTAGTTACGCCACTGATTTTCACTAGCAGGATGTACACGTAGGCCTACTATACGCAACGCCAATGAACTGTATCCTCCGCTATTTCATACCGTAACGAAAGACTTCTTATTAGATTCATCACGAGCCTGGTACTTTCCAATGAATTTGCATACAATTAGTTCAACATTAAGTAGGCTATTATGCGAAAAGATGAAAGATCATATTCGTACCCGATTCTCAATACATAAAAGTCTCACCCGCAGTTTTAACCACCTGGTCCACATATATGCACCCAACCATTCACCCATGCACCCACCCAACGTCCCACACACCCACACGTCCCACAACACGTGTGTAACCAGGGTCAGAGTCGAGAAACTATGACCGAAACAGTTAATAATCAGACCTGCCTATTTCAAAATTAGGCTTGATTCAGTATACGCTTAGTAGGGCGTACTTTGCTATGTGTGAACCATGATGACTCATTTTACCGACATACATTAGGCCTACTACATAATTTGTGTAATTTGCAGGCCTGTAGGACTGGGAAATCCCACATCAAATTAATGCGTGAAGATTACTTGAACTGTTTCGGCAAATTAATCAAGCCACAACTACTGTGTATATTATATATATATTGCAAAATATATGGGATATATATAATTGTATAATCTATAAAAAAGCTCTCTCTCTCTCTCTCTCTCTCTCTCTCTCTCTCTCTCTCTCTATCTCTATATATATATATATATATATATATATATAACGTCACTTATAAATATGTCGAGCAGCCATAATATATATGCAGGAAGAAGAAAAAGAAACAGAGGCAGACCAAGACTATGTTGGACAGAGTATATACAACATGAGAACATACATCATGATACATGTACAATCACTTGGACTAAAATTTAGGGGAACAATTAATGGACTTGACAAAATAATGACTGTGGACTTGCAGATAATTTATTCGTACCCATCGCCACCAAATGGCTGGCGTCAAGAACCGATGATGATATATATATATACTGCAAATATACGTATCTATATTGTACTATACTCTATATAATGCACACAAATATATACATATATATATATAACACATAATAATTATAGTACTATATTACTCTGTTTAATGCATATATATACACGGTGTCCTGAAAAAAGGGACTCTTTTGGTAATATGAAAATAAACTAGTAAATGTTCATCGATTTTTAAAATTCCAAGACCATTTTAATCCTGACATAATTTGCTAAATACTGGTTAAAGTATAAAAGTTTTTGTTATTTAATAATGACGTCATAATGACGTAATTTTCATCAAAATTCAAGTGTCAAGGACGGCAAAAAATCATCTAAATTTTTCAATATTATTATAAACTGTAATTTATCAAATATAAATTTTAGTTTAATTTAATTTTTATATTTGAATAATATTAGACTACAAGGCGTGCTCAAAGTGTCCGTCTTCGGCCTCAACACAAGCTTCAAGACGAGCGCGCCATTGGCCAATAACAGCATCGATAACCAGCTGATGAAATTCATCCCATGCAGGCATTAACAATACGCGCATGGAGTTCTTCAATGTCTCTGATCTTTGTCCTGTAAACCTTCTCCTGCATTAGTCCCCAAATCTTGTAATCAACCGGTTTTAAGCCCGGACTGTTTTTCGGTCAAAGATTAGGAGGTATGAAATCCAGAGTCTCCTTTGTCCGCAGTTCAAAAGTTTCAAGAGCTCAGTGAGCTGAAGCGCCAACTTTTGTTGGAATGTGTAATAATCCGAATATACCCCGGATATCAGGCAACAATTTTCCGACAGCAAACAATCACGGTAAAAAGCTCTATTTTTTCCCCACCTGGTTCTGTTAAATGGATTTCCGTTTCACGAAGATCCGATGCACAATTTTTTGTCATACTTAAATTTTGATGCAAATGACGTCATTATTATGACGTCATTATTATATGACAGGAACTTTTACATTTTAACCATGTTAGCTAATTAAGCTTATGTCAGGATTAAAATGGTTTTGGAATTTTAAAAATCGATCAATATTTACTAGGTTTTTTCGTATTACCATAAGGAGTCCCTTTTTTCAGGACACAGTGTATATATATAGGCCTACGATACATAATCATGTATGAATAGATCTATATATTACATGCATGCGCTGCTGCGCATGATCTATATATCTGCCTAAATGACATTGAACCCATCTTTTATAAAGTGCCCTTCATTCTAATGTCCTGACTGAGTGCCCGACAGCGCGCCCATGACAACAGGCCCAAATCGAAATCTCGTTCAGTCGCTCGGCCTGCTGTAGCCCACGCAGCCACCAAAGGCTAGGCCAAACAACACGCCTTCAATTGATCGCCGCTCGCCGCTGCCTCGTTCGCAGACGCCATGTTAGGCATTACCCTTTCCTAAACGACTTCAACGTCGTAACATTTCGCAGTCTTTGCGGCTGCTAACGGTTCTTCGAAACCTGCGAACGATTGACAAGAATCTGGTAGGTCAGCGTAGATAGAAACATCAGAAACATCAGTTTGATTTACATAGAGAACTGGGCAGGGTCGATCGGTGAGAATTCGTACGGCAGTCGGTAGGTGTCGTAAGTAGTCGCAGCTTCGGCTCCGCTTCAAGGTTAGCATGGGGCGTTTTCGCTTTCGAAATCAGCCGCAGGCATTAGAGCTGTGCAAGAATCAGACTCGGTCTTGAAACCACGACATATCTAATGCTGGTTACAATGACTTGCAACACTACGCTTCGAAATAACCTCGTAAACGGACACAGAAAGCGAGGATCTGCAGCGATTGCCATTGAGGAAGATGAGTCACGAACCGGATGTTGTGAGGGGATGAGCATAGAGCAGCGATATAAGGAGACCAGGATGGACGAGTTGCGTCATATTGCAGCAGCCGTTGAAGCAGAAGACATGCCGCAACTACAGAGGCACGAGGAGCGTGGAAGAAATAGATCGGTTGGTACGAGTTCTGGAGGAGGATTTGGAACTGGAGGAATCAGAGGTGGGAGAGAAATAGGAAGAGAAAATTGCGGAAGAGGCAGAGAAGAGGGAGTGGATTGGCAAGGAGGAGAAAGGATAGAAAGACAAATTATGGGAAGCCTAAGTAAGGGAGAGCAAGGAGAAGGGAGAGGACAACGGAAACTCATCTTGCACTTCGACATTCGAAACACGATTCTTGTTGCTGACTCCGTAACGCAGGTTAAGGTGGAGCAGGCGCTGAACACTTTCCTGACGGGCGTCACATGGGGCAAAGAGGGCGACAACGGTTGGGAGTGGCTGAGCAACACTCCCTCTCTCGGCCCTCCCTGCGACGGGGCCATCACCTACTACAAGCACCTGGAGTGTCAGCTGGCGCGGGCCCCTGAAGACCGAGCTCGTCTGCGACAGGCCACCGGGGACTTCACCCAGGTTGCGCTGGGTCAGGCGTTCCGTCCGTACTTCGAGGAGCACCTGCGACTGCTCCGCTGGAACCACGACGTCCCGGACAAGATGCTGACGATGGTGGGAAGCGACAACTGCCACTACCACTATATCCTGCCGTCCTTCGTTCGTCTGCTCTACAAACTCCAGGCGGACGGAAGAGACTTTGCAATCGTCTTGCGTACCTACGGTATGGACGCTCGCAACGTCCTCTCCTGTCTCCAGTACATCATCGACGGGAACCATCCGGACTTCGACGGACGCAGTCTCCCGATCGCCGTCCGCAAGGATCCAGGCTGGGTCCGCCGCCACGAAGACGGACGGGTCGAGTTCGGAGTCGTCAAGGAAGGTCTTGGCACGACGGAAGCAGTGACGGAGGAAATCTACGACGATGAGCTTCAGATCTACGACATGCTGAGCGGAAGTCACGGGATCACTGGATACGTGGACGACTTCTTCTACTGGCAGCGGAACAGCTACAGCCACTGCGCCGGGAAACCCTTCTGGATCAACCTGGAGGACGACTCGGTCCAGCACATCTTCTTCGACGACAACATCCGCGTGACAGCCGACGACAGCATCGTCAACGTCCGTCTGGCGACGCCCGACGGAAGCGGCGGCTTCGAGAGTATCGACCTGAACCGGATGTCGGAGTTGGAGAACGCCTGTCTCGTCCAGGCCGACCTCCTGGACAGCATCGCCAACGTCGAGTACTTCGTCGAGAAGGTGGGAACTTGCGAACGAAACTACCGGCGACTGACCGCCAGCGAAGGCCGGGGGTCGCTGGACTGAAACGTTGGGTGACCCTCAAACGGTGACTGACGATCTCTTTCTCTGTGATGATGACTGACTGCAAGACAACCCATTCAAAGGAAGGTGACAATCCTCTGAGCGACACTAGTATTCCAGTTTAAAATGCAAGTACTGTTTAATATATATATATATATATATATATATATATATATTTTATATATATATATATATATATATATATATATTATGTATGTAGATATTTATATGCACGACTGTTTTAACGCATCCTTGTCAGCACTTGTCCTGTGGTTGACAAAAAACCGTTTAAGATAATCTATATCATGGCCCTCTTTCTTTCAACATCAACACGCCTATTGGCAGCTCGGTGATATTCCTTGAACTTTGTCTAAATACGTGTATTATAAAAAGATTATGTGTAAAAACTTTGTATTTAAATGTGATCATCCCCTTTAGAGGTAAACTATATTGTACATAATTCTCGTATGCCCAATTAGACTTCCCGTTAATCCCACGCCATATCTCTTTTCAATTCATATCTCAGAGATGGGCACGATTGGTTAAATTGCTAATCAATTAGAATTAGCCTCTGATATTTGCTAATCGATTATAATTAGAATTAGCCAAATCTTCTACCTACTCAAATAGAATTGCAATTAGCTGGGGGTTTTTAATGTCTGATCGATAAGTTACCCATCTATGCTCTGTCTAAAAATGTCTAATGGATTAGTTACCCATCTCTGCTTCTTGCATCCCTCCCCGCAGCCTGTTGGGTAAGGGTTTCGACAGAAACGGGTTATAACCACTGAGTGTGCTTGAAACTAATGCAGGAACTAATTACATATATGGTATGTGCTTACTCAGCTAGACCCGGTTGTAAATTATTTGTAATTGGTTGTTTTGCGGCCTTAGTCACGATATCTGGATTCATTGCCACTTGCCGACATTTCTCTACAATAAAATCTGTGCATTGTATGTGAATGTTTGTATGTATCAGGACTTGATATATGTATCAGGAGTTTCAGGACACTTGATACAGCACATTTGTTGGTACCTAACAAAAGTGCTGTTAAGTTGCCAGTTAAATGTTGAACTCAAGAACTACAGCCTCATTATCATTGGTCGTTTAACTTCAAGCACAGAATAGATGAAGCGTAGCTGAAGTGCACAGCAAATGCTCGGTTGAGAGTAGATCTGTTTTACGTAGGACTACGTGGGACAGATGTTTGGTGGGTGTAGCAATTATAGTCTGTAAATTGAAGAAAATGTTGTAAACATTGTATTAGGTCAATTTGGTTTGGTTAGTTGCTGTTTAACGATGCTGTGTGTTAACAATGACGATTTGCGTCGCCCTCCTCCTTTCTCCAGCCTTGGGACTGGCACTACGAGAGTACGAGCAGTGGCGGAGTTTCTATGTGAATTTCTTTGATATTGAACTTCATATTTATGCAATCAATCCCACCTTGACCAACACTGAGCAACTGTATAGCAACCTCCAAGTAGCTCGGCAATAATAATGGAATTGTAATTATTACAATTCCATATAAATTGACATTGTTACAATTACAGTTACAAATTACGCCATCTCTATATGACTGATTGGGTTGTAATAATTGCTTACCCAGATTCCTCATTTTGTCTTTGTATATTTTAGGATTTTTCGTGTTTCTGTATTTCTTTACAGGTCTCTTTTCTGCATTTCTTCGTGTGTAGAGAAATCACGCAATCTGTTTATACAAGTGTCTCTATGTCAGGCACATGTAAACACGCCCACAAACACTCTTATCCAGACACATGAATACATGCACATAAGTATATACACACATGCATGCACACATGTAAGTACATGCATAAACATGCTCAGAGCTTTTTGGTTCGTTTGTTGCAGTGCTATGCGTAATAGTGACAATGACAATGACAATGAAAATAACAAAGACAATGACAATGACAATAATAATAATAACAATAATGATGATAATAATAATAATGACAACAACAATATTTACTACTTATAATAATATAATTTTCAGTTGAAAATCATATTGTTCAATCTTATTGAATTATATTGTATTATCATATTATTGTTTTATTGTCATGTTAATTCTCCAAATGCTTGCAGCATGAAAGATCATTTCACCCTGCAAGCATTTGGAGAATTTCTCTGTGATGTTTAGGAAAAAGGGTCCAATTCCTAAATCTTTAAAAAAATTTAAACTGTTTTAGAGTTTGCGAACGAATGATGCAGGGCCCATTAAATGTACAGGTACTGTACTGCGCACGCAAGACCCAGTAGATGTACAGTCGGAAAATTCTACCTGGGTTCCAAAAGATACTTGGTTTCATAAAACGACCAAATGTTATTGTTGGTAAATTCTAAATAACTGATATTAAAAGGTTAGTAAGTTTAGCAAAAAATCACTTAAGTTTTTATGGAATAATTTAGGAAATTGGGGGAATTTAAAAGAGGAAAAGTTTAGTGAATTGGATTCTATTGTGAGGGTCTGGTCTGAAAGACTTCTTATCAGTTAAGATCGTGTAATGTCCCTTGCGGACTTGTAATGCAGAGATAATATCATAATTGCTTCAACAGGGTATTGAGTATTACAACTATACTGTAAATAATGTAACTGTAACTATGTATTGTATTGTATTGTATTGTATCTATCAATTTATATAAGCGCCTCTCACAGTTCTAACCAATCAGAGGTCGAAAGTTTTGCTCCTTAAGTTCGAAATGAAATTGGGCGAATTTAAAAGAGGAGAATTTTAGTGAATTGGATTCTGTTGTGAGAGTCTGGACTGAAAGACTTCATATCAGTTAAGATCATGTAATGTTCCTTGTAGACTTGTAATGCAGAGATAATATATAGCTTCAACAGGGTATTGAGTTTACAGTATATGTACGTATGTATGTATGTATGTATGTATATATGTATGTTTGTATGTATGTATGTATGTATGTATATGTGTATATATGTATATGTATGTATGTGTTTGTATTCATGTATGTATGTGTGTTCATATATGTATGTATGTAAACGGTTTGCAATCGATAAAGTGACTTCAATTAGTTCATTCAACAATTAGGGCTCAATGTATGTGTGTTGAAGACAATGTCAGTATTTTTCTCTAAAGTTTGTTTCCACTGCATATTGTAGCAAATATACGTCTAGGTTGTTCCACTTCATACCACAGCAAATTACTAGATTTTTCAGCTGCATATTGTAGCAAACATAGGCCTATGTCTAGTTAGACTTCAGTAGCCCTATAGTTGAGAATGCAGATTGAGAAGTTGTAGAGAAAGCTTTCAAATGACTTTGCCTTTACGGTCTGCTCGTGAATATTCATGAATGCATTGAATGAATGTTAGAGGGAATTTGACTCAATTCTAAAGTACGTTTTAAAGGTGTTTACATTCATAGTTTCTTGTTTCCGTCTACACTTTTTAAAGCATCGATGAGCACATTGATACTGTATGCACTTTGAATGTTAGCTTGAAGACAGTTGAAACGTTGTGACTTGTGTATTTATCAAAGGACGAAATATCTTTAAGCACGTAGAAGGTCTCGAACCATGTTTTGTTTTGTTATGATTAAACACCGTTTTTCTGAATTGATGAGACTGTTACATTTCTGTTTGGCTTTGTGTACAAAGTTATGTAGTTAATGAAATAGTGCTCATTTGCAAACATGCAACGTTGTTCTCAGAAAATAGATTACAGGTAGTGATACAGAATATTCTTCCAATCCTGAAACTAGGAGGCCTAATTGAAAACTATCAGATCACATAATATATATATATATATATATATCATCGTTGTAGTCTCATTGTAATCATATCATCATATATATATATATATCATCGTTGTAGTCATCATTGTCATCATCATCATCATCATCATCATCATCATCATCATCATCAGTTGAGTTCGGTTGTACGTACAGTATACCTTCCAATTGTTTATTAATGCTATGAATGGTTAAGAACTAGGAAGAGCATTAGTTAGTTTATTGTTAATTGCTGTTCTGTCAATACAGGATGTCATGCAGTGGGAAATTGAGAAAACACGATTGAAATGCGAGAGAGAGAGGAGGGAGACGAGAGGAGGGAGGAGGAGGGGAGGGGAGTTTTGCTGTTGTCTGTTATGTAGGTAACTCATAATTAGCACAAAGTTCCTGAATCTTACATTGAGTTTAGATTCAATGTAGTTGTGAGCGTGGGGTGAGGAAGTGTTTTTAAGTTGATCGCAAAGACTTGTGTAATTGCAATTAATTGTAATTGTAATTATTGTGTTGAGGACAATAATTTCAATAGCATCGTCAGTAGCTCGTGATACCGTGAAAGCAGCTGAAATATTATGACTCATCACAATGAGCGTAGTCATAGCAACACTAATTATTAACCTGATCATAGTTAGTTCGACCAGTTACATCATCGTTGTCGTCGTTATCATCATCACCGCTATCAGTCATCATCATCATCGTCGTTCATCATCATCATCATCATCATCATAATCATCAGCATCATCATTGTTGTAGGTCTAATTATCGCCAAATCACGAGATATAGCCTACATTGAAAAACCGGAAATTAGGTGATAATGATGCTGATGATCATCATCAGCTAACTTCCGGTTTCTCAATGTATATCTCGCAGTTGCCGCGAGCAACTTCAGGAAGTAATCATGCCTTAGTTCTTTTCTGGGAAACCACTCTGACTTGACACAGCGCTCGTGAATAAGCTGGTTTCCTGCGCTTATACCTTCTGAGACAATTAGAACGGTTCCACTTTCCTAAAAAAGCCTAGGCCGTCTTTCCGCAATTATTCTGCTTCTAACTTATAAACCCCGACCAGGAACTAATTAACTGTCAAAGCTTCTACACACGTGACCAGTGAATGTCGAACATACTTCTTATCATCAGACCAGCTTTTACCAGGAAAGGAACGTTTAATTACTGAGAACTATCGTGGAGAGAAGAATGAAGGGGAAAACAATGAGAGGAAGACCTAGACAGATGCTGCTGGACTGGATGATGGAGGATAGATAGATACGGGAAACTGCAAGAGACAGCCCAGCATCAAGAGGAGTGACGCCATTGGACTGGTGTTCGAGGAGAGGGAGGGGCCAGGCGCTTACTACTTTAATTGCAGTATGGCCACCTGATTCCGAATCTACGTTTTTCAATGACCTTCAGTCACCTTCTACCTCGTATACTGTATTCATCGAGTTGGCCTATAGTGGAGATGAGCTGGTGTTACTTGGACAGGCAAGCGTTTCGAGACTCGCAAAGAGTCTCAACCTGCCCGTTTGAGAAGTCATTGAAATTACCATGACTACAAGGCTGGCAAGCATCAAGTCTCTGCCCATTTGCTGGATGCCGCTCAGACCTCTCCCGCAACATCAGCCAAATGCGAACGAGACTTCTCTGCCATGAGCAACAAGGCCACCGACAATCGTAGGCTAATCGTAAACTTCAAATTTCTAGAGCGCTACTCTAAAGCTAAGCGTAGGGCACCAGTCGATTTACAAATGCAACTGCCTGGAACCAGCCACGATAAGTGACCAGCTTTTCGTGGAACTCAATGGCTTATTCTGTAGACGCTTCCTCAATGCTTAACTCCGTTTATAAATCAAGCCGACAAGAGGACTGACGTAACAGTTTGGCGTCCGTTAACGAGTCCATCCTTAACTGCCCTGAAGAAACACGAGGCGGCTCATGTATAATAATTTATTATATAGCCTATGTGTGCATTGGGGTATATGTAGGTATATATACACACTCGCCACGTTATTTGTGTTTAAAGGATATATATTATATATATTTATATTATATATATCATGTATATTGTTAATCTCTAGTTACTTAAAAACAAGTAACGATCCGATCAGCAGCGTCTACAGACACACAGACACACAGACATACACACAGACACAGACAGACAGACAGATGGACATACAGACCTACACACAGACACACAGACATGCAAACACACATACGGACGCGCACAGAACAGACGTAGAGACACACAGACAACGGCATACGTGAGGACGGACACGTGAACGGATAAAGACAAAATAGTTCAGCGGTGGAATAGCAGGACATACAGGCAGACATACGGAGCAGCATTGATACATGTAGTCACGTAATACAGACACAGAAACGCTGTAACAGATACAACAAGAGACTAAGACAGACAGACACACACAACAAACAGACACACAGACAGACATGCAAACACGCATACAGAAAGACACAGACGCAGCAGCAGAGGCACAGAGACAGCGGACAGACGTACGGAGAGGACGAGACACGTGAACAGACAAGACAAGGTAGATGAGCGGAGGAATAGCAGAGACATACAGAGCAGACATACGAGAGAGAGCAGAGATACAGTCACGTAGAGACAGAAACAGAAACGCTGTGACAGAGACAACGAGAGGGAGAGCGAGTGAGATACAGACAGACAGAGACAGACAGAGACAGAGAGAGGCAGGGAGAAAGAAAGGTAGAGAGGCAGAAAGAGACAGAGAGAGAGAGAGAAAGAGAGACAGAGAGAGACAGAGAGAGGGTGGCGGGTTAGAGACCTGTGTGTTAGCGCTGTCATTTAGTGTTTTACGCCCTAGAAATACCACGAACTCCAAGCACCTCAGTTCATGGTCACACTGCAGCTCAGTATAATAATTGGCTGCAATGTTGACTCAGCACTCATGGCTTCACTGCTCTTCAATTCACGTCTCGTCTACGTATGCAGATAAATGCACAGGCAGGTATGCACATAGGCAAATACTTATAAGCTATTCATGTGCGTATACTTATGTATGTATGTGCATATACACAAGACCGCGTGCTTGAGAACTGCTTGAAGAAGAGCACAAGATCCGTGGAAATCAGGACGCCGCTCTATACGTCGTTGACAATGGCAAGGTGTCATCGCCCTCTATATACAAAAGGCTTATCGTGTCTCTTCCTCGTGTTATTTCAAAGGCGTCACGGGTCATCAATTCCACAAAGGATTGGCCTAGTAAAGACTCACTGACGACTAGTACTATCCACTAAATTTTTCAATTCATTCATTTATTCAGAGTATACTGTATATATATATATATATAGCGCCTCTCCGAGTTATAACTACTCAGAGGCGGTCCCAGCCCAACTCCGGTGGAGTGCAACCAATAGACCGTCACAACATTAGGCATTATTTCTTATTCTTACAGTGAATAACAGTAGCCCACGATATACGTTGAATCGCCGTAGGAACGTCGACACGTCGTATACTGGCGTTCGTGCACAATCGACCGTGAATTTGACTCTGAAGTTACTCGTTGAACTCGCTTAAGATAAGGCAATCGCTCATCAGTCACATGCCTCCTCTATAAACAATTATCCAGTGTTGTTAAAAGTATCGGCCAAATGTACTTAAGTAAAAGTAAAAGTAAACAGGAATTTTCTCACTTAAGTAAAAGTAAAAGTAGCCTACTCGTCGCAAATTATACTTTTGTAAAAGTAAAAAGTATTCTTTGAAATAATACTTTTAAAGTAAAAAGTAAAAGTACTGAGTCTTGTGTCTATAATTCGATCCACTTGTTAACTTTCAAGAAGACTAAATTCTGAAAATGCAATCGAGAGTGTTTACATGTATGTTTCATTGCTAAACCTGAAGAGTTAAAAAGGCATTGGAATGCTGCACTAGCATGAGGTAGCATGTTCAATCTAATAAATAGCTCCTTCAAATTAGGCCAGGCTCACCTGCTGAACATGCATTCTCGCATTTTTTAGTAACGAACATTGTAACGAATACTACGCAAATTGTAACGAAGTAAAAGTACTAAATAAATTATTGTTTAAATGTTACTTCGTCAAAAGTAAAAGTATTTCCGTTTTGTGATACTTCGTTACAAGTAAAAGTACTGAAACTTTTACTTAAGTACAGTATATAACGCGTTACTTTTACTTCGTTACTGTACAACACTGCAATTATCTAAGCTAATTAATAACGACGAGAGTGTACTGAAAATGACTGAGAAACCAATGCAGCTCGTCGTTAAAATGTCAGAGCTCCAAACAACTTAAAAGACAACAATAACAAGGAATTTTATAATGTACTATACAAGGAACTATTGAAAGGGTAAACTTTTAGCGAAACCGTTGAGGCAGAATTTCATTGGTAGCCAAGAAACTATTGAGAGAGTATGCATTTAACGATGGCTGTGAATAAGAATACCATAGAAATGAAACCCACTGAATGAGTAGAAAGGAATGTTACTGTAGGCCTACCTCTGATTATGAATTTCACACATGTACCTTATGATATCGAATAGAAGCCGAACTTGACCCACATCGCGTCACTGATTTCGTTTTCGTTGAGTAGGCCTATACTTAAATGAATGGCCAGGTAAGTCAAACGGTAGACGCCACCCATTATACCTTTAGCGATACCTAAATTTTATATAGGCTGACAACCTCTCGTTATTGTTGGTAAACATGGAGGTAATCGCAGAAGCGAAAATCTATACATAACTTTGGGGGGGACAGATTCTACGAGGGCCTGATTTTTTGGGGGACAGAACGGCTTAAGTCAAAACTTGGGGGACAGTCCCCCTTTCCCCCCATGATTTACGCCACAGTAGGCCTAATCGTAACCTCCAAATTTATAAAGTGCCGCTTAAAGGCTTTCCTGAGCGCCGAATAAATCGGGAGATTACGACAGAGTGTAACCGGCATCAGTTGCTACAAAAACACTTTGGTGGACGTATTTCAGCATAGAGTCAAAAAGTTATGGTGCTGAATGGATCCAGAGTTTAACGACATCTTAGACTTATGGCAACAAAGACAGTATTCATATTCAGCCAGACCTCACCTCGGATTTTAGATCCGCCACATAAACTATGAGATCCGCCACCTAAACTAGAGGAGACCCGTCACCTGATCGTGTTTTTGTTGCAATATAATTGACCACGTGATTCTTGTTTCATATACAGTTTATGTGCTATCTGAATAGAGAATAGCGAGTGTCGGTTATAGATTCGTCAGATAGGCTTAGGTTTTAGATTTGCAAAAATTCGGAGATCCGCCACCTTGTGCGTTTGAGGGTATTCTGTTCGCAAGTCGCCTTGTCGCCATGTGACTGCATCAAGCCCATCCTTCTGATATACGGTCGAGCCTCGAGCGTACGGACCGTGTACGCCGCCTGTAGCTGAGTCTTTTCGTCTCAGCATACGGATTGTGTACCGTGCACGCCGCCTATAGCCAATTGTTTTCGTCTCGATGGAGGACGACTTGGTTGCCGGGAACCCGTTGGTTTATATCCTCGTGTGAGCGCCTCTGAGTAGGTCTCTTGAAGAGACGCTACAAAAATTCTCAGAATGTTGGAATTAATTAATGAAGCTATTAAATGTACGCATGTTGAATTTATTACGATCACATTCATACTGCTATTAGTGCTATTATTATTTGTAATGATCGACCCTCCACTCTCTTTGTTATCTATTCTATAATCTTCTATAAGTTTTACGTTATTTAAGTTGGCATGACTGATTAGGCTACCTATGCTGCAGTGGTTTACTTCTTTTTAGCCTTGAACGTAATATTATTCTTTTTTTTCTCCACTGTCGTTTTGTGCTGAATGGTGTACCGAACACGTGTCATTTTTTATTTCGTAGTTGGGACTTGGGGTTATCTAGTTCCTCTCTTTCTGCTAAAGAACTGGCCATCATCTTGACTCACCCTGCCCAGCGGGTTTAGTCCCTTTAGGTGCGCCTATTGCTCCCAGTTAATAGCTCTATTTCATTTAATAGCTCTGTTTCACTATCAATTTTGTGTTGAATTTATAATTTGTTTGTCCTTGTCATAAACAGTAGGCCTATGTTACGTTGAAATGCTGGTGCTCATATGATATGCAATTATGCATGTCAATAAACGAGTCGAAAAAGTATAGGGTGCTCTGTGTTGTAAATATATAAATCCCTACAGTATTATTAGTATACGTCTGCGGTTATTGGGGTTAAGCAGATAATTATTGATAATTGCGAATATATTCTGTCATCGTTCTATGTTGATAGGCTATACAAATATATATAAAGTCGTAAAGACGTCTATTCGTAAAAACCATGAATATTGATTGCACACGACCGACTGAAGTTTCACTGCGTTTAGTTCGCTGTTACTGGGAAAGCCCGCCTGACCCCGCACGTGTGTACTATACATGGTCTACGATGCAAGTATACAGGCCTACGTGACCATGCACATGGTTTAATTTAACATCCGGATGTGAACAAAGAGTGGGTATACGTGACAAATACAAAAAAAATAACTGGTTAGTTTCTACTTAACGACGCTATGATAAAACAAAAATGATCAACGTCGCCCTCCTCCTTTATCCAGGCTTGGGATTGGCACTACCAGAGCACGTGTTGAAGATCTTTGGGCAGCGGCGGAGTTGAACATGGTATTATCGACGCCGATGTTATAATGGGTGCCGACGAACTGGAGAGTTTTACTCTACGCAGGAGGCTTTTAACACCATCACAAAATTTTTACGATCTGACTTTTTAATCCCGACAATTGTATGGTTAGTTCTGTATCAGATTTCGTTTGGCATTTGTTATAATTATCGAAGTAGGTTTTCAATAACATTTTCTGTTGTTGTTCTGGATTTTGCATGATCTTTTGGTTACCCTGCTCCCATTGCTACTAAGTTAATCAAAACTAATCTAATCCATGACTTCTATAGCGCCGTTTTTGTAAGGCACAAGGCAGCAGTCGACGAACGTACATACATGCATGCATGCATATATACATACATACATACTTATATATGCATACATGCATACATGCATACATGCATACATGCATACATGCATATATGCATGCATGCATGCATACATGCATGTATACATGCATACATGCATACATGCATACATGCATACATGCATACATGCATAGATACATGCATGCATGCATGCATACATGCATACATATATATTACATGCATACATGCATACATGCATACATGCATACATGCATACATGCATACATACATACATACATACATACATACAGTGTTTCCGTTAGAGTAAAAAAGAGGACGTACGTACGTCCCGACCTGGAATTTTGGACGTAGCTCATTTCTAGCGGCGATCACGCCGGGCGTATATGACATAATAAAAAGAATATAGGCCTACCATCACAAACTTTATTATCAATATTTAGGACAATATTTTGAACTACGGCGCCAAGTATATAGGCCTACGAGGTAACTCGTACTGTACCACACTACAACCCATGCATATATAGGCTGGCGTACTAATAATGATTCCATTGGCGTATTACGTAATATTATTATATTGCTAGACGTCATACAACATAATTATAGCGAATCAATTATAGCGATTTTTATAGTTTGGAGAAGGTACTTGATTGCAAGCTATCTACATGGGTCGTGTTATGGTGCTGTAGAAATTGCCGTATTCATCATCCTCATTATCATCGTCGTCTTCATCATCATCATCATCTTCATCATCATCATCGTCGTCGTCAATTTGCCTGTAATGGCTAGGGCTTTTTGCATAATTTATATGAGGCTGTGAAAGAATACTGTAAATATATAGTGGATTGTAAAGTTATACGAAATAGTTATGAAAATTGTAATGACTATTTTACAATAAAACACTTCCCAACCGGTCTGCTCCGCCATCCTCTCTGCATGGTAGTCGCTCCTCATCTTTAAAAAAACTAAAATCCTGTCTTTTCTCTCGGGGTTGCTCGCACTGGGAGCGCTTCTGGAAGTCTCCTGCTGATAGAAGCGCTTTATAAATGACCAAATGCAATACAATGCAATACAATTACGGCATAATACAGGTATACTGTAGGCACGTCCAAAACCGCTAAAGGCCCAAAGCAATCCGTTCAAACTTCAAAATCCACAAGAAAAGTACAATGCAGTAGTTACCTGCACCCTCCTTAGCGAAGCACAGTTGTCTTTATTGGCCGCAGAGCAGACTTTGCAAAACATCCGCCCATCTTTATGCGTGACCCAACAATAGGCCTAGCCTACGTCTTATTCCAGTTACTGTTGTATTTCAGCACGATCTTTGTCGATGGTACTTTAGTGGCCGTATTTGCTTTTACGACGTTATACATAGCAAATCGTTTATAATTGGCGCAACAATATCTTTCTTAAAGTTTATAATTATGTCGCTCCTCGGTGCTATTACTTCCACGTGTTGCGCCTGAACGCACGACGAACTTCCACATTCTTCCTATTGTTGCGTCAGCCGCTTTCTAGGAAATGAACTAGTGAGAAGAAACTGTCGAGTGAGTCTGTGAAATTAGTTTGGTGCTGCGGTCCAGCGGCTGACAGGCATGAAAGCTGACACGGCCAGGGCCAGGGCGATGTACTACAGACTAGGTGGAAAGATCTTGGACTAGCACACTACCAAGATTACTCCACTAACTTGAGGATAAGATCAGTGTCAGTGAGAATATAATCGCTTGACCATCGCTGACCGGTCGGCGGGGGCCCGGCGCCGTGCAACAGTATCCCGTTAGCTATCAAAATAGGCCATCGTATGTTGTAAACAGAGGCACCCAGCTTCAACCTGCAGACCAGTCCACATAATGACGAACTAATATCTAATTAGCTTTAGTGCTTGGTATGTGTATACGTCCGACGATAGACATCTGGACGTATTCAACTCACCACTGGAATTTTCCTTACGCCTTGCCCGAAGAATTTGGACGTTTTGGACATTTTTTAAGGACGTAAAAACGGCCATTTGGGCGTTAACGGAAACACTGCATACATACATACATGATGGTTATCGTTATGGTTATACTTACAAATATACATACATACATACATACAAGGGAGAAGGGAGACAACAGGTGCAGTAGCCTCCTCTCAATTAGGAACAGACATACCGAGCGAGACTAAGGTATCATTGTGGTTTGAGGTTGGAAAGAAAACACATGTATGAACCGCAGTCAAAACTTAGCTTGTCATAGCATATTGTAAACCTATCAGACTACAAACACAATATCTGTCATCGCCCACACTGATCCACCGACGCAGAAAATAAAAGTAGACAACGTAATGTGTGTGCATAGACTTTTGCTTTTGTTTCTGGGTGCATGGGTCTACCCCAGAAAATGTTTTAGGGCCTATATTCTGCACTGCAGTCGTAGGTGAGTTTCGGAGAAAGAAAATCGTTTTCTTGTCAAAGGTTACGTGGTTAGAAAAGTATTTGAAACTCACGAGACGGTGACTGACATGTTGTGCAACGCTACTGCTTACGTTTTCCTAAATGTGTATGTAGCCTGTCTGGGACATTTGCAAGTTTATTGTACAGTAGGTCCGAATTCTTCTGGGTGTGACGCACCAGCTGAACTTTCTCTCTGGGTGCATTTGCACCCAAGGCTTCCAAAGAGTCGGCGCCTCTGTATGTGTGTGTGTGTGTGTGTGTGTGTGTGTGTGTGTGTGTGTGTGTGTGTGTGTGTGTGTGTGTGTGTGTGTGTGTGTGTGTGTGTGTGTGTGTGTGTGTGTGTGTGTGTGTGTGTGTGTTGTTTGTGGCCTATGTGTAGAAAATGGACCGCTTGTGCATGGCTCACTAGATGAGTCGGAAAGTGGCCTCCTTCTCAAAAACCATGAATATTGAATGCTACGTCTAACTACTGCATCTGTAGCTCTGGCCCGCTTCGCTATAAGGTACTTCATCCCACGTTTTATATCAAGGCCAAATTGTGTTATCAACACATTGGATAGAGACACGCTAAAATTTTCCATCCGGCTTCCGACAATTGATATGTTATATTTCGTTAAAAATAAGTGCATAAAATTTAGACCAAAGTCCTTAAATTTTTTCCCAAACTGCCTTGAGGTATATGCCAATGGAATATTAAGTACGTCGTTAAATCCATTAATGAAAGTGGTCCTGTATCGCCGTCGAAGTCACACACTGACAATAACCATTGTCCATCCATCCACACACACACACACACACACACACACACACACACACACACACACACACACACACACACACACACGCACACACACACACACACACACACACACACACACACACACACACATATATATGTAGGCACACACACACTAGGTATGTATGTATATTTATATATGTATAATATATATTATGGTTTTCAGTATATAGCGGGTTGAAAATGTGTAGGTTAAAAAGCTGCTGTTGTTGCATGGCTTCTGAAGGAAAACGAAAGCTCCATAACAGTAAATAACACTGTCTATGTATAATGACCAGATGCTATGTCTTCGTCTGAGGTTCATTTGTAACCACCGACCTTAGGATTACAGGCTTGCCGCGGTATAGGTCCATAATATGCCTGTCTGCCTCTCACAACCATATAACCATGTGAAAATCCTCTTCTTCGTTCTTCTTGATTCTTCGTCGTTCGCTCTGTGTGAGTCGTCGTGTCGATTGCCGTGGTTGCTCGACTGCTGGTGAAGCTGTGTGCTCCGACGGAAGAAGGACCTGGGTTCGATCCTCGCTTGTGTTCGACTGCTGTGTGCGTCGTGTGTTTTATGCAGGGTTAGTGCTACGTGATTGTATAATCGAAACTGTGTGTTTTAATCGCTGTGTGTTTTATCGTGTGATGAGTCATGCGATTGCTATTTTAGTATCCGTCGTTAACTAAAGACTCATCGTTGATTATCTGTACTTAGGTTTCGAACTCTTAACCTTTGTTTGAAGGACCGAGTGCCTGTGACTGATATGAGAACAGATTTTCGTATGTAATTAACCATTTAATTTGAATCTTATAAAAGCATATAAAGAAATTATCAATGTC
Organism: Aporrectodea caliginosa; assembly: GCA_020284085.1. Taxonomy (NCBI): domain Eukaryota; kingdom Metazoa; phylum Annelida; class Clitellata; order Crassiclitellata; family Lumbricidae; genus Aporrectodea; species Aporrectodea caliginosa. Next base: position 1,168,707 of record JACEVL010000215.1, read on the forward strand.
TGATTCCATTGACCTAGAACGGAAAGTTACTGAGCTTTGCTCTCTTTTCCAGCAAATGATAGAGCGCCAAACAGATCAGGCAAGCAAATTAAATCTAGTAGTCGACTACCTACAGTCTGAGCGGCAGTTAAATGCTAATGAAATACTTGCTGTTGAGGGTTCGAATCCAGCAGGGTTGTTTCCCTTGGCAAAGCCTTCAGAAGAAGGCGCGGACGATATTCACGGCCTGGTACCTGGTTCCCGCTCAGATCTGGTAGTTGGCGCGCCCGCCAAACTGGATGATGCTGCTCTGCCCCGTAGAAGTGCCAGACTAATGTCTAAAGCGCCAAAGTCCTACACATTACCCGCCATATCTAAGACAAGAAATATAGTGGTTAAACCCAGGTCTGTGTCAGATTCGAATCTTGTCAGCTCAAGACCGGATGTCCCTCAACAGCAGCGCTACTGCACCTCACCAGGAGGGCAGGACGCGACACGTGGCACCAGAATCGGGGTTCGATTCCCGGTACATGAACCTGAAAATTCTGACACAGATAGATGGGAAGATTATGAATATTTCTTTGATTCAAATAAAGATGCTACCAGGTTAGAATTGCATAATGTTATGGATTTAGGAGAAAAAGAATTAGAATCGTTGTGTGATTTTGAAGATGATTTATTGGTGAAACTTGATAATCAGAGGATTGATTTGATCATAATGATAATGACAATGATGATGATGATGATAATCATAATGATGATGATGATGACGATGATAATCACAATGAGGATGATGATGAGGATGATGTGTTAAATAGATCAATAAGAAGTATTAGTGCAATTGAAAGGAGTTTAAATAATTCTCCTCATATGTTGGAACAAAGTAGGAAGTATTTAGATTTTCTTGTTGACCGACCAGAGTCTAACGATAAGTATCTAGTTTCAGATGCACAACGGGACCAAGACCTGATGAGAGAGGGTCAACCCATCCTCTTCTCGTCCACATCCGGGTCTTCGCTCCGCTCCACTCGCTACGGTTCCTTCGACCCAGGTGCACATCCCAGTCACATAAACCCTCATTCGTCGAGCGTCTCTGATCTTCGCGTCACGAATTCGTCAAGCCGCTGCTTGTCGACTTTCTCTGCGCCATTCGTCTCTGCGCCGACCTACGTCATGTCGTCATGGTCAACCGGTGGTCAACGTCGTCCGCGACCGATCCCTAGCACGATCAACTACTTCCGGTCACCGGTGAGCGCTGCCGCAGCTCATCATCACAACCCAGTTGGTCCGGTCGAACCCGACATCTGGCAACGAGCACCGCCTGCTCAGCCTCTGTCGACCAACCGTCAAGAGAGAGACACCGGAACCAGCCGCCAGCCGAAGCAGATTCGAATCCTGACTACGCGTGCCTCAAGTGAAAAGTCGTCTCGACCAAAGCAGAGCCGACAACTACCTGCAATTCCTCGCGCTACGATGACCTCTGGCTACGATGCACTGCGAACTGAGAGACAACGCAATGAGACAACACCAGAGAGGCATACGAACAACAAAGCTGTTCGTGACGTCAATGAGAAACCTGGTCAGAAACCTGCCCGGATGTCATCCGCCGCTCAACCTCCGACCTTGGTCAACAACCTGGCTTTGGTCGTGGACAATGGGTCAGACGATGAAAAGAATGACCCACCGAGAGAACGAGAGGCCGAAGAAAAGACAACGCCTGGTAAGACTACATCCTCCTCTGCTGAAGTGTCTGGAGTTCGAGCTAATAGACAATGGCTGAAATTGGGTACATACAATGGACGCACAGCTGTTGAAGCGTTCATTAGAAAATTCGAAGTGTGCGCTAGAAACAATGCATGGACTGATGACGAGAAACTAAACCAGCTGATGGTCGCTCTCACAGAGCCTGCTAACCAGCTGCTCTGGGAGTTTGACTCTGCCACTGTTGCTTCTTGGGAAGACCTGGTCAAACGATTAAGGTCTAGGTACGGTGGGTCCGACCAAACGGCCCTATACCAAACCCAACTTAGCACCAGACGGCAAAGAGATGGAGAAGAACTCGGGGTTCTCGTTCAAGATGTCCGCCGCTTGATGATCCTCGCTTTTCCTGGACCGACGACAATCCACAGTGAGACAATCGCCATCCGCTCTTTCATAGATGCCATCCGAGACAAAGACCTCGCGATGAAAGTGCGTGAACGTGAGCCAGACTCTCTTGATAAAGCTTACAATTTAGCCATGAAATTCGAGGGCTACCAGAAAGCTGACCGCAGTGGCGTAGATTCTTCAGATCGCCGCTACGCTCGTGCCAAAGCCGTCAGAGAATCCGAGACTTCGCTGGACGATGTTCGTAAACTAATTCATGATGAACTAGAACCGCACAAACGAATCGTCGAGAAATGGGAGAAGATGTGGGACTCGTGGCTAACTCAACCACGAGCAGACACTATTCCATCGGCTCCGCCATCGCAAGAGACGAAATTCCAGTGGAGACCCAACGCTGGAAGAAACAGAAACGGGAACACGATCCGTCAACGCCAGACTCGTGCTGGTGATGGACAAACCCTGAGACGATGTTTCAACTGTGGACAACCTGGCCACTTGGCAAGAGGTTGCCCAGATCGACAACAGACTGAAGCAACGGTTGCATTTGAACCAGATCAACCCGCTGATGCTAGACTGAATCACATTCCTGGCAGCAGTAACGCTTATCTGGCTGTCCGGGTAAGTGGAAAGAACACTTTCGCGCTTATTGACACTGGTTGTGAACTAGCTTTGGTGCCTGCGTCACTGGTGAAGATGGCCGACGTCACTAAGTCTACGCAGATGTTACGTGCAGCTAACGGTACCGCAATCCGAGTCCTTGGCGAGACTTCCCTACGGTGTGAGACTGATAACTTCGCCTTCACCGTTAACTGTTTGGTGACCGAACAAATCTCCGAGCTAATCCTAGGCCTGGCTTGGCTCGAGCAGCAACAAGCCCAGTGGAATTTCGGCCAAGGTTGCATCTCCATCCATGGTCATTCACTACCGATCGTCAGCCGACCGGGAACGACTGTCTGCCAAAAGATCGTCGTCGCTAAAGACGTATCGCCAGAAACGAACAGAGAGCTTCGCGACCTGTGTCTTCGCCAGCCAATCGACCCGCTACAAGCCAAGCCTCTCGAGCCAAGTACACACGACGCTGAGGTACAAGCCTATAGACCTCTCCGCGCTTTGATCGGCAAAGTGTCTTCGCAACCTCTGCGCCTCCGGGATGTGCACCTTCCCCATATCCTTGCGGCGTACCGTGCGAGTGAGAGCGAGAGCACTGGCTTCACCCCTAATCGTTTGTTTTTAGGTCGTGAATTGTGCATGCCTGCTGATTTAGTTTTAGGTGATAGTTTGGTTATGCCAGAATTAATGTCTTCTGATGATTATGTTTCTGCGCAGTTACTTAGGATGCAAACTGATTTCACTGTGGCCAGAGAATTTATGCAGCGCCAGGCTACTACACGAGCGAACCGCTATGATTTGAAGGTTAAACCCCGTGTGTTTGCTCCAGGTGACCTTGTGTATTATTTCTATCCCCGTAGACGATCTGGGTTGAAAGACAAATGGTCCCGCTGGTATACTGGTCCTTACCGGGTGATAGAACAGTTAAGTTCTGTTCTGTATAAAATCCAGAAGAATCCCCGTTCACAACCTAAAATTGTGTACGTCGATAAACTGAAGAAAGCTGTCGGAGAAGAAGAAGACTTTGAGAGATCCCTTCCGGCTCCCTCAGGATTTGAACCGGCTGACCTGTCATTTGATCTCGAGTCAGTAGACTCCTCGTTTCAGTTAGGTAATAGACCTAAGAGACGAATTGTAAAGCCTGCTCGATTTCGCCAAGTTGTTCTGGTGTGATGTTTTTGATGTCTTGTCTCTTCACTGTGAAATCATGTGTAGTCTTGTTAAAATAATTACTGTCGATTGGTTATAATTTTGTGGACACACACTGAATATGTTAACCTTGTTTGTTCATGTCGAATCATTGTGTTGTTGACAAAGGGAGCCACTGATACCCTGATTGTTTATTCAGATTGTTTGTCTGAGAAGATTCAGCATAATTTGCCATGTTTACTATAGGGTGCTTAAATTTCTTCCCTTAGTCAGAAATTTCGGGAAGGTTGAGGAGGGTGTTGCGAACCATCCCTTGCGGTTCGCTAGGCGTGCTTTCGCCTGCACTCTAGTTGATTCCTCGCTCATTATTTGATCCGTGATCATCACCCGTTTGCAGCGCTGTAATTGGACCTTGCAGTCGCGCGCTGAGCTGTGATTCGTTAATATTGGCGCTTAATGCTCCCGCTTAATTGTTGGCTATATAAACCCGACGCATGCCATGCGCGGGGTTGTTGTTGTTCTTCTTCGTTCTTCTTGATTCTTCGTCGTTCGCTCTGTGTGAGTCGTCGTGTCGATTGCCGTGGTTGCTCGACTGCTGGTGAAGCTGTGTGCTCCGACGGAAGAAGGACCTGGGTTCGATCCTCGCTTGTGTTCGACTGCTGTGTGCGTCGTGTGTTTTATGCAGGGTTAGTGCTACGTGATTGTATAATCGAAACTGTGTGTTTTAATCGAAACTGTGTGTTTTATCGTGTGATGAGTCATGCGATTGCTATTTTAGTATCCGTCGTTAACTAAAGACTCATCGTTGATTATCTGTACTTAGGTTTCGAACTCTTAACCTTTGTTTGAAGGACCGAGTGCCTGTGACTGATATGAGAACAGATTTTCGTATGTAATTAACCATTTAATTTGAATCTTATAAAAGCATATAAAGAAATTATCAATGTCTGATTCCATTGACCTAGAACGGAAAGTTACCGAGCTTTGCTCTCTTTTCCAGCAAATGATAGAGCGCCAAACAGATCAGGCAAGCAAATTAAATCTAGTAGTCGACTACCTACAGTCTGAGCGGCAGTTAAATGCTAATGAAATACTTGCTGTTGAGGGTTCGAATCCAGCAGGGTTGTTTCCCTTGGCAAAGCCTTCAGAAGAAGGCGCGGACGATATTCACGGCCTGGTACCTGGTTCCCGCTCAGATCTGGTAGTTGGCGCGCCCGCCAAACTGGATGATGCTGCTCTGCCCCGTAGAAGTGCCAGACTAATGTCTAAAGCGCCAAAGTCCTACACATTACCCGCCATATCTAAGACAAGAAATATAGTGGTTAAACCCAGGTCTGTGTCAGATTCGAATCTTGTCAGCTCAAGACCGGATGTCCCTCAACAGCAGCGCTACTGCACCTCACCAGGAGGGCAGGACGCGACAGTACTCTATCGGCTAGCCTTGTACTCTATCGGTCAGCCTTGTACTCTATCGGTTATTCTTGTACTCTATCGGTTTGCCTTGTACTCTATCGGTTTGCGTTGTACTCTATCGGTCAGCCTTGTACTCTATCGGTTGCCCTTGTACTCTATCGGTTTGCCTTATAATCCATCAGGTTTGCCTTGTACTCTATCGGATGTTCTTGTACAGTACAAGAATATCCGATACAGTAAAAGGATGAGAATACAAGGCCAACCGATAGAGTACAAAGCACAACAAACCGATAGAGCCAAAAGTAAACAAGGCCAACCGATAGAGTACAAAGCTAACCGATAGAGTACAAGGCTGACCAACAGAGTACAAGGCTAGCCGATAGAGTACAAGTACGATAGAGTACAAACTGAGAGAATGTACAATGCCAACCGATAGAGTACAAGGCAAAACGTTAGAGTACAAAACAATCCGATAGAGTACAATGCTAACTGATAGAGTACAAGAAAAACCGATAGAGAATACTAGGCTAACCGATAGACTACAAGGCTAACCGATAGAGTAGAGTACAAGGGTAACCGATAGAGTACAAGGCTGACCAACAGAGTACAAGGCAAACGGATAGAGTACAAGGCTAACCGATAGAGTACAAGGCAAACCGATAGAGTACAAGGCAAACCGATAGAGTACAGTGCTAACCGATAGAGTACAAGGCAAACCGATAGAGTACAATGCTAAGGCAATCCGATTGAGTACAAGGAAAAACTCAACAAGTCAAACCGATAATAAATACTATATTTACCTGCATCTCATGACTGACTTGAGTGAGTTTTCTTCAAGAGTATAAGCTTAGTTCTGAAACAATTAGTTAATAGAAAATTGTCTACATAAAAAGACGTCATGCATGTATGTATTCTAAATGTACGCAAGTAGGCAATTACCACAGAAATAAACGACAGACCGGTACTTGCAGTTAACCATTGATCTCCAACAAAGTCGTCAAAGGAAGTAATGTATGTGTGTTCTTTATCAAAAGGTAGGCCTACATACAAACGGTTGCATGAAAGGCTAGCAAATAAATAATGATTAAACTAAAAACGCCTAGCTAGCTCGATCAGGCTAGCGGCACAAACATTCTAGCCAGGAAACTGCGCCTGGTGAGGGATTCAGCTTTTATCACCGTCCTGCCGACTCGTTTTCATCGAATAGTTCGACAACAAAAGATTTTAATACCTTGTGCTATTGATCACCTTGTTGATCTTCTTATTTCTGAACATGAGACTTGTCATTTCTGTCCAAAAAGATCGAATTTAAATCAAAAATCGACCTTTTCGAGTGAAAATTTCGGAAGAAATCGTCAAATAAACTCCTTCTATTACCTCGTTGATAAACTCACGTCTACATGTCGACAATTAGCGTTGCCATGGCAATGGATTTATCATTATCCTTTGTGTTACAAGATGACGTCATTGATTACTATCCAATCACGAAACCGAAGTTGATCACGTGCATTTTGTGTCCAATGATTTTCTACTTTAATTTTCTACTTTAATTTTCTATTTCATTTTATGAAATTTAGTAAGTATGTATGCGAAGCTTATAGGCCTAATTGAATATTATTTAATTTCTATTTACGAACGTCAAACATCTAAGCACAGGAGGCTGGAGGCTATCTAAGCTTACAGATTAAGAAGACGCGTTGAAAAATTTATGAGGTCCTTGAAAGTTCCCTATGCTTTATTAATAATTTAAGTTATAGAATTATACTGTTATGCCATGGTAGTTACAGTTACATCCACTGTTTGAAAGTTACATCCACTGTTTGAAATTTGTCTTGTCTTTGTATCGGAGGTAGTACACGTAATTGTGCTGCCAGCATGCGTATTTTACAGACTACAGCAGGCCTACTCGCTCGCGAGCTTAAATTATGACTCAGACCTCCTAATCCGATATATAGTATGCCCTTCGACGCACCCTGGAAAACCCAAAGCGCTATCTAAATCTAAGCGTAGCTAGGGCACTTACTGGCTAGTCGTGTCAGAGGGGTTGTCCAGATAGAAGAATAGGTGGTCCAAATCCTCGAACCTCACTTTCCATTAGCCGCCTCTGCATGTGGATTTTTCATTCTTGGGGAAACTGGTCGTTTGATCCTGCTTTTAGGTTCTCGATAATGACTGAATAATGTGAATATACTAATATAGCGTAAAGTATGTCTGGTGTTTGGCATCGTGTGCATTTCAAGTTAGGCATCGATCGTAAAGCGCCGCAGAAATAGTAATATTAATATCCATGGCTAGTTTTAAGGAGCCTCTAGGTGAATGTTTAGTCCGTGGTAAAGCAGGGAATGAATTTTTCTGTTGGGTTGGAATCTGATTTTCCATTTAAACCATTTAAACCAATAAAGCATTTAAATGAGTGTTAAGGCTTTCGACCTCGTCCCCGCCATTGAGCGGCTGAACCTGACGTCCGATAAAGCGAGCACTCAGGTCAGAACCTTTGAAAATTGAATTACATTAGTATGGTGCCCTACGACATTAGCATTGAGTGGTAGGACATGTAGGCGTGGTATTGCTTGCATAGCTAACCCTACCAAGTCATCAAAAAATGAACAGGGGGTCTAGACCATACGGTCCCTATAGAAAAATGTGTACGATTACATTTACACTTAGATATGCGTCTTCTCCCAAACTGTAATCGTTCATTTGTCCAGTTGCAAGACTTGCTTAAAAGAACTCCTAAGCGCTCTCCATCAGTTCACCGAGCATCCATTTGTTAGTGTTTCTTGATTTTTACTCATCTCTTACAGAGTTTTCATTCCAGATTTCATACCGAATGTACACGGGTACCTTAAATGGTGTGGTGTCCATTCAAACGGGCAGTGGTGGTGAAGGATCTCACCCTATCTGTTCACTGAAAAATGAACACGGGGTTGAGGCTATATACGATCGCTGTAGTAACAGGTGTAAGCGTACATTTGCATTTCGCTGTCCAGTTTCCAATCTCTTACCGTACCAGAATAGCAAACATTTTCCGTCTTAGCACCACACTGCAAGTTACTAATCCAACACCGCAATGATTGCACATACATTGGTTCTGGAAAGCTATTCTTAAAATTGCAACCAATGTATGTTTCAGATTGTCTGCCTGGAATGCTGTGGGAAAAACCTGTATTTTGGCACAGACGACTGGTAATTATTTTAATCTTTGATTATAAAATTGTGAATTGTGAAATCTTTGATTATAAAATTGTGAATAGCTGTGAAGGTGAACATGGTTCACCTTCGCAGCTAAGGTCCTTTGTGTTGAGTTATGCAACTTGCAGGGAAACAGTTTAAGTAAGTTCGCAAGACAAACACTCACATGTTACAAAATATATTGGTGATGTAAAATGATGCTGGATCAGTAAAAGCTTAAAACGACCTGTCTGCTACTAGCAGCTACTATGAGCATTTCTGATGCTCACTTCATGATGGAAAACTATTCGAAGAATGGCTGTTCATTGGTAGCACCTGATGAGGCTACGTCAGTTAAAGCGTTGCATTAAAATGTCATGACCGAGTTTATGGGTCTTTAAATTTCACTAATATTGTCATTTTGCTAATTAGTATTGTTATATTGCTAAATCATGTTGCGATATTGCTGAGTAATATTGTTATAGTCCTTAATTACAGTATCAGTGGTAAGAATAACCAATAACCCTTATACCTATTGTGGCGTGTTTATCTTTGCTGGCCATAAGCCACCTCAATCCTTTTTCTACCAGTCTGCAGTACTTTCAGTCTTGTTATCTTTTTCAATCTCTATAACTGCTGTCTGTGAAACAGGAAGCTCTTGCTGTGTATTCTGTCCTTGGGAAAATATGAATAATGATGATGACATTGGCAACTAGGATTTGATAATGATGTTGATCTTACTGGCGCAATATGAAATATTGTTTCATATGTATTAATATTTTCTCGTCTTTTTGTGTTATGCAGCTTTGTAATTCATTTTCTCATCGAGGAATTGGTTGGTCCAAGTGGAAGAGTCACATTTCAGAGTCAGAAACAGGGGCATAAATATCTCGGATTGGTCAGTAAATAACTTATTCCGTTCACGCTAAAGATAATGATAATAATAATTGAAATAATAATGGTAATAATAATAATCGAGCTCTTCAATGCACTGACCTTTTGTAGCATCTTTTTCACCAATAACACCATGGACAAAGACCCATTGTTCCAGGACAACGCTTCCTAATTTATGAAATTCTGAGAAATCATATACATGTACCTCTGGAAAGAATAACACTAACAATGCCATTTTAATCCAACACTTCAGCGCCATTGCCTCCCAAAAATACACCATGCATTGCTTTGAAAACTTATGTAATATTCTAGCTCTTAGTGACATTTAACCTCATGTTGTCTAGTGCAGATTACGTTTTTCTTTGCGTGGTGCTATATAAATGTTCAATTACAAATACGTTGTAGTCATGTTGTATATCATTTTCATGCCAAACCAGAAAAAGCCGGTGATCCAGCTGAAGGCAGCGTCTGCGATAAACCGTATCCTGGTCTTGTGTGATTCCACGCTTTCACTTCTCAACATGCTAAACCTGGAGGTACGTAAACTAGCGTAAAATTGCAGAGTACTTGAACTGTACATAACCAGAGTTTCAAAATGAGGACTAGCATGATAAGGCATCACCAGGGAAACAGTCTAACAGTAAAGCGTTGCCTTGGAAATGGCTTTACATGGAAACATAAAGCCTATTCAAATAAGTACTTGGTATTCCAGAAATATTTCTGCACTGAATGGTATAGGAATCTTTTATTTGGTCAATCCAGATTGTTAATTAAAGTGAAAGTAAGACCCGATAAGGAAAATATGGGTGACCAATAGCCCGCTAAGTTACAGATTCTATGATACCATTGATGTGAACTTCCCCGAATTATTTTACATGGTTACATTTCCTTGAATCGACACCCTAAGCTCCATTACATACTCGCTGCTGAAGATATACATTAAAAATACAATATAATGTGGGAAACGCTGAATGTCTTGAAAAGAATTTAAATTACACCAGAAACCCAATATAATGCCACCTTTGGGAGCCATTTATGAACCACCCTATAATGAGGTCATATTATTATGAGTTTATTTTCTGTGACTGAGTTAAAGTTTTGGGATTCGTGTCCTCAACCATTTGATATCAGACTTTGTGTAGTGATGAGTCTCGATCTGTTTGCTGAAACTTGTAGCCAGTGTTAACCGGATCGAAGATCAAAGGGATTACTGCGTTCTGCCTTAACCAAAACCCTGCAAAGAGTGATCCATTCTGTGTTGAGGTAGGACTTGACTTACTGGTATATCTATAGACATACAATTTGCCTATGTTGCCTTCTAGTTGTAACCATCTTCCACAGTAATTGCATCTTGATCTGTTCAGCCTTTCTCTTCCTGTGTTCCTGAAACGGCTGAAGTGCATTTTATTTGTTAGCGATAGCTCTGACTTGGGTCGGGAGTGCTTATGAATTGCCGAATGGTGCTATATAAATGTTCAATTGTAATTACAAAACTGTCAATTCTTGAAAGGTACTGTATGGCTATTATCTAATGCATTTCAAGAATGGACAGTTTCACTATCTGTGTAATACAGTAGGTAGAAAGTTACTTCTCGGCCTCTTTACAACTTTGTCCATCTGATACTTGATACATTTGCCTCTAGTGTCAACTCGACAGTACTCATGTGTGGACCTTAGCTGAATGATCCTTTGACTTTGAGACCTTAAACCTTGGGACCTTGACCTCTGAGAAGTTTTCAAAGACAAGTATTTATTTAACATTGTCGATTTAATACCTTGGCTTCAGTTCCTTACTCGGCTGATGGACATTTGGTGCATTAACAAATGTGCTATTTACTTACTTAGTTACTTACTTGTTTACTTACTTTAAACTGCTGTTGCTTAAGGTGTGTGTGGCTTCAAAGAGAAAGAGCATTCAAGTTTACACAGTTCGTGAAGATCACATGAATGTCGTGAAAGACATTTCGGTCTCTGAAATCCCGCTTAACATGGTAAGAAATCACCAGGGAACCAGCTTTAAATGTTAAGTAATCACCGGACTAGGGATCCAGATTAACTCAATGACATATAATCATCATTAACATTGTGAAATCATAAATCAGGGAAAGGCTTAGATGTAATGGAAACAAAACACTACAGAATCTGTCTTATGCATGTTTGTGTGGTGATGGTGGTGGTCGTGGTGGTGGTGGTGCTGGTGGTGGTGGTGGTGGTGGTCAATCGTCGTCGTGGTGGTGGTGACTACGTGCAGGAAAATATCTGGTGGCAGTTATTCATGTGTGGTCAGCATTGTGTGGTGGTGGTGAACAGCAAATGGTGGTGGTGGTGGTAAGGTTGTTGTGTGTGGTGGTTAATTGTGTGGTGCACAGTGGTTATTTGTGTGGTGGTGGTTATTTGTGTGTGGTGGTTATTCACGTGGTGGTGGTGTGTGGTGGTGGTGGTCTGAATGTGGTGGTGGTGGTGGTGGTTATTTGTGTGGTGGTGGTCGTCGTCGTCTTGACTGCCTGCAGGAAAATATCAAATGCAGTTTCATTATGTTCAGCATTGTTATAAGTAGAACAGCAAATGGTTTTCCTAAACTGAGGTTGTAATGCCATGTATTTAATCACGAAATTCTCACAGAATTTAAACTTGAAATATCTTTCAACAGAAAATGGACGGAATTCACGTCTGTGTAGCCCTGCCGTCTGAATATCGAATAGTAAACGTGGAGACAGGACATGTTCAGGAACTTTTCTCTTTTGATCTGGAGCAGGTCAATCCTATCATCACTCAGATATCTAGGGTAAGTCTTTTCTATTCACGTACATAGTCTAATAGTTTCACTACTTATTTGGGTTATTAATCATTTTGATGTTCTATTTTATTTAATTATTCCATTACAGCAGGAAAATAGACTAACTTTCTTTGCTCTCTGAGAACGTCTTTTGTATCATTGTGTTTCAGGATGAGTATCTTCTAAATGCTTCGAACGCTCTCGGGGTATTTGCTTTGGTCAAAGGAATTTCCCAGCGACCGCCGCTCCAGTGGTCCAACAACGTCAGCCACGTAGCCTACCACCATCCCTACATCCTCGCTTTAAACGACGAGTTCATTACCGTCCACAGGTGGGTGGGTCAGCAGTCCCACAGCTGCTAAATCTTTCTTCAGGGAATCTTAAACCCAGATAATATATACTTGTTCATATTTAGAATTGTAGTGATTTTTTAGCAAGCTAAGCAGCACATTGGGATGTGGTGGTGTAGCAGTATGTTCTGTGGCTTGTAACCAAAGGGTTGCAGGTTCGAATCTACCTCAAGCCACTGTGTAGCGGCCCTGGACAAGTTGCTCACCCACAGTTGTCTGTGAGGAAGGCAACAGGAAACCACCTCACTTATCTCATTCCCGGGTGGCATAAAAGCCAATGGACCTGCCTTTGGACAGAGAACTTGTCATCAAGCAGCACATTACTTCTGGGGTGTTTTAAGACTTTGACCTGGAGAAACACGGTAGTAGTGATTTCAAATGGCCAGCCAGCCTTTCCTTTGCTGATTGTATGCTTTAACAGAGATTATACGGTCTCGTGCAGTTAGTGATGTTAGAGCAGGTCACACAGCAGTGATGATCCCACGTGTTTGCCCTATAGCCACCTTTAGACGTCCTAGGTTATGTTGTTATCGATTAACATACAGCTACTGATATTTGGTGTTGAATGTTTGTATTTATCTCAACATATGTATAGAAAATTTGGTTGTTTGATGCTGTGGATACGATGCGGACAAGGCCCTTATGCAGCATGATACTGGAAATAATTCGCTCCTCTGTGCCCAGTAAAGAACACAGAAACCTTTACTTTTGTTACCCCTGTGGCTTCAATCAATCAATCAATCAATTTCGTTTATTCACAACACCAAGCTGACAGGTCGCAACTTGTTACAGGTAACAGATAGGCTGTCCCAGCTCTGACAGTTAGTTATTAAATGGGTTGAGATAGCAATATTATCTCTGCTCTAACTAAGGAAGAATTTAGGCTGGTGGCAATGTTAGTTAGGGCAACCAATATGGTATAGACCGGAGATAATGTATTTCCATGTTTTTAAATAAGACACGTGATATGAAATTTCGATCGTCCTTGGTTGGGAGGAGTGTGTGGCCTCGGTCTTAGCTCATAGCGGAGGTGGGGGCGGCTTGGAGGAAAGAGTCCACGCAGAACATGGCTTTCATTTGCGTTAATAGCCGCGAATAATCGGCCATCAGCTGAATCCGCCAGCTCCGCAGTGGTGGGAGCATCAGGGCCAATAAGGCCTCTGTGCTTCATCCTGGCTATCTGCTGTTCTATTCTTCCTCTGTCTTGTTGCATAGCCCCACCATGCCGGGGAGGCATACATGAGTTGTGCTATGGTTGTCATCTTGGCAACAACATGCAATGACGGTGGGCGAAGGCCATGCGATCGCAAGACCCCAGGGCATACATGGACGACGGAGATGCTGATAGTACTGAGTCCACGTGTGAGGTCATTCTTAGGTCAGAGCGGAGGGTAATTCCCAAGACCTTGATTGAATCTACTCTCTCGGCTTCGGGAATGACCTGGGGGACGAAGATGCCCGCACGGCCTCTCCTCATGATTACCATCTCTCGTGTCTTTGATTTGTTGAGTCGGAGATTGTTCATTCTTGCCCAAGTTGAGATGTTTTCATGTTTACGCACTTGGTACTTAGTCCTTCCCATGCAGGTCTGCACATCGGGCTACACATCTCTTCCACTCATGTCTCTGTCCATCTCCAGCTCCTCAGCCTCGTCCCACAACATCTCCAGTCGTCTCTAATGGTTTCCAATCAGTTCTACCTTGGTCTTCCTCTCTTCCTTCTCCCTCCAGAATTCTGGGACATCCCCTTGTTTGACTTTTCTAATTTCATCCATATGAAAAACATGCCCCATAAATTTCAGTCTTCGTATTGCATATAAAATTGTCTTTATGCTTTTAGTATTTTAGATCAACAACAAAAGCAGACTATACCGTTCAGTGGCGGAAGATCCATGGGTGAATTCGATGGCCGTGTATTTGTGACGACTTCTCGAGACGTCTACTACCTGCTTGCTATACCGGTGGAGAAACAGGTCTTTATTCATTTATATATTGCCTTTGAGGAGCCTTTCCTATGCATTGACAGATGACTTTACGTCTATTTCACAAGCCTCTGGTGATAAGACTACTAGTGATAAGAGTAACGGTTAATAAATTTATTATGTGATAAGAGTAACGTACCTTATAAATTTACTACGTAGAAAGATGTGAAGCTTTCTTTATTGTGTTTCAGATTCAATCACTGTTGAATGATAAGCGAGTCAGCGAGGCTCTCGATTTGGCTCGCAATGCTCGTAAAACGGGGCTCAGCAAAGAGAACTTCACCAAGGTCAGAAAATTTCACCATTTCACTGCCACTGTCTTAACGAGTTCAAGTCAATGAAATTACAATTACAGGAAATAGAATTACGACCGTGGAAAATAAAACTGTAATTAAAGTGAACAAAAATTATTCACTTGGTATGTTGGAAATGTTCAGTGCTCCTGAATAAGTTGGTGCCCTGCACTTAGCATTACATTGGTGCTTTAGGAACTTGTAATTTAGTATTATTATACGATTACTAATGTTATCATGTCTTGGTCAATTTCTTTATTTAATTATTTGACCTGGCTATATGTATGTATGTATGTACATATGAGCACTTCTATAGCGCCCCATCAAGATTTCTACTCAGAGGCGCAACAGCGCGGACACTGAATCGGAGTTTCACACCGAAGCGCATGAGCAATTGCCTGACTGCCCAGGGTCCCTACGCTAATAAGTGGCTCTTGACTGATACCTTTTGCATTGATATCGGTGCTATAGAAGTCATTGTATAATATTCAATTAGATGCATTGTTTCAAGTTTGCATTGTTGAATAAAGTTATTTTTGTTGTTGTTGCTTTCAAGATGTTTCGTCGAATACAGCAGCAGGCCGGATTTATTGAATTTGCTCAGTTGAACTTTGAGGAAGCCCGCAATCTATTCCGAAGCGGACAGCTGGACTCCAGGGAGGTAGGAAAACTCTACATGTGGTTTTTTGTTTATACTTAACTTATGTATTTGCCTTTTAAGTATCTGTCAAAAGCAGTGAAGCAAGGCTGTATGACAGATCTGAAAAGATATGACTGAACTGAAGTTGAAATTAGATGTAAATTTCATGGTGGGATGATGGTTTAATGGTAATACACTGGCCATACACTGTCAGTTGGAAGATGAGATGGTGAGGGAGAGGACTGGCCACATGCCCTTTATATGTCGAGGGTAAGAAAATGAAAACACTTCATACCCACGGCTGCCTCAGGGCTAGCGTAAAGGACTTCTTTCTCTTCTATGGTCATGTTGTCCTTCATATGATAATTTTGATCATGTGGTCCTTTACATGATTGTTACGATTGTAATTCGTTATTGCTTGAAATGACGCTACCTTTCATCCTATTTGCTTTCAGCTGATTACACTGTATCCGTTGCTCATGCCGACCAACAGCTCTTTCACTCGTGCCATGCCTCCGTTGAATGATTTCGCCGACATTAACCAGATTGCTCGCGGAGATGTCACCAAGACACAGGAGTTCAAAGATTTTCTCATGGGCTATCTGCAGGAGGCAAGAGCTGAGCAGGACCAGTCAGGCTTCCTCACTGTGAGCACTCTCTCTCTCTTAAACAATTGTGGTTAAACTGTGTAAGGTAAGCTAAGCTAAGAAGATTGCTTTGTCTTCTCCCTCATTTGAGACTCTGCAACAATGCAGATACTAGACTCTGCCTGTATTCTGCACAATGCTTGTCATGTATTGCATAAATTGTTATCGCTGATCAAGCAAACTCACTGCTCCCTGCCCATCTAAATCTATGCAGCATTTGAATTGTTTGAGACTTGGGCCAGAGGATGTACAGACCGGAGCGGTGGTTCCACTACTCTTCGTAAAATTTAAAACTGTCTCGAGCATTACAGTGCATATCCATTTGTCATTGCATTACATTGTTACATTCTGGTGCATTCTCGTTGTTCACGTGTTTTTGTTGGACAGGAGATAGACACAGCACTGATAAAGCTGTATGCAGAGGTCGACTCCGAATGTCTCGTTCCATTCATAACATCACCTGACAACAAATGCGACATGGCCGACTGCATCCAGTGGCTGAAACGGTGTCAACGCTTCCACGCTCTCGGTCTTCTCCACTCCTTCCATGGCGAAAACGACTTGGCCCTTGACGTCTGGACCAGGTGAAAAAGGGGAAAGATATCTTATCCTTAGCTAGGGACTTATGTGGCACTGTTTTTTTTTTGTATCATGATGCCCAGGCTATGAAAATGAAGTCGCTAACAACACTTCATTCCCATGGCTGCCCCTCGTAAGGTAGTTCAAGGGGTTGCTCTTCTCTTCTTAGAGCTACTGGCCTTTTCACAGAAATCTGAAATATCAAATAAATTGCTAATGGTGAAGTTTCATGGAAGTTGGCATTTTTATATTATCATCGTGTTGAAACTAAATTTTCTGTAAGTTGAAATTTAAATGCTACTGAAATGTTGCTCACAATAAAACCTTTGTATTATTTGATTCTTAATATCATAAAATTAACTGACTTGACTCTGGACAACCCCTCTGACATGATGCAATGCTTGTAAATAAGCTGGTGACCTTTGTTTGGCTTTGGAGTTTACGAATGCAGTTGATATGTTGATGAAATTAATGACTGTTTATGAATTATGTGCTTTCAGAATCTGTTCCAGTGACCTGCAGGATTCGTCTTTCCCTGGTCTACCATTTGTAGTTGAATTCCTGGCCAAGTGAGTTTCTCAATGCTGAAAAATTTGTGATACTCAGCTTACATTTGCAGATTATTTTTAAATGTGCTGTTAAGTTAGATAAGCACATGCGCTGTGCTTTGGATGGTACTGAATTTCTACTGTATTAAGAGTCCTAACATGCGCGCGTACTCACATACACACATGCACACAATAATTAAGATAATGAATTACAGCATATTCGTTACAATGTTGAATAAATGCAGTCATTGAGCTGTCAAAATATTTTGTTCTGAGTTCTTGAGCCATATATAACCATAATAATTTATACAATGGTGTATACATGTATTTTGCATGTGTAATACTGACAAATTGTAGTTAGTTATCTACACATTTATATAGCACATGTAACCCTCTTTAAGTCAATTTTCATTAAGCGTTTTATAAGACAACTAAGGCAGGAATAGCTGGAAGATGTTTTCGTTGGCAGGCACTTGCACACATATAGAACTCACTCGTACATAGAACCATTTATAAATGGAGTCTTGTTGAAATGTATAGAGTTTTTAAGTTACTTTAGTTGAAAAATGATTTTTATGAAATTGGATGATAAAAATGCTGTGTAAAAGTTGCTTTATGAGAGTAGAGGTAAGAAGTTTGTTATGTTCCACTTTCTGTACAGTCTTCAAGATCCTGAGCTTGTGTGGAAATACATCGATTGGGTGATGGAGAGGGATGACGTACTTGGCGTTCAGGTCAGCAACATTTCCATTCATTTTCTTCTGTTAACGGTGTTTGGATCTCAGGTATTCTCAAAGGCTTGTTCAAAGCTTTGGGATTCACTGTCCAGTTCTCTACATTCTCAGTTCTTAACATTCTCTCAGTTCTTAACATTCTCTCAGTTCTTAGCATTCTGTCAGTTATTTGGTCTAAACATAAAAGACTTGTCTGCTTCACATTGCTTTGCAATGCTTCACATCACTTCACAATGCTTCACACTGCTTCAGAATTCTTCACATTGCTGCACAATGCTTCACATTGCTTTGCAATGCTTCGCATCACTTCACAATGCTTCACATGTTGCTTTCGTACCATTTGTCTTTAGTTGTTTGGCTGTGTTTACTGCGTGTTTTGTCTGAGCCTTTCTTGATCGTCTTTCTTTCTTATAGGTTTTTACGAAGAGACCAGCTGATGAAGCGCCTTCTGAACGAATGAAACCGGATCTTATCGTCGATTACTTGGCACGATTTCCCAAAGCAGTCATCCTCTATCTGGAGCACTTAATTTACCGCCAGAATGCAGACGTAAGTTCACCTATTTAGGTCTGTTAGAGTGCCTTGTTAAGAGCCCTTGTGACATTCTTACAGGGCCCTTTACAAGTAACCAGATACATGCATACATACATGCATACAATGCATACACACATATAATATACATACAAGTATACATACATTCTTTTATGCATTCATAAATACAAACTTGTGTACATATGTACAGATATACATTCATTCATTCATACATGCATATGATTAGTAGTTGTCTAACAAACCAGTCTTATGTGTAAGTTAATTGTCTAGTGGATTGTATGTACTTTTTTAAGTAATCAAGTCCTAAGTTGTAAGCATGGGTTTTGCTGTTTTTTAGAAAGAGAAGTTTCACACGCATCTCGCTGTTCTTTATCTTGACCGAGTTCTTCAGTTAATGAAGGATCCCTGTTATGTGGAGTCAGAGGTTGAAGCAGCCAGGTACAGGGAGCCGTGCAATTGTTATTCGGATGGATTTAACTTCATCTTCACCTTCATGACCATCATTTCTATAATACCGAATTTTATTCCTCTTGTGGGGCATGGTAGCCTGTAACATGGGAAGTACAGGGTCAGAGAACAGAGGAGTTTTGGCTATTGCGAACTTGATTTGATATAGCGCCGGTGAATAATTACTGGTCTCCCTGACGTGGCTTTTGTGGGCGCTGAGAAATTTTCGAAGATTTACATTACATTACATTACAAGCCTCCACTTGGGCGGTCACTGTGTAAGGACCTTGAGCATGTCCTTCATTTACAATTACTCAGCACCATTCATGTTCTTTTGTATGATTGTGTACACATGCACTTTTAAAATTTGGAAGTAGGGCAATATTAAGATCAAGTACAGTTGCATGGTATCTTGTCTAATTCTCTTAATCTTGGCTCTTTTTCGTTGACCTGGGAAGTGTGTGTGTCTGTGTGGGTGTGTAAGTGTAATCAAGACACTTGCTGTAGTGCATTTTAACTACTAACAAAAGCACTAGTGTATCTTACCAAGTCATGATATGTTTATGGTGATGATGTCATTTTCAGTATCATACATCGAATTTGAATATTTCTGGCTTTGACAGGAAGCAACTGTGTCACCTTCTCCAAGTCTCCAATTCCTACCGCGTCCAGATGCTCCTTGGAAAGGTCAAAGAGACGGAACTCTATGCCGAGTGTGCCATTCTCTATGGAAAGGTCGGATTCTGAATTGTAATTGTAATTACGACAATTTCTATAGCATCATTGGTAGCAAACTACTTTAGGATGTTTTACAAGCACTCCATATTCTAACATTGAGAAGAAGAAGATCAGTCATTTAAGCTGCTAACGACTTCATTTTCTTAGCCTCGGCATATGCGGGCAGATGGCCAGTCCTCTCCCTTGCTGTCTGATCTTCCCACCAACAGTGTACGGTCAGTGTACTCATTGTAGCTTAGATTGCAGGAGGAGCAGCTATCTCAAAACAAAGTTCTGCCTTGGTGTGGATTTTAACCCCCAACCTATTGGTCTACAGTCCTGCATGCTAACCACTAGACCATTTTGCACCTCTTCTAAAGTAATTTAACTGAATTCTCTTTTTTTAATATTCTATAATAATCTTATTTTCTTAAATGACTTTATTAGCATCACTGAATATTATAAAAGCCATTGAGAATGATAAGTCTTGCTTACAGCTAGAAGAGCACGATAAGGCATTACGACTTCTCGTTCACAAACTTCGCGACTTCTCAGCTGCTGAGAGATACTGCGCTGTCAACTCTGAAGGAAAAGACGTTCCATATCGAACGCGACTCTTCCAGACACTTCTCAGCGTCTATTTAGATCCAAACAATGAGTTAGTTGAACAAAACTCTCAGACATTTGTACTTAAAGAGTTTTTTGCCCGTTTCCACTGCTCTGTTTTGTTGTCAGAAACCTACAGAAACAGTTTATTGAGTTTCAGGTGTAAAACTTAAGACTTGTCTCTTTCAATTTGTGTACCCACCATAACCTGATTCTCTCTATTTTCCAATTTGTCGACTTTCAACTGACTTCTCCAATGACTTGCGATTTTTGACTCTGCCTTCACTTGCAGCGTCCATCAATTGATGCCTTGAGCAATTTGATAATGGTGCTCTAAAAGTCATTAGATTAGATTAGATTAGAAAGTGGGATTTGCTGTCTACTGTGGCAAAATTGTTGGGACGTGTCAACCTTGATTACCGGTAATGCAAGGAATCTTGTCTGACAGTTGAATATTCAGGGTTATTATTATTAGTGACTGTTGTTAATTTTAGTTTCATGGTTGTTAAAGTGGTAAAGTCATCATTTATAAATTGCTGTTAAATAAATTTATTATTGGCATAACGTTGTTTTGATGTGTTAATGTTGATCAGGCGGAGGGATCTGTTCGTTGCTCCAGCCGTGTCTCTCCTCAACAACAATCGAGCAGAGTTCGACTGCGTTAAGGTAACCTCTTTGTTTCTGGCGCTATATAAATTGTCAGAATGAATGAATGGATCCATGGGTTGCGGAAGGGGGGGCCAAATTTCATCGTGGTCTAGGTGCTTATTCATTATGACTTCTGAAGAGAGTTTAAATGTTTAAGATTGCCAAGATTTCAATTACCTTTTGTGGTCGCCTTTAGTTTACTTAGTTTCCTGTAGGATGTTTGTTTTTTACTTCGTGGTTTTTGTGAGCAACATTTTCCTGGAACTGGTTGGGCAGCAATGCGGTGGAGTACCCGTAAATCGAACATGGCCATTCCCCTATGGTCCACCCTTTGTCTCTGGATGTGATTTAATTTCTGTAGTGCTTATTGAAATTTTTATGCTGCTTGCAAGGTGCTAGGTCAAATGGTTATACTTGATACTTCTAGAAATTAAGGAAGTAAACAACAAGTTCTGCAATGAACTGGTCCCCTGTTCAGAAACTTAAATTCATCCAGTGTTGGCTCCAGGTCTGAAGAGCAGGACATGAGTGTCTCCCTTCCATTCCACTGCAGGACATGGCACTTTACTGTACTTGGCTGAGAAATCCTGTGATGCGCGTACTGTGTGCTGTGGACTTTTGTTTAGTTAAGAGTGGCATGTATGTGTTCTTGTAGGTGCTGCAGTTGATTCCAGACAATTGGTCGATCGGTCTTCTACATCAGTTCCTCACGAGTTCCGTTCGCAAGAGCCTCAGTCTCAGCCGCACGGTCAAGGTCGAACGGATGCTCGCCAGAGGAGAGAACCTCCACACCCGGAGCGAGGCGGTCGGCCTCACGAATCGACCGCTCCTCATGACGGAAGAGAGGTAACCATTTGGACTGTGGGGTTAGCAGGTGCAGGGGAAGATGTACATGTATGTATGAATGTGTGTAGCTGAATATTTCTATAGCTCCTTTTTAGAATACCTCTCAACAGTTTGCAATTTAAGCAATGTTATTAGCTTCTCTGATGAGTCTGTCTTGAAGAGGCGCTATATAACTCTCTGATTACAATTGCAGTTACTTTCACTCTTCTCATTAGAGCACCTCTGATAAATTTATCTTAAAGCAAATCTACGGTATAAATTTCTAATTACAGTTATTGAATTCAGATTTAGTGCCGCTATATGCTTTATCCTGATATGCTGAGACTAAGAAAATGAAGTTGCCAACACTGACTTCATACTCATTTGGGTACGATGATCCTTTGATTTTTAAAAGATACAATGTTCCTTTGCTTTTAAAAGTATAGGATGATTCTCTGCTTTTATAAAGTATGTGATGCTCCTTTGCTTTGAAAGTATGCGTTGATCCTTTGCTTTTATTAGCATTATACGTGAATAGTTATTAAACCAAGTTTAAAGGAAAGGGCATGACTGATGGTGCTTGTTGTTTAATGTTTCTGTCCTTGTTCTTGACAGGCTTTGTGCTGTTTGCAACCGGGGTTTCACGGATCCCGTTTTTCTTCGGTTTCCAAGTGGGGTTGTAACTCACGTTCACTGCTCACAAAACAAAAACATTTGCCCAGTGACTGGTAGGTTATTTACCGCTGCACAGAGTACCTAGCGGAGCCGCCAGGGCGGCGCCACCATCACCACCAGAATCATTTGGTGGTGCTGATTGTCGTACAATGTCATAATTGTTATGCCATCCAGCAGATGCTTGACGCTTATGAACAGGTTGTTGAAAATGCTGGCATTTGATGAAAGTTTGACAATAAAATCACACGAAGGCATTTGCCAGTTTCCCGAATAATGGTGTCTGTAAATGAGTATTGCCTCTTAAATTTGTAATATATTTGTGTCGATGAGGATTCTGACTCCACTGAGTTTGAAACACCTTTTGGGCTTCTTTGGAAGCCATTGGCCGCAAATGCATTTTGCATTGTTACAGTGGACCTGTAGAAGATCCCAGGGTTGATCAAATTTTAGATGAATCTTTTTCTCGTTTTATCGCTTGTATGAATACACTGGACTGCTTATGATGCTGTGTTTGTAAATTGTTTCAAGCACTAAGTTATGATAAGGTTGCATACAAATGAAGTCGGTTTCTAGAGATGTTCTTGGGATCCAAGTTGCTGGTGGCTTTTTATCGGAAGTTGCATTGTGGAGATCTGTGTCAGAGGGACATTTTGATTTTAAGGTGTGCAATAGAGAGTGATGCGGTAATTTACGCGGTACAACAGTTTTGGGTTTACCACAGTAATGGGGTTTACTGTCACGGTAATGGAGAATGAGCCGGTGATAAAACCACGGTAATGGTAACTATTACAGTTCTATAGTCTATACACTGTATAGACTATGTTGCAAACTTGTGATAAGATAATCTGTTTTTTGTGTGTTTTATTAATTCAATCAGCAATACAAATAGCTTTGTAAGCTAAATATTGTTTTGTTTCATTTTAATTTTATTGGTGAAGACGTTTTGCAGGGCAGTATGATGTAATTCTATGGGGTGGGGATTGGGAGAAAACCTGCAGGGATGGGACAAAACATGCGGGGATGGGGAAGACTTACGTGTTGTTGCAGCGTTGGGATGGGGTCGAGATTGTCTCCCTGCACCACTCTCTAGCATGCAACTCCACCTATCTTTTAGACCAGGTTTAGATGTGGTGCTGGTTACTGCAGGGGGTATTCTGAGAATGCAGTATTGTTTCATGAGATGATTTGAATCGGAATCACTTTGAGTTGAGATGTGGAAGTGAGTTAGTCTTAATCTTCTGTCCTCCTTACACGATGAGAACTTTGCTGTCTACTGTGCAATGACACGATTTTTAATTCGAGTCAGATTTTGAAGTAGTTTTGTCTTCAATAGTCCTTAAATGATGTGACACCAATTCAAACGGGCTGCGGTGGTGAAGGAGCTCACCCAATTGATTCATTGCAAACGATTGGTCCAGGCCATTATAGCCTACAGTTGCTATCGAAAAATTGGGGTCCTGCTTTTGACGGCAAAGCTATATATGTTGGCATGCATAAGTTTAAGTTTGCTGAAATTTTGAAGGCCTGTTGGTTAAGAAAGTTACGGAGTACTGAGGTGGACGATCTGGAAAGTAGGCAGAGAGCAGTGAAAGGTCAAAAAGGTCATTGTAAGTTTATAAGAAAAAGTAAGCATGATATTGTTTTACCTAGTTGTAGGCTTCTGGATTTTTGGATCCAAAAAGCCTTTCCTTCACTTCGTACACCGTGATCTGATATTCATTGCACTCTAAAATTTGTCAGACCTATTTTGATCTGCCAGGTAGTCATTTTTCAGCTGAAGAAGTCCAGAAAAGACGCCTCAAATATTTATATCTATGGAGGCACTGAATTTTATGTGTGTTCGAAATTATAATGATTATGTTAAATGTAATTATGAGTGCATTGTAATGTAACGTATACCAACTGATAAGTGTGTTTCAAAGGCGCTCCTAGCAGGAACTCGCGATTCATTTAGTGAGGACTTCTACTAATGTATGGAAGCAATCTCTTTCAAATGTTCACATCAATAGATGTTCTCACACTTCAAATAACTTGGTTTAAGGTAATTTATGTGTTGTTTGAGAATGGCAAAATGCACTTGCTGTTGACAAGGAATCTGTATGTGCAAAGGTCCTTGGGCTGTTGTGTAGGCAAAGAAATTAAAACGCATACTTAAACTTTTCTTAGGCATATCTCGTATGGAAACCTTGCATGAAATTAGCAAAACGTCTGTAAATTATAATCTGAATTTGATGTCGGAGAATAGTAGTTGATCCCTGATGTATTTGTTGTGTCCTGCGGATTAAATCTCTGATTTATAAGAATGAAAATCTTACATTTGAAGGTTGTTAAACTCTGTTAACTTAAACCTAAAGTGCCTGCATATTGGCTGGCTGCTAAGAACGTGAAGCGTCATGCGGCTCATGCCCATGGTTGCCCACTCGCTCAGACTGTCAGATCTCAGTTTCGTAGGAGTTTTAATTTCTTAAAAAAATTGAGTCCATCTATTTTAATTTCCTAGTTTTTTTTATCATGACCTTTTAATTTCTAAATTTAGTAGCACTGCTCCGCCCTTCCGTCACCTCGGCCTTGTCTTAAATTTGCAAATTTGCAAATGCATTATAACTGTCCCGCCTCTTTGGAACAAACTCCTGCCAGTGTTAATTAAGACAAATATCCGATTGATCCCACGAACTCGCCGAAACCTCACCTCGTGCTATCTATCCACAGGTCTTTCACTTAAAACACTGTTTTTTCCCTCACACAGTCCTACCCTGATTCCTCGAGATCATCATCCTCCCACGCCGTTTCAACTAAACAACATCCACCTGACAAACCGTTCCTGGTAGGTATATCAACCTTAGCTAAGCTTTATTTGGCATCGCTGGACATTCCCCACAGACTTGACGCAGTAATTATAATAAAAAGCTAATCTCTATCTCTCTGCAAGATTCTTGAGTAGTACTCCAGCTCTTTGCAGATGATGTCCAAGCTTACATCCATTCCCATCCATCAGACTCAGTCGCTACTGTACAACAGATTTGCCTAACGATAGATGTTCTTTCCTCTTGGATGGCCTCAAATAGACTTCTCCTAAATCCTTCCAAGACTCAATTTATTGGGCATAGGTGGCCGTCGGCAACTAGATAAAATTGATTTGCTCCAGCTTACTCGGGTATTTCCTGATATAACTTTTTTCCTATCGGTTCGTGACCTGGGCCTCCCCCACTTGACCAAGAACTTACAGTCTTGTGCAACAGTGGTTGAACTTGATCTGTCGTAAGAAGCTGTTACTATCAGCTTCGCCAGCTCCGAGTAGTTTATCGCTCTCTTTCTCTTGACGCACTAGACTTTTTCTTGTGCATGCCTTCGTTACTAGAACGTATTAATCACTAGCACTCGATCCTCGTTGGCAACCCTCTTGGGCACCTGGGGCGACTAGATCGAGTTCTGCGCTCAGCTGCTCGGCTTATTGGGCGAATTCCCAAATTCGGCTCTGTATCTGCCTACATGCGCGATGTTGTTACACTGGCTGCCTGTCATATTCAACGGAGCTCTCATATTAGATTGCTTCTTTAGGTTTCACGCAGCATATATTGGCTGTGCTCCATCTTACCTGCGATGAACCTCTGCCGCCCAGTGTCCGACGTGTAGCGCGTCAGGTGCTTCGCTCCGCGACGACGGGGCAACTCCTAGCATCCGCGGGCTGCAATTGACGAGCTTCTCCTTGAAGCGCCGAGATTTCTTGCGGTTGCAAAATCCATCTTGAAAGCCAATTGAAGCTATGATGCCTTTGAAGTCAAGCTGGGTTTTATAAATCCAAGCTTTTCCAACAAAGTGTGATGACGAATAGTGTCAAATGCTTTGGAGAAATCCATTGAGACCATGATGACAAATTCATGTTCCTGTAAGAGGGAAGTAAGAAGATGTAAAAGGGCGATTAAAGCAGCAGTAGGTCTGAAGTAGTTCAACTCGGAAATAAGGGAATGGACCCCACAGAGTAGTGCTGTTTACCACTGATCGTGTTCTAAGGACGCAGAACTAGAAATAAATATAGGCCTACTGATAGTCTACTAAAATTGTCAGGTGGTAAAAATTGATGTTAATAATTACACAATATGATATAATCAGCTTCATTGCTGCCTGCCTGACTCTCTGGATTTTGACCCCTGCTGACTTGACGCAGCGATTTCGTTTTAAATAAGCTCTGTGCATAAGCTGGTTCTCTCGACTTCGCTTTTGTGGGAGTTGTAGAAGT
The DNA here is from genome assembly GCA_020284085.1 of Aporrectodea caliginosa. Taxonomy (NCBI): domain Eukaryota; kingdom Metazoa; phylum Annelida; class Clitellata; order Crassiclitellata; family Lumbricidae; genus Aporrectodea; species Aporrectodea caliginosa. The sequence continues at coordinate 1,195,283 of JACEVL010000215.1, forward strand.
TAGGAGTTCACGTGTACGGCTACGATGGTATCAGCCTAATGAAGAAAAGGAGCGTCTGGCAGCATCGGGTTTCGGTCTGACAGTGAAATCAGAAACCTTATTCACTGGAATAGACCCCACCAGATTGGATTGTTTTAATAAAAGTTAGTTAGTTTAGCTTACAGTTGTCATGCAGCTTGTTTAGTTTTATTCTTGTTAATTTATATTATTATTTTTTGAGCTGCCCAATTGTGGAGAAATAAAATTTATCTATTGAGCTAAGCAAGTTGGCTAAATCTAACTGAATCAGCTGATTGAGGATAGGAGAATCAGCGGCTTGAGGATAGGTGTCATAATCGGTGACTTATAATATTAGTGTGTGTCCACAATTAACGGCATTATGACAACATCATATGCCGCCGACAAATATTAGCTTTTGGCATATTAATATTAATCGTAGTGAAAATCACGGCGCTATATGAGCAATGAATCAAACCGGAAGATCATCATGTCACGTGACCACCTAGTCTGACATCCAACTTACTTACTTATTCCTTTCCTTCTTAGTTCATTCACGATGGCGGATATTCAGGTGCGATTTAAGCCAATATTTGGTCAAATATAGAAAATATTGCTTCGGTTTACCGTCCCAAAAATTGCAGAACTTTTTCTTTATATTAGGCTGGTGTTATAAACTAATCTTCTGATTAAAATACCGCTTGGTACGTTAAAAATCGTGGCGTTAGTGTAGCGTGGGAACAACGTGGTTCCAGATTGGGTGTCCGTTGTAAGTCCTTCGGTATCCCTTAATGTAAAGTAAGAAGTATATTTCAAAATATTACAGTTTACTCATTCGCTGCGATTGAAATGCCGGATGTCGCCAAGTCTTGGATGTGCGCATAACCACCTTCGAAGCTAGAATACTTCATTGGACTTCGTTACTTTGCCCAATTATTTTGAATAACAAAATATATTCGGTTTAATTTTTTCATCTATCGTTTAACTAGCAGATTGGAATCTACATCTTTGAAAGCTTGGTTTTCAATAATACCCATTTCGATGCAAATGGTAGCTTTCATTCGATACAAGAAAAGCTCTATAAACCCAAACTAATGATAAAGACATGTATGTTTTGATGAAAAATTATTTTAGCCATTTTGAAATGCTAGTAGATTCTCTACTTGACATGGCAGAAATTATGCACGTTTGATCTTTTTTATAGACTGAACGAGCTTTCCAGAAGCAGCCAACGGTCTTCTTGAACAAAAAGAAGGCTGTGTCGGGCAAAACTGCTAAGACGCCAAGACATGTGAAAAGCATTGGTCTTGGGTTCAAGACCCCACGTGAGGTAAGTAAACAAAAGAATAATTGCATGTATTATATTCGGATATATTTTCTTGATATGTATTAACCCGGATTGAGGATGGGTGCTGTACGCATGTCATGCATGTGGCGATCATCTCTAATATTCTGGACCAATGAAAAAAAAAATACATTGTCATCCATGAGTCGCGTTTTCTTGGGCGATTCTGTAGTCGAGCTATTTCAGCATAACTGAGCAGCAGATGGAGGTGATGGAGGAACCACCGTCTTTATTTTCTGGGTAGGTCTCTTGAAGAGGCGCTAGATAAATTCTATGAATGAATACTAAAGTCTGCTTAGAATCATGTCTGCATTTGTTGGAAATGCCAGTGTTTACTCTAGAAATGATACAGAAAGTGCTTAAAACATGTTGAAGTTTAAACGTGCTTAAAGTCAATTGTATAAAAGTATTTTATTGATGTTGAAATTTTGTTGTCAGGCGATCGATGGTCATTACATTGACAAGAAATGCCCCTTTGCTGGCGCCGTGTCGATCCGAGGTCGTATCTTGACAGGCATCGTTCTGAAGAGGAAGATGCAGGGAACCATCGTCATCCGACGTGACTACCTGCACTACGTGCCGAAGTACGAGCGTTTTGAGAAGCGCCACAAAAACCTTAGTGTCCATCTCAGTCCATGCTTCAGGTGAGGTGGAGTTTTATTTACAAATTGTTACTTTGGAGGGAACAGGCTTTTCCATATACTAATGGATTTCTTATTTTTAATAAACAGAAATTGATTGATTGATTAAATTCAATTCCGCTGTGGAAACCCCTGTGCTACAGTGCAGGTTTAAAAAAAATTACTCTATGTGGTTCTTAGATGCATCTTTATGGGGTAAGGTGTAGCTGGTGATCAGGTATGATACTGGTAAGAACAGTAAAGGAAATAAAATCACAAGTGGTTGGAATAACAGGTCAGCTGGGCCCTCCACACTTTTGAGATAGGTCATATGAATGCCAGTGTAAGTTGGAAGATTAAAAAGTCTTGTTGCTTGTTGCATCGCTTGTGTATAAGCTGGTGCTCTGTGCTTAAAATTAGAGTATTGCTTTAGGAATTTGCCGATTATGATTGCTTGATTTGGATAAATGCTTGTGCTACAAAACTGTATTGCTTGGGAGTTTCTGTAGGGGCGTGTAATCAATTGTGTTTAATACAATTACTTTACTATGGTAAAATGGATACTGCACCTTGTAAAGTTATTTTGACCTAGCAAACATTTTCTTTTAATAAAGCTTCTTGGAGTATAATGGTTTTATTTAGGTGCTTGTCTTCCTTACTTCCTATGGTAGACCTGGAGAAAGTTAGTGTATACATGTAATACATGGGCATCATAAAACACAACTTAGAAAACCCTCACAAGTTTCAGATGCTGATGTTGTATCATCAAGAGTAGATATGCACTAATTATACACAGCTATTTTGAAGACGCTACAACAACATTGTTTAAGACTCATTTTTTATTCCCTAGACATGTTTTGTAGCATTTTCAGCAAACTGTTTGCATATTATTTGTTGCAGAGATGTTCAGGCCGGCGATATCGTGACTGTGGGTGAGTGCCGACCTCTGAGCAAGACTGTACGTTTCAACGTCATCAAAGTCACCAAGGGAACTGGTTCATCCAAGAAAGGCTTCCAGAAGGCGTAAATAATACGCTGCTGCTTGAGGCATGTGGAAGGATACAACTGTCAGAACCAGTAGATTATAGGCTGACGATGTAATTCATATTACACATCGAGTGAATGCTGTCATTTGGGACTTTTGGTGTGATTTACAGGGGTTGTGTTTCAACAATTTGTGCCTGTGTTGCCCTAAAGTCATTAAAAATCTAGACAACTTGAATCTTGGTGAATTCTAACAAATAACAATTCAATAAATATACTTTTTTAGTTGTTTGCAGCTAGGGATTGGATGCTTAAAAAATGGAGGTGAATTAGTATGGGGATAAAACTTGATCAGAAATGTGACCTATATATGAAGCAGGCCTTTGCCAACAATGAGAGTCAACAGTTGTTGTATTCTTGTATTTACCACAATAAGCACTATAATATACAATCAAGTATTCTTTGAGCAAAACAAGTATGAAAGCAGTTAGAGCAGTAAGAACCTGTATATTCATAACGATACACATTATTAAAACCATGCTGTTCAATGTTAACACAATTTTAAAAACAAATTACACCCCAAATTACTGGCATTCTTCAAAACATCGGTATACTGCGGGGTTACAGTAGTTTTGCCTGTTTTACAGAAAGGCAAGTGGGAGTCTGTCAAGCCCATCGACGTATATTGAGTGGACACAGCATAAGAGATTCAAACTGAAGCCTAGCCGGTTGCGTGCCTGTGACGTTATTTGCCAGCCATGACATCACAGGCAACCAAAGCGCATGCGCAGCTATACTTTTATATAGGTCAACCGTTCATAAACAAACAGAATGGTGCCGTTAGCGATATAGCTATGATCTAGTTTGACGCAAATATTATAAAATATTTGATTGTATTATTCGATACTAGTTTATAGTAAATTTAAAACACACATCGATATCGCTAACGGCACCATTCTGTTTGTTTATGAACGGTTGACCTTAATAAAAGTAAATGGCTGCGCATGCGCATTGCTTGCCTGTGACGTCATGGCTGGCAAAATGTTCAGTAACCGGAAGCTTCACTTCACCGTACAACTTTAGCTGTGCTATGCTGTGTCCACTCAATATACGTCAATGGTCAAGCCCTGTGCATGGATCATAAGCAGGCTTGTCAATTTCAGTATAAGTGTTTTAGGACAGGCTCTAGATTAACATAAGTTGACAAGCTGGTAAAATGCTGATAAATTTTGGACAGAGTGGTAAAAATGGATGACGTGAAACTCGACAAGTTGATGTGCGAAATGACCCAGGTTTAACGACTCTGTCCAGAAGAATGGGATCCTTAGCACTGTCCCAGCCTCTGACCACAATAGGGCATTTTATAATTTCTATAATTTAACTGAAGGGTTCCTGAGAGGTTCACACCAACACCTGTGGCCAGAATTTTTTTATCAAGGCTGTAACAGTTGTGGTTGACTTTAAAGTTGTTCCAGGGGTTTGGGGCCCAACAGCCAATGTGTGTGCTGGATTGGCCTAGTAGATGTTACCTCAGTTTTCTCAAACTTCCCGGTTATAATAATAATAATATTTATTCTTTAATGAAGCACCTGACAAATGCACTGCGCTGTAATTGTTATGACTATTAAACAATTCACAAGAACACAAATTACAGAAGACAAATCAACAAAGTTGCAGCCATGCAAGGCAGAAGCTCATTGTACTTTTGCTGCCACCTAGGAAATGAAGGCATGAACTAAACCCTGGGGCCTTACGGAAATTGAACTGGGACTTTATACTATTCCCCCTCTAGTAATAATATTGTTTGACCATGCCTGCTACACATACTCTACATTGTGAAAGCTATTCGGTTTGAACAAGATACCTTTCTGTGGCAGTGGTATTTGGATGGCATCCTGCATAAGATAACATTTCTATTCTACCATACACATATAATCACTTGTAACCTGACAAGTACAAGCACATCATAAAATTTAATATCCTGTGTTATGTGACAAACGAGAAGTTGGCTGTTCATCTCTGCTTTTAATACTGAACCCAAGTATAGTAATTTTTCTCAAGAATACTAAAGAACACTACATATATGTGCATGCCAGAGTCTTAAAAATCAGAACATTGAAAGAAACCTGGTTTAAAGAAGCTCGGCATACAAATTAATAAATAACCGAAGGGCAGGAAAAATGGCTCATACCATCACATATGCTTGCTTTTTGGAGAACTGCACAATACTCATAACTAAAAATACCCTCCACTCCCTTCAATTATATTAAAATTCACATTGTCAGTATAAGTAACATTCAAGTAACCCAGTTTTAAATTCTATTTACATCAGTCGAGACAAGTATTTACACTAGAAATGACAATCCAGAAAAAAGTATCTACACCTAATATTTTCATATTCATGCAAGAAACATTGAACAAACATGTGTTGTGGCATTGTAATATTAAATTATGGTGCATAAATTCTGCCACATGATTTAAAAATAAAACAGGAACCAGTGGTTCTTATTTCTTTATGCAAAACAAGGAATAAGGCAGCGTTTCCCAATCTTTTTTGGCTATTGAACCCTTTCGATCCGAAACCTTTAGGGCAGAACCCTATCTACACAAGCCGTAATATGGTGTACATGTAATGTGTTTAAACAGTGATTGGGGTATATATATACACATTATAATCCATAAAAAAATTATATAATAAATTATTTAAATTAAATTTTCCCACAAAACTCGTCTTCACCTTGGAGTCTCATTTATACTGCAACAATACATTCAAACAACACGTACAGTTTTCTCGTGAACACGAAACCTTGTCGTTCCCTCATGGAACCCTAAGGTTCCACAGAACTCACTTTGGGAATAAGCAACTAGAATTTCTACCAAACTATTAGTCATTGGGTATCCAAGTAAAATAAAATTATTGCAATCCAACAAAATAAATGCAAATGTTGCTAACTGGCCAGAGTTCTGCAAAAGCATGAGAAAAGACAAGCCAACATTTACATTTTTTCTAAAAATAACACGAATGAACGTTGCAATGCTGCCTTGTATTAAAGGACCCACAATTCAGACCAGTTCCACAATTTTTCTTTTCCTCTGCATGGTCATTGTCTGTACAAAACCCTCCAAAGACACCAAGTGAAATGAGATCATGGACATAAAGGATGACGTGCAGCATTCAGACAACAACTGACTGAGATTGAAGACAATAGCGAAAAGAAGACGTCAAGTGACTGCAAAGATGACGCGGAAGACGCAATTTCCGTTATGCGTAACTTCCGTTACTTTTTGCACATCTGTAAATAAAAAAATGGACAAATGTTCATCAAAATAACGAGAATGTAGCTTGTATCCATCTTTCTATTTCTCTGTGTTCCCGCCTCTGTCTGGAACTTCAGTAACAATTATGAGTACAAGTACTTTGATGTCCATGACAAGCACCGGTACAGTTGGAAGTACACGCAATATAAAGGACATTTATTAAGCACTATACGAACCTTATGCTTACTACAACAAAGTTAACTCCATCAATTTAATTCATCATCAGTTTCTGCCAATGACCAAAAATCAATTGCTGCCCTTCCTGCATATCCGATTGTCACGAACAGGAAGCCATTAGGCAAAAATCCTCACTTCCTTATACAACCAAACTATATTTCTACCCCGCACACTTTCCATTTCTCCCAAGTTTTATTGCCAATAGAACATCAAATTGCATCAAATTATACGACATTCTACATCCTTTGTTTCTGTCATAAACTTCCCCATTTCTCTCCCTTTCACCTGGTCTCTCTCTTCCATTTATCTCTAAGTGACAAGCACATTTACTACCGTTAGTAAAAGTAAAACTTGTATTGATGAACGTTTCCTGATTCGAATACATCTGTACCCATGTTTACATGCCAAACAACCCAGCCCGCACTTAGCTACTGCACACAAATGTGTGCCTACCTGGTTATAACCATGCTATTATTGAGTTTACAGACAGAAGTCTCATTAAAAGTGGAAGAGAAGTGTTTAACTGCCTGCCTGTTACATGTTTATTTGAACCCAAGATTTCGGAAATGTCAACCTAGACTTCAAACCACTAGATATAATTCATTCTACACATGAAATTGACTGTCCAGTGGGCATATTACCGGTACTCATGTGACAAAGCTGATTGTTTTAAACACTTTAACAATGAGCGTGTACTAAAAGTGACTGGGAAACCAATGTTAAATGAAGGGTGTGCAGGTTCAAGACTCTCTTGAGATGGTTATTGTGTGGAGAGCTTGAGCAAGTTGACAACAGGACTGCTCTCAAGCACCATCAACCGATTCCTTGTCAAGAGATACCAGTGCTTAATATATAGTTATATATATGGTAGCATGGCCCTGGATTTGTATTTCCTGGGAATTTATTAGTACATGTAGTAGTTTATTACTCATAACTGCTCTTTGTGATCATTATTTAAGTGTGTATGCAACACAATGACATTTTCAAAGTAACGTTGAGTAACGTTGAGTTAGATTAAACTTTAGGGATCCTAAAGACTAGGACAAGGTACACCAGTATAGGGCCTATAGGTTATATTCAAGGTAATTACGCAGGGTTCCGTGAATCTAGAATTTTATTACGATGGATCGGTGTGTTCTTACTTGAAACATAATTTCTTCATCATATTCCTTGTCTTTAGCGATTTCCTTGAGGTACAAGTATGGACTGACAGATTCCTGATCACTGTCCTTCATGGCAAGAAAATGATCTGTAAAGAGAACCAGTACAAATACTACAAGTATATGTTTGGTGAACTACAAGACAAAATATAGAGCAATTTAATATATTTCATGTGACCATACTGAAGCTTCTTTAAGTCATGAATTGTAACCACACTACTTGTTTAACAGCTGCAAGATTTCAACAGCAAGTCTTCAATTATGCTCAACCAAAATTCAGGACAATAATGTAGAGTAATGAGGAGTTTTCAGTCTTCAGATTCAGTTTTATACAGAAACATCTTCCCAATTGGCTGCCAGACAGCTATGAATAAATAATATGTAGTAGTTTGTAGGTGAATAAACTTAGAGTCTATGTGTTTATGTTAATTATTCAATAATCCCACAATTGTTTTTCCCCCCCAAATACCCAGAAAACCTCTGCCATCACTTCACACAAAGCACTGACAAAGTATGCTAAGCTCAGTTTGCAGAAAACTTACTTTCAAACTGAGTGGATTCAAACATAGAACATTTATAGATGGTAGTGATGTGGTAGAAGAACCGATTGTCAGGTTTGTCCTCCTTCGTCTTTATGACACTCCCGTGTTCTGGTATGCTGGGATGCTAAAACATTAAGTCACACACTCACTGACTTACAATTGCATCAAAACTTATTCTAGTGCCACTAGCCCACTATAGTAACTCACACGACATTCTGGGCACAAAAGCATTGATGCTGAAACAGCAATTAATCTAGCTTAGGAAACAACGAATAACTCCCCTCTTTCACGGAGGGCAGCAAAACACTAATTAGGCAACAAGGTCCATCTGGAGAAATTCTCTGTTGCTACAAACCAAGAGGCAAGAAATCAATTGCTACACACTGTCCAAATATCAAGAACTTCACGACCCTACTGCCTTTTCTAAAGAACCATTATTCGTTCTTATTATAACTGTGCTTAAATTTAAAGAAATTACATACAAACACCGGGTCCATGCATAAACACATCTAAGGACACCCATATACTAATGGCATATGTAAAGTGATTTTAGAGGTTCTGAAAAGATAACTGAATTGGGCTATGCAAGTGATACTACTACATACAATTCTCATTACTTTTTCATTGACCAGCAGCATATTACAATGGTCTAAATTTTGCAAGAGGACCTAATGTCCTATCGAAATTACTTACCATCAGTCCAACTCTGTTGCAGTCAGCTGCGCCAAGACATTTTGTTACGTCAGAATCAATGCTTTTCAGTTTGAAGCCAAACACTGTTAGAATGCCTGGCGAGCTTCTGTGTCTACTGTGAGCGTCATTCTCGTTGCCATAGTACTCCCAGACTGTTATAAAACCTAAAATAAAGCGATACAATGGCAGGATTTGGTTAAGTTAGACTAATTAAATGATTGTTATGTGACAATAAGTTAATTAAACAAATGCCCATGAACAGAGATGCTATATGGATCAATAAAACAGTATTGTCACTGATCCTGGATGCCAAATTTCTTTGACTGATATTGTTATTCACAGCCTTAAATGGTTCAAAGTGTGATTGATTGATTAGCCGGTTTAATTAAGAACCCCTTCTCATTTGTTCACTTGCAATCATTAAAGTTTTTATCCTATTTTCAACTACTGAAACCAGTTCCTCAGATTTACTTTGCACAACAATTTATATAACTGGATTAAAACCTTATCCTGGTTTGCTTTTCTACAATTCAAACTAAGCTTCTTAGGTCTTTCCTCTGCTATTCAAATCAATGTTCATGGTTAGCTTTCTTATCACAAATTGCAATTTCAGTTCTTCCTTATCAATTTCTTTATCCTTATTCTTTATCTTTTTCTTCATCCTTTTCCTTATCAATGTATTTCTCATGAATTAACAAATCAATCCTGTAACGACAAGCTCCATTAGTTTCCCAGTCACTTTTAGTACACGCTCGTCGTCAAAGGGTTAAAGATAATTTAAGAATTCCTTCTCATTCCATTGATCTGAATAAGAGGTTCAGTATTTTAAATGTAGATTCCACGAATACTTACTGTCTGGGTGCCATGGCTGTAACAGAATCTGTTCTCCAACCATCACAATGCAAAGGTCTTTTCGTTTCTCGCTCCTCACATAGTAATCTGTTTTCGTTGGCTGTTCAACCAAGACGAGATCTTTATTAAAATCATAGCCGTTCTCAGATTCCTTCACAATGCAACGAAACCCTGTTCAATAAACAGCAAGTACTGTAACCTGTGTCACAAGATCACTTTAATTAATGAAGGCTAAGGCCTTTGTAATATGAGAGCACTTTTGGAAGTGTATTTACTATATATATAATTTTAGTGTATTTATACACTAAATTGTGCTTTATAAATCTTATAATAATTATGACTACGATTACGCATACATGTGTGTGTGCATACATATGTATATGCATGCAGATATGTATGTGTATATGCATTTACGTAGTCTATGTATGTATGAATGTATGTGAACATTTATATAGCAGCTTTAATGATTACTCAAGTGCAAGACATACCTGTTGCACTCCAGGTGAAGTGAAAATCCCAAAACAAATCCGAGTCGTTATTGTTTGATGGCTCATCTTCGCAAAAAAACTGGAATTTACACCAAAATTTATCAGAGACAAATCATAATAGGATTACAAGATAGACGTAAAATTCAGCTATAATTAAATAAATTAGTAATTAATTTTATCCTAGTTTGTATGTTAATATATCTGGCTAGGATTACAAGATAAACGTAAAATTCAACTAGCATTAAATAAATTAGTAATTAAATTTTCTCATAGTTTGTATGTTAATATATCTGGCTAGCCTTTTCTAAATTCTGAAAGCTTCTTGTACATGAACAGTGAGAAATATCAAAGGAGGATAAATCAAGTGATGTCGAAAATAAGTAATCATGAATCGTAAACTTCAAACTTTTAAAGCACTACTCTAGCGCAGTGTTTCTTAACCAGTGTTCGACCGAACCCCTGGGGTTCAGTGAGCCAGTGCCAGAGGTTCGGCAGAGGTCCTCTGAAATATATGCATATTCAGGGTCAGTGAGTGTGAGTGAAAAATCAAGACCAAGTGCTGTTCATCTAAGACTTAGATGAACAGCACTTGGTCTTGATTTACAAGCATACACATTTTGTTGGTATGGTTAGTTAACTGTTAGTAGTTCATGTATTGAATGTATTAATATTGTATCACATTTTGGTACAATTTTTTATTTCCTTTTGTTCCCATTAGTTAAAAAATTATTGCTCAAACTTGAGGGGTTCGGTGAGTGGTCATGGATTTCTCTTGGGGTTCGGCTCCCTTGAAAAGGTTAAGAACCACTGCTCTAGCGCAAAGCACAGGGCAACAGCTTATTCACAAGCACTGAATGAGTAGGTAAAGACAGCACAGATCCAAATAAACATAATAGTAGTGCATTATGTAAAATCGCTTTTATCAGATGCAAAGACCAACGCAGTCCAATTTCCATACATTTTTCAACCACTTCTGGTCAGATTATTTATAATGGCTATTTTTACGCCAATTTACACAAATTTATTATACAACTTACTATTAATAGGCTGAAGTCTTTTGTGTCACGAACAAGGAAATTCAGCAAGCCGTCTACAGCCGTTGAATGCCAGCAAGAGCTCTTCATCTTATTAATTAATGTAATTTTCCAGTTCTTTCTGAAAGCCATAACAGAAAGAAATTCACAGAACTGTGGTTTCTCCACTTCCTCCAACTTGTCGTGCTTTTACTTTGTCTCTATCCTCGTCTACTACTCCATCTCCTCTTTCTCCTCTGCTTCTTTCTCTTCATTCACCTCATTCTTCTCCTCCTTTTTCGCTTTCCTTGTTCCCTGCAATCTACGCTTCATAATCATGATCTATTTATAATAAATGTATTTGTAAAATAAATTAATTTTCATTCCCTTGTTCCTTTTTTACAAAGAGCACTCTGCATTACGCTACATTACCATACATAAGTACGACATGCGATCTGTTTTCTTTGGTTTAACGAACTCCTCAGCCTCTCTTTGCCTCTTTTCTGCAAGTACTTGAAGACCGTTTGTTCAATCGTCGTATCAGTGTGTTAAGTCGGGAGCCCCTCTGAGTCTGATGAGTCTCTCTAGAAGTGGCGCTATATAAATTTACAATTACAATTTAAGAGAGTAAGCAAATGTCCTTACAATTCATACTGAATTCACTGTCAAATATAAAGAAATTAATTATGCTGGTTACCCGAGTATAGATGAATGCGGTACACATATGGAATCAACATTTATCTTCCGAACAAAGTGGCTGTTGTCACGGAAAAGGCTTCTGATAACATTCAACATTTTTACCTAAAAGAAAAATCAAAATTTCTTGTAACCCATCATAACCACAGCAGGCATGCAAGTCCTATTACAGTAATGTTAAATAAAATTGCTACAAAATCCAAATAAAATACACAGTGAGACTGACAGTTTAGAGGCACAAATTCACGAAGCAGCATGAAGCCGGCAAATTCATTGATTCTCTTCTCTGCATAGTGCAGTTTCTAAACTGTTCTTACATTTATTTTACCTTTCCTTTAGCTTCCCAGATTTTTAAAACTTTTTACTTCACAAGGTGAGTATAATTATTAGGCCTATGCATCTTATTCTCAATGGGGGTAAGCTTCAACTTTGGCCTAGAAAGTAGATTTGCCATTTATTTCTTCCCTTCCTTACCAATTTTGTGTTCCTAATAGGCCCTAATTAGGCTACTGTTCTACTGATAATATATCGTAATCATAATTTCGAGGTTTCTACAGTGCCCAAAAAAGAAAGTCGTGACAACCAGCTTATTAATTAATTCACAGGTGCTTATCAATGCAAAATCAATAGGCAAGAAGGAATAAAATCGGTTCCACATCAAGATAGAAATATAGAATATAGAAAATCATAGGAGAATGCCAAACTTACAATTAAACTTAAATGGGCATTTTTAACGAGAAGTGGAGGGTAAAGTAGGCATACATAAGTCCAAAAACTTGGGGTACGGGTTCACGTACGGTAACCCTCCTCCGATAATTAAACCTCAATAGCTTGTCTTCCTTCCAGATTCCGACGGGTAAAGTCACTTTACATAAAGACCTTCTAATAAAGTTAATGTTATCACAAAACCATTTAAAACCGTAAAACAATCCCGACTATTAACCTCGATCTCCAGTTTGTTAGCTTCACTTCTCCTCTTGCGTTCCACGGGGTTCCAACACCCGATCTGCGTGTTGTTCATTACGGCAGCGTTCGCTTCGGAACAGTTTGGAAAATGGCTCGTTTGGACGAAACTCCGGTCGCAATATGCATCCAGTTGATTCGCGGCTGCCATTTATACACAGTCTGCTTCGAACGGCGATGGCGGAAAGTCGTGAAATAACGACACCTTCCTTTCGGTTTCCACAGCCCCGAAGTAAATACGGCTAGACTGTTCCCGGTTTCCCCTCTTCCGTAAATTAGACCTTCATCGATGAAGTTCCCGAGTTGCTATCTAAAACAGTGCGATTAAGGGAACTCAAACGCCTTAAATAAAAAGAATAAGATGAAGTCGCCGAGTTGCTATCTAAATGGGAACTCAGACGCCTTAAATAAAAAGAGGAACAAACGGGGAAATACGACTATTATTGATCAATGCTAGTAGGCCTACTGCTGTATACGCTTATACAGCTGCCTATATTGTTTGCTTAAAGCATCCGGTCTGAGTAATTATCGTGTTAGTCACGCCTACGTTCTGTTTCAGGAGCATTGGAACTGCAGCAGTTGACTAGGCTAATTTAAGGCTGACGATAGGCTACACATTTAGTCCTAAATAGACCTGCGTAGCTCATTAGGCTATCTCACATCACTTCGCTCCAAGACCTCTTTCTGCTCAACCTTCCATGAACACGAACGGTTCTTGGTAGAAGCGCCTTTTCTGCTGCTGGCCCGATAGTCTAAACATTTTAGTCCTAAATAGACTAGGCTACCTCACATCACATAGATGACTCCTAAGAACTCTTTGTGTTCAACCACGTCATCGATCTGACCTTCCATGAACAAGAACGGCTCAGAGAATATCTGCATCTTAGGAAAACCCAGAACAAGTTCTTCAGCTTATTTGTGAGCAACACTTTGAACAGTTCCCCAATTTTACTACTGCGCTTAAGCTGTAGGCCTACGTGACAATGCCCATCACGAGCTGTGAAGCAGAAAGGAATTTTTCAAAGCTATCCTTTAAGCTAAAAAGAGCAAATTTCGGGCTACCATGCATGCATGACTGCAGACAGTGAATAGCGCTTAAATTCCTTTTGCACAGGCCTGTAGGCTAATTGTCTATAGAAAATGACATTGCAAAGAAGCTCTCATTTGACGAAACTGTACGTGAATATGTTGCTAGAAAGACCAGAAAAAGAGTATTATTTCGTCAAATGTGCTTCATGTAGGCTAGATATATGAATTCTAGTATTCTACTATAGGATAAGTGTCTTCCGTGGCTATAGTTGCGAAAGGGCAGGGATGGGCAAATTACACAGTAAAATGTAATAAATTATTGAATTACAAATTACAAATTACTTTGGAAAATGTAATTGAATTACAAATTACAAATTACTTTAGAAATTTGTTTGAAATTACAAATTACAAATTACGTAATTTCAATTACATCAAATTACAAATTACATGCATAGTTGGGATCAGGAAATTCAGTCAGGAAACACATGCTTTATTTCCACTGTTATTTGTATTGCACTCTTTGAAACAGTTTATTTAATTTTTCTCTAAGAAGTTGCAACTGTTCGAACAACTTGTCCAATGATCGGCATATGTTTGCCCTTACAATCAGGCTTGCAAAACTATAGGCCTAATGAGTTTGTGTACCAGAGCAGATGAAGGAAGTGTGTAATTAAATTGTATAAACAACATCTTAACAGTTACGTAGCTATGATGATTCATTAGTTAGGAATACATGGGAGTAACCTGTCACTGGATCGATGTATGTACATTTGATCGACGCTCAGTTGTCTTAGCATGCAGACGTTTTGCTGGATGCTAACACAACTGAGCGTGTGATGGAGTAGCGCAACTCATCTATGTAACACGTTATGAGCTCGGTCTGACACATGACAAAATTGTATACCATTTCTGACATTGGCTCCAATTTTGTGAAAGCATTCAAAGAATTCAGTGTTGCTATTGTTCATATTAGAGATACTATAGTGATAGTGATCAAGATATTAAGGAAAAGATGCTTTCAAAACTGATCTGGTTGTGGAGTCTCTAGTTTTCTTTTCAAAAGTAATTTGATTTTACAGATGTAATTTGAAATTACAAATTACATGAAAAAAGTGTAATTCAATTACAAATTACAAATTACATTGATCCAGAGCAACAAATTACAAATTACCAATTACAATTGTAATTCAAATTACGAAATTTCAATTACATCAATTAAATTACTGCCCATCCCTGCGAAAGGGCCCCATAGGGCCTAATAGATCAAGCTTCTGCAGGGCCCAAGGAATGCAGGTCCGCCTGTGGCTCTTATAATATAATATAGCCTAGGATAGACGCTTCTTTTCTCTTGCTGATCCTAGCCTCTGGACTCTCTCTTCCGGCAAAGGTTCGCTGTGCAGTCAATTCTGGCCTTCAGATATCAACGTACTAAAAAACAGTCATCTTTCCTTGACTCATTTCCTCTGTAGGCGGTTCCCGTGTCTTCTTTGACCTCCTTCTTGCAATGGCTTACGACCGAACTCACTCTGGAATGTGGATTGCGCAATGATTTTCCATAGTAGGGACCATCGACTGATGCCTCGAGTATTAATACAGTGGCGCTATAGAAGTTCTTAGACTAGATCAGAAGTAGGCCTCTACCTCCCTATAATTATATAGGACGATTTATACCCTAAACGATGAGTCGATGACTGACCCCCTCGCGCTACAATTTCAAGGGTAAACAGACAATCGATATAAGGACACCTTAAAATACAATCACAACCGACAGGGCCACGTAGGCCCTATTAGGCCTATAGGCGAGGCCTAACACATAGCAGACATAGGTTATGAACAACAACAGAGGCCTATATTCAATGAAGATGTCAACGCAGATTATTCTAATATAAACGCAATCTAGGGCCATTAACCATTCATGCACTATAGCACCTGCTCAAATCGCGGAAGACATGGCCCACATATTTAAAACAACAACAGATAGGTGCTTATTCATTGAAGACGTCAGTGCAGGTTATCTAAAAGGTCTTACAGGCCTAGACGTAGACATAGGTTATCAGCAACAGACAGCTAGAGGGCTTCAAAAGTTAGCTTAATCACTTCAAAACCAGTTTACAGGAATTCATGGTCAATTAGGGCAAATCAAGTTACATGTTGGCTTAACATAACCTATCGCGTAATTGCTTATAATTAATAATAATTAAACTGTAACATAAACTAAGGAAATAACACGATTTTACAGTGATTTAGGCCTAACAATTGATTATAATCATTGGCAGACGAATTATCACGCCAAGAATTACGCTGTGGGTAGGCCTAGGAAGGTGTGGGCGCTCGCGTGCTTTTTAAGTATAGCCAACGTGATTATAGTTTATATTGGTCATCAGAGTACTGCGTAGGCCTACGCCTATACATATAGACTTGTAGCCCTACTGTATCATAAATGCAGAGATTACTAATTATAGGCGCAAGCCTGCTAAATAGACTTAAATGGAATCGTTTAATTGTTCTGCCGATCACATTCAAAAAGCCGGAAAGCAATATTATTGGGAAAATACTCTCTATTAATAGTTTTACAGACAATACAAATTTTCAATGGGTATATTTAGGGCCTATACATACACTGCAGATCGAGCACTTAATAATCGTATTTATCGAATGAGTCGGCGACTTTGGCTGAAAAGAAAACCACACGATTAACATCGGAGGAGTTTAGCCTAGATAGTCCTCCAGGAAATATAACTCCAATTCAATCCATTGGCTTCTATAGCGACGTTATCTGAATGCACAAGGCATCAATGGACGGTCCTGTCAAGTAAACTCATCATCAGAAAATTATTATAATCCGTTAGAGATGCCAGGTCGACAGAAATTTAGGGTCCCTATAGGCCTAGTTAGCCTAGCCTATATAGGCAGAGCAGTGACGGACCTCTAAATTATTTTTTTGGCTTTATGAGACAAATTGTTAAGAAACAACTTGAAATAATAAAAGTGCGGATACGACCGTACGAAATTATATTTATATATGCAAATAATACAGATATGATCTTATTCAGTTGTTAATTTAAAAAATTTAATTTTCAAATTTGTGCTAGTCAAAAACCAACTTGTCTGGATTTAGCTGCAGCAAAATCGTTTATAATATCCTCGTAGTTCAATGATTTTGACTGTAGTTAAGTGTTGGTAATGTTATATTTAAAACACACAGCATAAATGACAAATCATAAACTTTGTATAACTAATTAAGTAATTATAGTATTTTTGATAGTTCATTTGCCCCTCTGTCCCCTCTCGGCGGGCCTGGCCTACTTAAAAGCACGTGTATAGTATGCTACATACGCACTTTCTAATGTAGAAGCCTACTAACAAGGAAATAATCATAGGTCTATAATTATAGCTGCATGTGAACCATATGTAGGACATGAATTAGCCCATTTGGGGAAGCTGCCTATATGACCTTAATTATACATCCTACATAATTATGATCTTGCTGCATGGGGGATGCGAATGTATGTTCTATGTCAAAGCGACCCCGCATGTTTGAAGAAGAGAACAGCAGTCCCGTAAGTTATAGGCCTGTGAAAATTCTTATAGGGGTCGTCCATTAATTATGTCAACAAATTTTAGGCAGTTTTTGACCCCCTCCCCCTTGTCAACAACTGTCAAACTTTCCCAAACCCCTCCCCCTATTTTGCTGACATAATTAATGGACGACCCCATATTTCTTATGTACATAAAACCGGGTATATTATGTGCAAAATTTGTAATGGGTGTGGGTGCACGTGTACTATAGATCTCACACAAGCTGGAAAAATTTGGACGAATGTGAAAAGGAAGACAAATTGAATCACTGAGAGTTGTGCTCGGGGTTTAACTTTAACCCCAAGGAAGCCTTTGGGAATTTACTGTAGGGGTTGAAAAATTAATTGAGGGGCTGAACCTTCAACCTTCCCAACCCCCACAACAATTAACTCGCACTCCTGCATGTAGCCTACACACTGCAGCAAATGCTGCAATATACATGTAAGTGCAAATGTAAAACTTGGATATCTGTCACAGATTTGAGAGGAATGTGCTTGTCAAGCATATTTCAGTAATGGGAGGAGAGAGAGATTGGAGTTCGTGACAGACAGCATCTGATGAGTCAGAAGAAAAACGCGAAGAACAGAAAGATCGGAAGGGGTAACGCTAGACGGTCTATCTGTTCAGTGACAGCAACCCTCACTTGGTCACTGCGGTAAGCGTGGCTTATGTGAAGCAATAGGATACCGCCACAGGGTGACGGGGTAATTCGGTGAAAGAAAACAAGGTTATATGAATTTGCTCACACCCCACAATAGACCTATTTGCTACTCAACACTTTAAAAGCATGTGCAATATCGGGCAGCATACATTTTTTAGGTTGTACAGCTGTTCTCTATAAGATTTTGGCTTGGATTTGTAGGGTCATCGGTTGGTGTCTTGTGCATTATACACCGGCGCTATAGAAGTTAATAGTTATTAATAGGCCCTAGAATCAATTGCGTACATGTAGGCCGTATACACTATAGTTTCTATAGTGCACAAGGCTTCAACCGATGACGCTCCAAAGCCAAGCGGTAATCAGGCAACATCGAGATTGGATCCTACAGGTGACCAGGCCGTTCTTAGATCTAGTGTGCTTTCTCATCAGACATAACTGGCTGGTTACATTAATTGTATCGTATTGTATTGTGTTGTATTGTATTTGACCATTCGTAAAGCGCTTCTGTCAGAATGGCTACCAGAGTGAGTGACCCCGAGAAACAATTAAGGCAGGATATGAGATGACAGAATAGAATAGAATAAAATAGAATGTCCGTTATAACATATGGCAATGATGGCATTATAGCCCTACTTCTAAGAACACCGTGGTTGTGTGAATAGATCTGCGGTATACAGGCCTACATGTAAGCTTAATTTTCACAAAGAGGAGTTCAATGAGTTCTAACTAATAATCAATGAGTTCAATGAGTTCTAACTAATAATCCAAACATCCTATAAGATAGCCTGCTAATGCATACGTAGACGCTGAAGCACACAACTACCACACATAGCCTATACCACATGCGCAAAATACCAAATACACTACTAGGCACACAAGCATGCACACACACACTTGCACATGCAAGCATGTACATTTTACAGACTATAGCATACATTCAAATACACACCCACGCATACACGCATGGCTGCACACAAAGATGTTCGTGTTGGCGTTCGTGCGTGTCATGTAAGATGTTGTGGTTTAATTGAGTAGGGACCTTTCCTCTGGGTGAATCATAAGCCCCTCCTCGTCTATACAAACACAGATAACCACTGTTTTTTCACAGGCCCACGTACAGTATGTCAACAGTCAATCACACGTGTTTTAACTTCCACGTATACTATAGGAGGTTGAATCCTATGCAAAGGGCCTTATATTATGGCATTACCACATAAAAAAATAATCTGTAAGATACAGTAAGCTTAAATGTAATTATGTAAATGTCAGTGAACTCGATTTTATGTCTATATCGACCGTATTGCCTCGACCCAGCTCACTTTTCAGTGAATTGATCGGGTGAAATCCTTCACCACTGACAGTGGCGTTGGCGTAACGAAGGGGGGCAGAGGGGAAATCGCCCCCGGGCGCAGCACTAGGGGCGCAAAATTAGCTTTCGGTGGTACACAGTAGGCTACCATGACAACGATTAAAAGTCAACAAGATAATTAAAAGGGGCGCAGTCATCAACCCTTAATTGCCCCTGGGCGCTGAAACCCTTCGTTACGCCACTGACCACCGCGTGCCCTTTTTAATTGGCGCCATGCCATTTTAAGATCCCCGTGTACGGACAGTGCTAGCCCGAGATTTAGCCTACATCTTTGATAGGGCCCATGTATAGGACTAACGCAAGCCTTTCTAACTGTAGATGAACGTGTTCAGGGTTCGAGTTATAGGGGAATGTATCTATCCCGTCCTGATTCTATTTCTGCACCACCACCATAGGCGCAACCACCCTATGGGACCCGTGGGACGCGTCCCCCCAACTTTCGAACAGGTTGGGACCGTCCCCCCAACCTTTGAAAATTGTGAGGCAAACAAGAGCCCAAAATGCACTCCATTTGGTATCAAATGCTCAAAATTGCGTCGGCTTCTGGGGCTCCGCCCCAGACCCCGATGGGGAAACTTATGACGCTCCCTCATACCCCCTATAGTCGTTAGGAGCTTCTTGCCTTCCGCGATCTCTCCCCTCTGTACCATTAGTCCATTAATGCCAGTATTATTAGTACAAAGCTCTGGCCTTGGACCTACTGATTTTGTCATAGCCATTTCTAGCCTTTAACCTAAATACAGTGGAAACCGTCTCCCTCAATATGCCGACGATAGCTATACTTGCTGGTCCCTGCTTCCTGCATTCACAGCACTCTTTCTGAACTTGACCATATCTCTAAGTGGGCATCCATTAGCAATCTTAAATTAAACCATGCTATGACCAAAGAAAAGGTTGTCAAACGACCGAGGTCCAAACCTATTGCCCTTCCTCCTCTCATCCCTGGCATCGAGCGGTCCAGGAGATGGTTATTTTGGGTGTCACCACCTCTGATCGGATTGGCTTTGGGGCACACATTGACTAAATATGCTGCAAATCACGAAAATCCATGTTCGCGCTACGTCTTTTGGTCGCCCACGGTCACCACGGTCAACGTCTCTTTGACGTTAATTGTTAGAGCTACTACCCTCGCACGGCTACTTTATGCCTCCTCTGTTTGGTGGGGATTTGCCACTGTTGGGGAACATAGCCTAAACGCCTTAACGGTATTCTGAGAAAATTGACCCGTTCAGGATTCCTCCCTGCCGATTTTCCTAGTTTTCACAAACACTGTTCTTGAGCTTATTCTATTCTTTTCCGTTCAATTCTCTTAAACCCTTGTCACGTCCAGTTTATTCATATAATAAAGTCACATTTTTACAGATCTAGATGGTTTAGGTACTTTTATATTGAAACCATCGGTGAAAAATTTGAGGTAAATTAAAGCCAAAAATGTACTCCATTTGGCATCATATGCTCAAAATTGCGCCGGCTTCTGGGGCTCCAGGCCCCGATGGGGGAGCTTACGACGCTCCCCATACCCCCTAGTCGTTAGGGGCGTCTTGCCTTCGGCAATCGCAGCTTCGCGCCTTCGGCGCTCACAATCCCCCCACTCAGACATTCTAGTAGGTCCCCCCAACTTCTGAACCGTGGTTGCGCCCCTGACCACCACCACATGACCACCATCATCAACGATTACCACCGTAGTACAGGCACGTAGCCAGGCTTAAATTCAAGAGGAGGCAACTTCACAGACCATTTGCAAAATCCTGGTTATTGGGGTCATTGGTCAATAGAAGTTCCAGTATATAAAAAAGCAAGAGGAGGCAACTGCCTCCTCGTGCCTCTATGTAGCTACGCCTATGCCGTAGTACCATGCTGTCTCCTCGGCTTGACCTCTTCAGATTCGGACCTGTCACCGGAACGGACAACCACCCGACTAGTGCGGACATGATTTGATATAGCATCGGTAGTTAAGCTGTTCTCCCTGACGTGGCTTAATTTGTGCGGCGCTGAGAAATTTCGAAGATTAACATTACACTACATTATAATGATAATGACAATCTTTGTCTATTATTTCAAACTGAACACCGCAGCATGATTACAATTCATAGTATGAATGTCACAAGTTTTTACAGCAGTCGAATTTAACTGTTTTGAAAGCCATGCAAGGCGCCCATCACGTCCTACTGGCTACTGCTTGTTTTACCAACGCCATCTGGCGAATGAAAGGCTGAGTGGACCTTTATGCTGGGAATCAGTCAATGGGAACTCCTCCAACTCCTGCATAGATCTTCATCAATTTCTAACTTCATGTAAAGTAAACCTACAACTTTTTCCATAGCGAACCGCATACGGGCCTCGAACCTGCTCATTTTTTTAATGAATTGATCGGGTGAGATCCTTCACCACCGCATGGGCGCCCAGCCAATTAAGGCCCCCGTGTACGGACAGTGCTAGCCCTATAGGCTATACTCCCGCTATGTATGTATGTAGCCTATGTATGATCACTTGCTATAGCGCCCCTTCAAGATTTCTACTCAGAGGCGCTCCCGACTACAGCGCGGACACTGAATCGGAGTTTCAAGCCGAAGCGCATGAGCAATTGCGAGTGAAGGACTTGCCCAGGGTCCCTACGCGGCGGCTTGAGGTGGATTCGACCCGCAACCCTCCGGTTGCAAAGCACCGAACATACCCCTACACCACCGCGCCCCACACGTACGTGGTTCCATCAGTCATTCATTGTTAATTTGTTATAACTTATAAGGCCTTAGCTAGCCTATGTGTGTTTTACAATGTTCTATTCTTCCAAAACATAATAACCTTCGTTTATGCACTGACTAACATGTGCAATTAATTGTCAGTGGCGTAAATCAAAAGCCCCTCTCGATTACTAAATTGGAAAGTTCCTGCTTCTAGCAGGATCTAATCGAGCTAACTCTGCCAGAATCGGGTTCGGGCTTTCCGCAGTTGCAGGCCCATAGCCATAATTACAAGACTTTTAGATGTGTGCGTGTGCGTGTGTGTGTGCGTGCTTGCGTGTGTGCGTCGCTGCGTGCGAATAGGCCTATAGGCCTATGGGTTTTAAAATTGCAGTCTTTTATGGAGTTGAGCCCAGGGCCGTAGCCAGACTTAAATTCAAGAAGTGGTAACTCCGGGAGACATAGTTTGAAGCCCTGGATCATCATCATCAGGATCCATGGGCCGAAGCCCGGGTCGTAGGCCTAGGTGTCCAACGCTTCCATCGGATCCCTGGGCCGAGGCCCTTTTGGGGTCCAATGCTTGCATTGGATTTCATTCGTATTTTTCTTTATGAACGGAGTATCTGCACCCATCCGTTCGACCTTCGCACTTCTCCCTTAAAGAGAGTTCCAGGCTTAGGACGGGCTCTGATATCCACATGTGGTATCAAAGGCGGCGATGCCGCCCACGTTTGCCAGCTTTTTCAGGGTTCCTGCTGAGCCTGTCCACCTCGCGTAGCGCCCTAAGGTGGTACTTCAGCCAAGACCTTCACCACTGATGGCATAGCCTCAGCAGGCACTCCCCTACTGACTGTTGCCACCCCTCACCACGTTGAGGTGTGAGTCGGACTTTGAGGGGGTTGAAGCCCTGGAACTGCTGTCTATATCCATGATGGCATGCGTTTCATCATTCAAAAAGCAAAGCAAGAGGAATAGGCCTACGCTCCGCTTGCCTCAATGTAGCTGCGCCTATGGTTGGGCCTGTGATGTTTCATCTTGGTAAGAACCGATATGGACCTAATTTTAAACCGATAAGAAATTAATGTCGGCTACTAACCTGTATGATTAGCGTCTTACTCTTCGGAAGCAGAAACTAGGTTTTTAACGGATGAAAAAACGTATCAACAACGACCGATGGATAACATAAGCACAACGGTTGAAACATGTGGGTAATATAAATTATGTCATAGGACAATAATATTTCCGCTAGTCTTAAAATAGATCGACGTATGATCATCTACATTCCCCTTACTTATTGTTATCTCATAACAGGTACAATAATTATAATGCTGCATTTCTTTAGGTTTATTTAGTCGCATCATCACAGGTGTGATTTCTTAAATTGAAAGACTAAACGCAGTCACGTCAAAGACCACGGTTACACCTTGTAATTTTAAACGCAAAATTCCGTTTAAAATGAAGACTTCGAAAGCTTTCGTTTATGGTAGGCACTAGGCACTGACCTGAGCTTTGAGCACGAAGCGTGAGATGGTCTGTGAGAGATATAATTTTATCCAAAACTGTACCAAATCGCATTAAAAATTGAAATTCGTAGCCAAGGGTGGATCCAGAGGCAATTATTCGGCCACCTAAAGTAGAATTTTTACAAGAACCTTTACAAGCCCACCTTTCTATTTTATCCCCTACACAATATGCCTTGCTCAAAGGAATGCACTATTAAGATAACGCGGTTTTGACGAAACATCCAACGCTTTCGACGTATTTGACATCACCTCAAAGTGTGCCCGAGGTTAGTGTCAAGTGGCTAAAATACACTCGCCCATTGGAACAGGGATCCTTAATCTTACGTCTATAGGCTATTTAACGCGTAGATCTAACTTGTATAATTATTTATATCCTCAGAGTATTGTTGGTTTGTGTTTTATATCACACTAGGCTGGGTTCTCTTATTGGTCAACCGTCGAAAACTATCACTCACCAAATGTAATTTATAATTATTGCAAGTGCATATTAATCACGGTGTGATATTAATATAGGCCTAGTGCGTCTTCGAGAAAACTGTGACCAAAGGTGCTCGCAGCCTAACAATAGGCCTACATTCCAATAAACGTTGATGATTCATTCATTGCCTAGATTGCCTAGATTGATATATCACCGCTTCCAGGTACTACCAAGGGGCGCTTCTGAATCGGCCACGATCGAATAGTTAGGATATTGTATAGTCTATAGAGACCGTGCTCTAGGATTTGGCGGGGAGTGCAACAGGCGTTCGTAGTTTTTACGTACGCAGGTGGGGGTGGTGCAAAAAAGTACACGCTCGTACAGGGAGGGGAGGGGAGAGGTCAATTTTTTCCGTATTTCTGCTTGCGTACTAAATGGATTGTCCCTTAGGGATCACTGTTCTGGAATCGAGTCTTTGCAGACGGTTATATTGTAATTTCTATTACACATTTATTAAGCGCGGCTGTCTTAAATGACCAAGCTTCAATCGATTCACTGAGCAATTGCAAGCACCACTTCAGACTCAGAGGAAGCTCAAACCCGCACGCAGGACGCATATCCCATATGGGACCCGTATAGAGCCCACATGGGTCCCATCTAATTCCCATGAAAATATTGATCGGGTATTGTATGTGTAAATTTATATAGCGTCACCCACAGTGCTACAACAATCGGCTAACATGTTCCACAATTGTAACACAGCAACTAGAAGGAAATTACCGGATGCAACAGTGCATGCTTTTATTCTAAAGAAAAACAGTCATTATGTACAAAATGCAAAATTCAAACGGGCACAGGCACAAGTTTTCTTAAAGTCAAATCAGTTCAAAAGAAGCGTCAAAGCAACTGTCATTAATGTTCCTTTGGCTATTACACGAACAAAACTGTCGGCCAGAAAACACAAAGAACACGTAATGAATTTCAGAGAACATGAAAACGAAAAACCGAAATTCTCTGATATTTCACTCACAACTTTGCCTGAACTGTTAACAATATATGCAATTAACACAACTCAAACAGGAAGACAATCATCCATAAAGGCAATTTAATTAACTTCATTAATTCCAAACACAGTTTAATTACCATAATTTTAATTTCCAAGCACACTAGTAAAGTCAAATAAAACCACAGCTTTAAGAACTTTAATAACTATTTGTAGACCATTAGTATAATTAATTCTACGAATTTCAGTTTTATGATCATAATTTTTATGATCATAATGTTTACTCCTTTCATTATCAGTTCATAATTGCACCATCTATTACATGACGCACAATTTTCTGATAAAAGAGCTCTCCAAAATGATAAATGAGAGATTGTCTGAACACTGCATTCTTATCATATCAATCATACGCTACCTCGATAACCAATTTACCTCTAGGACCCCAGCTAAAAGAAATTGCTCAAGGTTCCAAGTTACTGCATAACATTTGTGATAAACATTCCTAACACACAAAGATAAACTAAGGTACCGTATGTCAATTAAGTCTATCATCCTACCATTTTATGTAATTAAGTAATAAAGTTTATAATATGGGTGTGTACAAGCACTGTTTCTTCTACAACTCTTCTGCAAAAAAAATTGGATACTTGACATGATTTAGTCGACTGACAACATCCACTTGGATTAAACTCGTCATTAGAGCAACCCTGATAGCGACACATCCTGGGAATATCAATGATCTCTTTCGGTTTACCCATAAACATTAATGTATGCGAGTGACTGTAACTCTAGTAATCTTTTATTGGCAATTTATAAAGGATCTGAATCTGGAAATCTAAACACTGATCCACTCGTTTACTCAGCTCTATTAATCTCGTGTTTAACGACACCTTATGACCACCAGGGCCATTGACCTCGACCTTCCCATACCTCAAGCTTTCTTGGATGTCAACATCTATCCAACTCTGTCGAAACTCCTCAGATACGTAAGGTCATTAAGGTCAAAGGATCTATTTTTGAAGACCATAGCAATCCATCCACGGGTCAACTTTCAAACATCCCAACACATTACCATCATAATCAGGCTACTTTAGTAATGTAACTGCAACACATATAGAGGCTGCCTGAGAACTGTAATCCCAGAGTTACCCAGTCATCTCCCACAACTGCTCTGAAATGAACTGAACTGCTAAGCACTTTTTTTACAAACCGAACATGTTTCAAACATTAAAACAGGCAGTGTTAGATACCAACACATCACTGTCGTAATCAAGCTACAACAGTAATTTTACTTCAACATTTATAGAGTTTGCCTGAGAAACCTGTTCACTGAAATTCCCAACTTATTGATCATATCTCATAACTGCTTTGAAATGAACTCAAGCCTTTAACACTTTATCAACGAGCATGTACTGGGAATCCAGTGCAGCTCGTCATTAAAGTGATAAGCACTTTGCTGAAACCTGAACATATTTTGAACAGTTTATATCAACACACAACACATTCCAATGTTCAGTTCACTGTCCTGGTTCTCTGCCATCTTGTTTCCCTGTTATTAGTAAACCCATGTCACAGGAACCCACTGCTCCTCGGTGCTTAGCGTTTCGATCGCTTTGCGGAGTTTGTCGTAGGCAGCATCCAAGTTGTCGTTTACGATGATCAGATCAAAGAAGTGCTTGTACTGGCGTTCGATCCGTGCGCTCTCCTCCAGCGTGTTGCGGAAGTCAAGTTCCTAGGTGAGCAGACACAGCAATGGTTCAGTATATTGATGTAGGTTCATGAAAAAGACGAGGAATTCCCACAACTTATGCAAACAGATTGTACATAAATAAATATGTAAGTATTGTGATAAATTAAAAAAAAACAAATCACGTTAGCACTTTAATGACGAGCTGCATTTGGTTTCCCGTCACTTTCGAGTACATGCTCACCATTTAAGAGTTAGGCCTAAATATTGTCTTATAGCATTGTCTTTTTAATATTAACATTAATATTATTGTTACTATTATTATTTCATTATTATTATTAATTATTATTATTACTTATTACTATTAATTATTAATATTATCATCATCATCATCACGGGAACAAAATTATGCTAGGAGCTGTTAATGGGGATATCTGGAAAATCAGGTCTCGTGCTCAGCACCATCAGTGAAAGTGCCTTAAAATGCTTAGGTATTATTATTTAGCATTATTATTTTTAGTATTAGTTCTAACAATAGTTACAACTGATGCACATACATCTGATGGACAAAAAAACCATATTAATATAATTTATTATTGATACGATTTATAATTAATAATATTAGAAAAAGTGACAGCTTTAACAGATGCATGCAACACACACAAAGCGAACGAAGCAGCTTTAGTCCTTACATTTTTCATTCTGTCCGTCTTTCCTCTTTGTCGAGCGAATTCATACATGTTGCGCATGATCTCAACAGGTGGAGCACCAATGAACACCACGTACGGCATGAACTCTGGCGTCTTAACGGTCTTGATAGCCTAAAGGAACATAATAAAAAGCAGCATATTTACATAATGCAATTGTGAGCAACTGTGACGAGTCAATCTTGATATTGTATAATATAAACTTCTCATAACAATTACAATTGTTGTTATAATAATAAATTATTACAGCAAACTACAATAAAATTAAAAAGAAAGATGATATTTGAGAAGATACGAGATAAGAAGAGAAGCTTAAGCTAGCCCTGAGGCAGCCATGGGTATGAAGTGTTAGGGACTTCACTTTCTTTAGCCTTGGCATATGAGGGTGGGTGACCAGTCCTCTCCCTTGCAGTCTCATCTTCCCACCAAAAGTGTATGGTCAGTGTACTCCTTATAGCCAAGTTGATGAGGGGTGCAAGTGGAGCATAAACATGTAAGCTCTGGTGGGGATTTGAACCCCAACCTCTCAATTGACAGTCCAGCACACTAACCACTACACTATACACAATGAAACAGAAAAACAAAAAAATTGGAAATATTTATTATTATTACAACATTTTATCATAAGGCAGAAGAAAAATGTACACAGGAATAAAGCTCAACAATATATATCAATCAATCAATTAATTTTGTATTTATTAAAACGCCGAAACAATTGTAAATAGCTTAAATAAACATCGCTTGCCTGAGGACTGATGTCAAGAACGCACATTCTTCCGGACCGAATGACGTGACGAATTGTGTCGAACTTTGTGCCGTAC
This sequence comes from Aporrectodea caliginosa, assembly GCA_020284085.1. Taxonomy (NCBI): domain Eukaryota; kingdom Metazoa; phylum Annelida; class Clitellata; order Crassiclitellata; family Lumbricidae; genus Aporrectodea; species Aporrectodea caliginosa. The sequence goes on from JACEVL010000215.1 coordinate 1,223,609, forward strand.
AATTGACCGTCAAAATCTCCATGTTCAGCGAAATGGTTCTGGGTGATGCCCAGGATCATTTCGTCGATCGTAACGAACCAATACATGTCACCGTTTGTCTCGCCCGGTTTCATAGGCCGTGATGTGTCTGCAATTCAAAATCATCTGCATATCATCTTTCTAAACATCATCTGTACATCATCTTTCTAAACATCATCTGTACATCATCTTTCTCAACATCATCTGCATATCATCTTTCTAAACATCATCTGCATATCATCTTTCTAAACATCATCTGCATATCATCTTTCTGAAAACCATCTGTACATCATCTTTATGAAAATCATCTGTACATCATCTTTATGAAAATCATCTGTACATCATCTTTATGAAAATCATCTGTACATCATCTTTATGAAAATCATCTGTACATCATCTTTATGAAAAGCATCTGTACATCATCTTTATGAAAATCATCTGTACATCATCTTTATGAAAATCATCTGTACATCATCTTTATGAAAATCATCTGTACATCATCTTTATGAAAATCGTCTGTCTGAAAATCATCTGTACATCAGCTGAGAGGCAGTCATGGGTATGAAGTGTCAGCAACTTCATTTTCTTAGCCCCGGTATATGAGGGTGGGTGGCCAGTCCTTTCCCTCGCTGTCTCATCCTCCCACTGACAGTGTACAGACAGTGTACTCATTACAGCATAACTGGCTAGGGGAGCAGAAACCTTGAACCAATTTTCTGCCCTGGCGGGGATTTGAACCCTGACCTCTCAACTGACAGTCCAGCATCCTAACCACTACACTATCAAGTAGGTATCTAGGAGGGTCGCTATATAAGTCTTCTGAATGACTGAATGAAGCCTATTCACGTCGATGGGGTTGACATCTCTGCTTGATAACACTCAAGCAATGGTTTACTTAAGAGAATGAATTTGATTGGCTCAACTAACGTGGAAGAACTCCAGCAAATCTCGATGGATCAGCCTTGATCAGTCGGCTCTTTAGGGTTCGTCTGCCGACTCCTTTCGCACCAATCAGAACAAGAGATTTCCTCTGAAACGGCGGCATACGTGCCACTTCCTCATAGATTGCCATCTCCGTGCGATCCAGTTCTGTAAAAGGGACAAACACATCAATGAAACAGACATAAACATGATTTGTCTATCAATAATACAGTGATATACTTTATACAATGATTTACATAAGGCAATGATTTAAATAATGCAATGACTTACATGACACAGTGACTGATATGATACAATGATTCACATGATAAATGATTAACATGTTTCAAAAATGATTTATATGCATTGTGCGGCCCATGGCGACTTGCTTGTCCTGCTTGCAGATGTTTCCACCATGCAACACCGGGGCTTTCTCCGTTGCTGGCCCAAACATTTGGAATGGCCTTCCATTGGAGCTACGTTTGCTCTCATAGACAAATTCCTCGTCTTTCTACTTACTGTTAAAAACCGTTCTTTTCACCCGCCATGGGCCAGGAACATATCTGGGTAGGTTTCTTGAAGGGGTGCCATATCAAATTCATATTGATTGATATTGATTGATTGATGATACCATGATTTAGATAATACAATGATCTATGCAATACAATGATTCACATGATACATTGATTTGCTTAATATGATATATTTAATACAATGATTTACATAACACCATGATTTACACACTACAAGTATTTACAAGATACAATATATGGCTAAACAAATAAACAATACTGCAAATATACAATACAACACAAATATGATACAATGTAGGTTCTACAAAGTGGTAATTAAGTGCTAATTAAGTGCTACTTCAAGCCCCAAAGTGGGCTGAAACAGATCAAGTTCCTCCGGCTCATAATTACCCGCACAAGATCTGGAATGATACATCATCTTCTTCTTTCTTTTCGTCATAATACCGCAGAGCACTAAAATGAAAAAGCACATTTCAGCATCATTAATTATCACAGCACAATCTACATTCTATGTTCATCCACTCTGATGAGTTTCTCTTAAACTAACACTATTTAAATTTGATACTTAAACTACACGACTTCTTATTCTCTTTAACGTTGGAGTTCAATATGATATAATGTAAGGTGATGTTAACTGCAAAGTGAAGGCAACTGTAAAAAAATAAAAAACGAATAAACAAATAAATAAATGAATAAATAAATGAAAGAATGAATAAATAAATAATAAATGAATGAATAAAAAAATAAATGAAAGAATGAATAAATAAATAAATAAATGATAAATAAACAAATGATAAACATACAAATAAATAAATAAATAAATAAATAAATAAATAAATGAATAAATGAATAAATGAATAAATGAATAAATGAATAAATGAATAAATGAATAGATAAACTATAAACAGTTACAAGTGTTACAAAGCCAGAATGGCGCTGCCACAGGTGCGTACATGAGTTGTGAGTGTAATCATACTCCGGACGAACAAACGCCTTTCGTTTCTCTTCCAACTGCTGAGCCGGAATAAGACCAGACGGCTGATCGGATCCAACCTTCAGCGCCTGAATACAAACATACATTGGAATCAGGGTTATTACAGTTACATTGAAGTATTACATTACAGAGATGGGTAACTAATCGATTAGATGCTAATCGATTAGCTAATTGATTAGACAAACATCTAATTCTAATTCTAATCGATTAGCTGTAGTCTGATGCTAATTCTAATTCTAATCGATTAGCAATTGTCAGCTAATTCTAATCGAAAATCGATTAGCTGGTCGATTAGATGTTTGAAAATTAAACTGAGAACGCGTTCATTAAGAGTGAGTTTATTAATATTGAGTTTGAAGAATATACTTAATTACTTATAATATATATCTGAAGGCTATTTCAGACTTTCAATTATCTGTTCATGGTTATAAAACATAGGAACCAGTACAAGTTCTTATTTCTGCGCCTAGTTCTCCATGCTTATCACAATAGCTATGCAGACAACTGATGAAAACATTATTCAGAATTTATTATTGTTAGAACGTTCTTTAAAAGTATTAAGATAAAAGTGATAGGCCTATCGGAAGGAACAGTTAAATTAGTAGGGAAATTCAGTAAAATCGTCAGCGCTAATTGAAGCCAATGTACGTTATGTTAGGGCGAGTTCAATTTGACAAAGAAATGGCTGGTTTGTGGACTGTTCTCACATATAGCAGTTGTGCAGCTTTAGGTATTGTAGCCTAATAGGCTACAGCTCTAAGTAGGCTATTGTAATAGACTGTAGCCTTATGTATTGTAAATTTGTAATAGGCTACAGGAACTTGCCTTGCTTTGATTAAAATTCGACAAATTCATGAATCAACCAAAGATGTTAGAGTCGTAGACGACTCTAAAATCTTTGAAGCAACTATGTGTACCGGTATCGAATTATCGATTATTGATATCTAATTCTAATTGCTAATCGATTAGCTGCTGCTAATGCTAATTCTAATCGATTAGCTAGAAGACTTTGCTAATTCTAATTCTAATCGATTAGCAATTCTAGCTAATCGTACCCATCTCTGTTACATTATTATTATCACTCAAGATGCATAACAGAATTTTTGGAAAGGCAGGGTGGGCAAAGGCAAGAAGCTTCACCGGGGCCAGAGCAGTTTCCACATTAAAATAATTATATGACATTGAATTATTTAATTTCATTATGCAATTTAAAACTCACCTAATTGCATGACCAATTGTAACTGTAATGACAGTTGCAATGCCTCTTAAATGCCCTGAAAATCAGCATCATTTTATAAAAGCAACTGAACATCGTCTAATAAAAGAAATTGAATAAATTGTGCAAATGATTGGATTTTCTGCATGCAGAAAATCCAATCATTGCACAGTTCAATTGCACTTTATAATTAACCATACCCGACAGTGTCAGCAGTAGAACAGAGGGTCCTAGCCCCAACAGAAGCCTTGGCCCCAAAGATGCCTTTCCCCAAAATTATAGGCCATATCTTCATATTTTAATATCATATCTGCAGACATGGCCTGTAATTTTGTGGAGGGGTACCTTTGGGGCCAAGGGTTCAGTAGGGGCAAGAACCCATCCTGAAAAAAAATTGTGATAGCCACTTGGAAGCTCCTGCCTTCCATTTTCTCCCAAGTTCACAAACCTAGAGCTGCCAGTGTCCCTCGAATTGATTAGAATCATTACGTAACACTTTGTAAATGTCAGATAACAATTACAATTACTTTAATAACTATTATAATAACTATTACAATAACTATTACAATTGCAATTACAATAATTATTACAATAACTATTACAATTACTATTGTAATAGTTATTGTAGCGAAAACTACTCGAGCGCCTCTGAGTAGTTTTCTTGAAGAAGCGCTATACAAATGTTTGAAAATACAAATGAATGAGTACTATTACAATAGCTATTACAATAACAATTACAATTACTATTGCAATTACAATTACCGTTACAATTACTAACCTGCCACCAGTTTACGTCTTCCATGTTTACGACTTGCAGAATGTCTCCATCTCGGAATGCGAGGCCCGCTTCACGGCATGGAATCAGATTGTCCCTCTTCGGATCATAGCTGAAATGAGCTTTCAGAAATACCTAATGAAAACAGAAAAATAATACTAATAATAAAATCAGTATAAATCGATAAAGAAGACAGATGGTTCTAAACAGAATTAAAAACTTCCACATAAATTATGTAAGTAAAAAACATGTGAATAATAAAAACTGGTGAATACAAGACAGTTGAATAAACCTTCCATATAATTATACAAGTAAAAACCAAGTGAATAAGAAATCAATAAAAAGCGATGAAGAAAACTTCCATACATGTGAATAGAAAAATCACCAATACAGCCTTGTTTGTAACCAAAATTTTGCTCATATAACACGCTTGTTGAGCACTGTGGGTGTGACTCCATTGACCAATCCTGGCAAGCTGTTTTTACGAATATATCTGTCACCAAGCAATATAATAAATATTATCTTTGAGCCGTGTTCAAGGACCTTAGAATTTATCCATTGCCAGCTCAAGGCCCTACGAAAAGGAAACAAGAGCCTTCCCTAAGTTCCATTATAGGACACGGGACCATTACTCTAATCGTATTTAATCCTACCTGTGTTAATCCTACCTGTCTTTAAAGTATGTATATCAAATGCAGTTTCTGGTGTACTTGAAAATCCCTTATAATTAAAATTTTCCTTCTTCCTGGCTGTTACCTGAGAAAACGAGTTTTGATCGCGTGTTGTCGGAAGGATTTTGAGTGTGATGTTGCCATTCGCCTTTCTCATGATTTCCTGCAACTGGTCGGGGTTCATCACCTCCTGCCCATTGATTTCCTTGATCACATCGCCCACATGAAGCATGCCTACAAAGAAAGCACAAACACAGCTTAAATAATATCTAGATATTTCCTTAGTATTAATCAAATCACTCCAATCTACCATTAATCAAATCATTTCAAATCAATAAAGTCTACTATTAATCAAATCATTTCAAATCAATAAAGTCTACTATTAATCAAATCATTTTAAGTCTAGTATTAATAAAATCATGCAAACAGGAATTGACCATGAAAATAAAGACAATCCCAGTGACCAGATATCTAGTTTCATACTCGCTACGCCCCAGAACCCACAATAGGATAATACCTAAGGCAAACTCTCTATCTCATAAAACATTTGTCACACGGATGCTTTATACTTAATTTTTTTATATTTGATGATCTTTGTACACCAAAATGCGGTTAGCAGTTGGTTTTTCAATAAAGGATATACTTACTTACTTACTTAGTTCTATAAGAAAAATTGAAAAGAAATTCCCACCTTGCTTATCGATCATACTTCCAGCCAAAATTCTTGCGATGACGAGACCTCTTTCCTCACTGCGCACAGTAATTCCCTGAAACCAATCATTTAGCAATGCAAAATTCCCTGCTCATATAATCTAATCAAATCTAATCCGACTTCTATAGCGCCATTATCATAATGCCAAACACATAGCACTTAAGACATCAGTCGATAGTTGCACCATGGCCAAATTCCAACAGAGCTCAAATACAGCTCAACTGATCATAAGAAGTAATCAATTACTTCTTAAACAAACTAAAAGATCAGCAAAAGTATCAGAAATTTCACCTAAAATAATTATTCTACAGAAATCGACATAATTAGTACTATAATTGTGAAAATTAATACATAATCCTATGCTAAAGTAGTAAATTTGTTTCTAATGTAAACAATGTCATGCAATACTATTGTAAACAAACCCAATCACACATGATTGTAATGAAATCTAAAACAGCATACAATTGAGATCATATGAATCAAAACAAAAGAAACATAATTCTGGGGATTACCAGTGATTCGTCTGGGTTTTTCCGGATGCCGACCATGCGTATGGCATCTGTTGTAGACTGACTGACGGTAAATGTTGGCGTCTGGGGAGGCAAAATGGGAAAGGAGTCTGGGAGGGCTTCGTAGTTTTTCGATGCAACATCATCGTGGGCATCGATCAGACCCTTCATTTGACACAAATCAAAACCATTGTAATCAATCATAATGTATCGAATTAAGTAAGTAAATATGTATAGTCTTTATTAACCAATAGCCAATCACACTTTGATGTACAGACATCTCATCAACACAGTTTAACAAGTATATTAAAAGTTAATTAGTGATTGCATTATTAACTCAAAACTATTGTAATAAAATAATGCAATGAACTGAAGTTTGATCAACAGATGGTGTATCCTTGCAGCCCATATGCTTACCAAAAGTATTTAACATATCCAAAGCATTTTCTTTTACACACCAAGAGCCTCTACTCTCAGAATTAAAACTCAAATATTGTTCTTAAGAACACAATCACAGGTAAACCTTTCTCTTTTCCTTGTATAATAAAAATCAGACTTCTGTTAAATCTTCTTAGAGAACAGCGCGCTGTCGATACCTTGAAGTATGGATTCTTGAGGATTGCATACAGGTCTTTTGCGTGGCTGTTTACAGTTGCCAAGACAACCAGATCTTCGGTAACTTCTCTAAGAGTTTCGATATTGTCGCAGCTAATGGGAACAGGTGGACTCGAGTCTTCAAGAGTGTCATGTGCCTAATAACCACAACAACTACTTAAAGATATCAGTGTTAAAGACAGTTACTTAAAGATGGTCACAAAAACAGTTGCATAGACAGTCATTTAAAGACAGTTACTTAAAGGCAGTTACTTAAGGGGTCGTCCATTAATAATGTCAACAAATTTTAGGCCTTTTTTGACCCCCTCCCCCTTGTCAACAACTGTCAAACATTGACGGACCCCCAAAAAATTATGTCAACAACCCCAGAACCCCCCGATGACCGTTTTTTAGACAATTTTTCCTGATGACCTTTTTTTGTCATTTACCATATTTTTGGTGATTTATTCCAAAAAATTTGTTGACGTCAACTTGGGCCAAACCCCCCTCCCCTGTCAACAACTGTCAAACTTTTCCAAACCCCTCCCCCTATTTTGTTGACATAATTAATGGATGACCCCTAAAGACAACCACTTAAGAGAAAATCACTTTAAGGCAGTTACTTAAGACAGTTACCTAAAGACAGTCACTTAAAGACAGCTACTTAAAGACAGCTACAATACATGTTTAATCCTGAACGACATTGAAGTTTAAACCTCAGTTTAGGCCAAAATACATTAAAGTATTGATAGAATGAACAGAAATGATAAGTGAATTTCAATGCTATGAACCACTTCAAAGTTATATTTATTTTGAGATATAAACTGAATTTTTCAACATTATTAAAAGTGTCATTTTTAAACACAGTATATTTCAATAGCGACAAACGATGCTGCACAACAAAGAAACCAGTAATAGCAACCTTACCTTTAGAAGTCCAGGAAAAATTGGACCCTGAAAAAGTTCAGCGAGGAAAGTCAATTCTTCGTCCGTTGCCTGGGCTCGATCTTCAAAACTCGCCAAATTCAAATTTTCGCACAGGACCTCAAAAGCAGCTGCAATTAAATATAATCAATAAGGTATTGGCAAACATTTTACATTACCAACTACCAATGTTTGTCTGAAGTTAGAACTTTTCCTGTTCCTTTAAGAAATGCCTCAAAATGCACTACTTCTCATTGGCTTTCAAGAAGTTGGATATCTAATAGCTCTTCACCTGGCAACTGACTAACCCCGCCTCTATTTCGCATTTCTGTGTGACCTTGTGTGTGTTAGAAATGTTTGCAATAATAATTATAATTACATTGAAACATCATTTTCAATAGGTTCAATGAATGAGTTGCTCTTGCTGAAGTCAAATATTGCATACGGAAAGTCTCAGAAGCACTCAAAGTAGCACACTCAACTGTTTAACATGCTGATGCTTAGCGACTGATCTTCTGGATAGTACTTAAAGACATCTACTTACAGACAATTGACCTGATAACGGCTTGGCTTGGTGTGCCATTGTTGATGCCTTGTGCATTACAACTGGCAGCATATTAGTTACTCATTACAATTAGGTGAATTAGCAGCTATTTTTAGGCAAACATGACATGGCAAACTAGCTTTCCCTGCCTGACAATACAGGTACTGATACTTGCTGAATGTGTAAAGGATTTTTTTTAAATGTTGCAATGTGGATGTTAATGTCACACTGTTGCAAATCAAAATTCTGGTGGAGCTGGTGACTCTACACTAATGTAATAGATTTGAATAACCATTAACCATCTGCCTATTATAAACTATTGTTATCATGCAAAATGAAATCAAAGTTCATACTCAGCAACCACATTGATAAGCCAAGTTATTCTCAGACCTGAGAGATCACTGAGGTCAGTATTCAGGCCGTGTAGGAAACCTCAAATTTGATAAAGCCATTTACAATTTTCGATGTGCACATTGAAACCAGGCAATATGACACAATAGCAACAAATTACTAATGATGATAAAGATGATGATGAAGATGATGATGATGACGTTCAGGGTGAGGAGGAGGATTTATATGACAATGATGATGGAACCTCAAACAATAACAACAATGAATAGTCTGAGATTGTGAATGCTGAGTGTGCACAAACTTCATAATAATGATAATGATAATAATAAAAAAATAACAATATCAGCATGCCAGAGTCATGAGGCACATTAAAAAACCCTAATAACACTCCAATTGCCAAATGTTAGATATTCCAAAATGAGCTAAAATTTAAGAACTTACCAAGAGCAGAGTTGTCCATAGCAACAGGCATGGCTTCAAGGAGCTCTCAAGCCTGGTAAGAGTTCCAGATATCACCCAACTCGGTACACTGCCCTGGAAAAGCAGAGAAACATTTCATCAGTGCAAAAGAATCATTTTAATTGTCACGATTAAACTCATCATCGAAATAACACCTAAAATTAATTTGTTTAAATGCACCTAAAATTAATTTGTTTAAATGCACCTAAAATTAACTTTTTTAAATGAAGTGTTTGAAAGTGTTTTCAACTGATAGCTTTTTACACATTTTACATTGCTTAGAATGGCACATTGAAGTACCCTATCAGGAGCTATATAAATGCCTAGAAACCTGTATACACACAGACAGGAAAAAGTGATTTAACAGCTTCACATGTTTCGTTTTGGGGACAAAAAGCTATGATAGCTATCAGAGATATTTGAAATGGTTCATTACGGGGTCATTATGCATTACAGGGTATTTGAAACGGGTCATTATGGGGTGACCAGTCCTCTCCCTCGCCGTCTCATCTTGCCTGTGACAGTGTACTCATTGTAGCCGAATTGTCTAAAGGCACAGGTGGAGCAGAAATCTCAGACAGTATACATTTAATGTTTTGAACCTCTGACCTCTCTATTGACAGTCCAGCAGGCTAACCATTAGGCCTACATTATCAAGCACCACTATTATTTTTCTGACGTCTAGTTGACTCTAGTAACTGTGTATTACTCTAAGTGGAATATTTACTTTGATTTTAACCAAACCATAATTAAAAGATCAGTAACAGAATTCATGCGACTTCTTGTAACTATTAAACAACAGTTTAAATGGCTAATTCTGAAGTTAATAATTAAATTCATTATAATTCAATCGTTGGCACAGACTCATACACAAACAGAGCGCATTATAAATTTACAATTAAACTTTTACGTAAAATCTAAAAGACGAGCAAACCATGAATGCAGACCTTTGTTGTAGGTCCAAGAAGCAAGAAACTAAGTCAAGCAATTCATAGAGAGGTACGCAGAGCATTTTTGTGAACGCTGTCATACATGTTTAGCGCCAGTCTTCGACAATGAATTTATGCTGCGCCAGTACAATTCATTCTTAAACACGAAATACATTCGTCATTGGATCATTCACCGACCTTTCGTGGTAACAGATTAGTATTTGCGTGTACGCAAACGGAGGATGGGTCCAAGAAGCAAGAAACATGTAAATATTAACAGGTGTAGCAAAGCCCAAATACTGACGTTAATTTTAAAATTTTGAACTCACCTTTCTAGTTAGAATTAACGAAAACGAAATTCCGATAATCCGGATCGTGTATAACCTTCAGAAGTCGAATCCTTTTTCTTTGTACCTGCCCTAGTCTTTCGTAATTGTTTAATCTCTGCTTGTTTCTCAATCAACTACCTTTGCTCATCAACACAGGTAGAACACCTTGACGCGGCTATAAATAAAACCGAATCTCATTGGTTGATGACAGTTTAATAAGGCCATGTGCTAATATTGACCTCCTGTGTGCTTTTCATAGGCATGTTAAGCGGCCCATACCTTCTTTTCCCAGTCATGTTAAATGAACGGCGGTTAAACGTTGCTGCCTTGGAATGCTAAGCGCGTGCAGCGTGCATTTTCGGAGTAGCCCGCTCGCTGCTTTCGTGCGCCAGCCGGATGAAGTAGCTGACAGTGTTTTTGTAGGCCGATTGCCAAAATGTAAATGCATTTTAATATTGGCTAGCCGAAGATCTGTTACTAATTATTAGGCCTAGTCAAGATTTGTGTTGTTTGTTGGCAACTCTTGTCTTCTGACAAGTGACAAACATAACATTTGTTACACGGTAGCTGACTAGGCAGCTGTTTCTATCCGAGAGGCGATTGGCATGAGCGCTAGCCTTGTAAGTTGTAACGCGGTTTGAGCAAACTCCAGTGAGACGGGTTGTGTACCGTGTAAGTACCTTGATCAAACCATAGGCTACGCGTACCACTGATTGTAGCTTCAGTTATAAACACCATGGATCCACTGTACGACGACTCCCCCCACGAATTTATCTGCGTATGCCTCTTGACATGGGGGGCGATAGCAATCGATTGGATAACAGTGACTGGCATGGAGAGCGAGAGGTACTCGAGTTCGGCGGACTGTTTGTCGCCATCTAGGGCAATGAGAAGACATGCTTTGTAGTCGGCTATTGCAGGCTACCTGTTCTGTTAGTAGTTAAGATTTATGTCTTCTGTCATTTGTGTTCTTGTGAATTGTTTCCATTGATGGTCATAACTGTACACTGTAGGGGGTGGTTGCGGTTTGTCACCCGGATTGTTTCAATAAACGAAAATATTATTGACCCTTATGGGTCTTGACATGAAACGATTCAATTCAATTGAAATTTTATTACAATCGATTCCATATGAACAGTGACTCCACACAAATGGCCCTCTAGCGAAGGTACTCAACTCCTTCGGTGGTTCACTGTTTGTCGCCATCTATCGAATGGCGCAGTGAGTAGTGAAGCTTACAGACAGATGCACATTTCTTTTTCTTTATTATTATTAAGTCGCTAGGCTTCGTGACTAATCTTTTGAGCCGTAGGAGTTTAGCAGCGCCACCTACCGAAACGAGTCTACAGCATAACAGAAAAGTTGACTTCACAACATTTCTTTTGTATTAAATTATAGACAAGATTTTAATTTAGTTGAAGATCGTCCAGTTGTAAACAAGATGTTTTATGAAATCCTTGATTGCTGTAGACTCCTTATAAGGAGTGGACATAGTATTATCTATGTAAGGTACCAAAAAGACAAAATTCCTAGAAACTCCGCCACTGCTGCTAGTTTCAAGCCTGGATTGTGGTGGTAACACCTAGTAGATCAAGCCTGGATCTATTCTGAGGGTAACACTAATAATATTTGGAATGTCACAGTGTATTCTTAGGATTTTGAAAGCATCCTTCAATGTGTCTTGTTTTTCAGATGACCTGCATTATCTTAGATACCTCTGCAAGTTATTGATAACCCACCTTTTTTTACGGTGCTGGAAAAACTTAGCAGGATGCTGAAAGATGCTCTCTGAATGCTAAATTAAAATCGTCTTCGACAGGATTCAAAACTTAATGGAGTTTATTCATACGCCTTGAAAACCTTTAAATAATGAAGTCTAGAATTTTGATTCCTCAGTCATCAGTTTGTACATTTATTCGACACAATTAACATTTCATCAGTTAAAAATCGCAGTTCGCACAAAGTCTTTTTTCTTACACGAATAAATAGCAAGACTTATCTTTATAAGCAATCACTCTAGGATCCTGACAGCAATGTTCAGCACAGCACAACACTTCATTGGCTCAGCCTAATAGCAAAGTTAGTTATGCAGATGCATCTTGATATTTCAGTTTTGGCACAGATTTCATACAGATCCCTGTTTTTCACATTAACACATTTTATGCATACTTTATTTTATTTTCACTGATTTTCAGATTTGCATATCACTCTACATTAGGCTATTACTATTTTAGTACAATTTTAATACGACAAAGAGAAGCTGTTTACAGACACTGAATATTATATAAACATGCACAATATGATATACATAATTTCTGGTATACTGATTGAATACAGAATACGCAGAACTGTCGCAAAAGTCAGAAGCACGTAACTGGCAATTTTCTGATTTTTTTAAATTCGCTGAGGTCTATTCTCCAAAGCCAGTTCTCTCTATCTCTCGACTGTCGCTTCTTTACACGAGACAAAAGATCCCACCAAGCTGCAGGCGATTCAGCAGCCAGTGCAACAATGAGACGGAATAAAACTTAAAAACTAATCTGGAGTTGAAAATAAACACGTACAGGAATGAACACGCTATATGCCCATTTCATACATACCGAAAAGCGCCTCAGACGAGTTTTCTATACGTGGCGCTATATAAATTACAGTTTCAATAACTGAAGCATGATTCCTTGCAGAGCAAATCAAGTCGACGAAAAATAACATACGATAAATGAGCAGATGCAGTAACCCCAAAGTCAGGCAAAAGACTGAAAAAGTGGCACACCTACATTAATTTGAAATGAGACTACATCACACCAGCCGTATGTGTGCGTCAAGACACTACATAGCGCCTTTTTGTTACCTCACAAAAGCGATGCACACATGGTTATCTGACTGATGTAAACAAATTCATGAAAAATGTTTTGGTAACAAGAAATCATCCTCCAAGTCTTGAGAACACTCTTTTTTAAACCAGTTTTCGAACGTTATCTCGTTAAAAAACTACTTAATCATAAAAATCATAATACATTAGCAACAACAATAATGACGGCGAAAAATGAGCAACTCTCTTACATCCCAGTCACTTTTAGTACACACTCGTCGCTAAAGGGTTAAGGCATCGAGTAAACACTATAATACAGATGAGGGGTGCGGGAAGCAAACTGTCTACAGTGCTGACCCCAATCTCTGGTGTGGCCTAAAACACCAGAAACGAAAGTATGCATTAGGCCCATAGATAGGACTTTGGGTGCCATAGAGAAAACGTTGCCCCTAGCAAGTAATAAACAAGTCCAGAGCAGATCCACAAATCATTGCTACTAAACAGAACTTTGAGCAGAGTTTACTGAGCAGGACTCAAGCACTGTACTTGCAAGGTCGACAAAAAACGCCCACATCCTAAAACGAATTGTATAAACAACTAACTGCATTGAAAAATGGGAGGCCTGTGAACTGATAACAGTACTGTTTTCTATGCGTATATTATGTGTGGTAAATGGAAAATTAACCATTTTAAATTAACTGCCATAAATTAGGCGTCTATATATTAAAACTGTTCAAGAAAACTGAAACTGTTTCAATCATGACTAAAAGATGGCAAACAAATTTAAAATTACTGTTAAAGTAACCAGCTAAATATTTAAAGGTTTCAATAAAGCTGAAAATGTTTTAATGTGACTGAATTTAAAAACAATGTACAACCCTGGTAACAATGACGTCAGAGTGACGTCATTTGTACAAATACCCTTGAAAAACAACAAATAGTTGTTGTTTTTCAACAAATAGTAACTGTTGTTGACTACAATTGGTAGTCGATGGTAAGTAGGTCCGCGCCAACATCATTCCATTATTAGTAAGCTTGCATTAATTATTTTTATAATTTTAATTATTTCAATATTAATCATGGTACACACATAAAATTGTATGCATCATATTACAAACACACTGTTTCAGCAGAAACAATTTCTCAGCCAGATAAAATTTTAAAATTGCACTGAAAGACTTTTTTTAAGAGATCTGAATCTTGGGCTAGCATGGTCCATATGTGGATACCTTAAATAGCATGGCACCCATTAAAAGGATCTCACCTAAAAATGCACTAAAGATGCACTGGTTCGAGGTCAAACAGTCGCTACAGGACAACGTGTATACAGTAACATTTTCCCAGCCACTTAAAATTGCACTGATAGGCGGAATGAAACATACGTCAGTCAAGACAATATGCAGTCAACGACTTGAATGGATTCAGTAATAATAAAGACGATTTGTATAGCGCCATAGCTCAGCCAAGGCAGAAGGAAAAGGTGATGTACATGCAGGTAAAGTGTAGTCCTTCACTGCTAGGTTTGGGATTCAACCCCAGTACGTTGTAAATAGGAAGAATGCCGTAAGAAATCTTGCAGTTAGTTCTTGCCAAGAATCCATTACAATCCATTTTATTTCTGCACTTCAAACAAAAGGATTACAGAATGCCAGGTATGCTACACAGAAAATATGTTAATGCAGTCTTGCTAATTAGAAATCTCCATTATTTCTATTTACTGCACTTGGTAGACTTGCGAGGCCAGTGAATCTGACTCTGCGGTATGACACAGGTGTGCGTGAACATGTCCACGATCATTACACAGAGTCTGTTAAGCAGGCTCAGACTCACAATTGTTGGATTACAGATCAAGCACGCTACAGAACACACCACAAACACAAACCAAAGGATCAAAACAATCAGCTGAGCTCATCAACCATGAGGCTGGGCCTGACCTCGTAGAGAAATGCAAGAGAACAAGTCACCGTCTTCCTAATGCTCTTCATAACAACTGTCTCAAACTGCATATCATCCTGCTATTATTATTATTATTATGCTTTTATTAAGCACCACTATCTAATGACCAAGCATTAATCGATAGCAGCGCTGAGCATTTGTGATTGAGGACTTGTTCAAGGTCCCTACACAGTAACCGTGTCAGGGGAGGAGGCTCAAACCCGTACACTAAGTGTTACAAGCTGAGCGCTCTAACTTAATTGGCTAATGTGTCCCACGGCATATAAATCCACTATTTCAACCCCAGTAGTTTCCCCTTGTAAAAAATTGCAAAAAGTAATACAATTACATATTGCAACAATTGGCTGCAGTCTGAAGTGATTACAGTAAACTGCTATCTGCACATATCTACAAAAGGACACAAAACTGTTAATATGACACGATAATTACCAACTGAACAAGAGCGCAGTTTTTCCAACCAACCAGTTACTTAATGTTTATGATTATGACACGCCATGTCGCTCAGCCAAGCCATCCTTTTACCGTCATTGCCATCATATGAAAATTTTCCACTCTTGGCCAGCAATGAAATTTCACATCCGCCACCATCATCATAATCACAAAACCGCCATAGCCACCGCTTTGAACAAGAAAGCTCATTATTATGACAGGCAATTACCAACAAACTGGTAAACTTGAACAGATAAACTGTCACAGTACTTAACGAACGTCATTTATACACTATTCATCACTTTCTCTACAGAGACCATGTGACATAAAGAGATTGCACACACGGTAAGAGCAATATACACAAGCCACAGCACGCAAGCTTTTGTTTATCACATCATATTACAAAACACACATTGTAAATTGTAAAACAGTGACACACAGCAGACGTTGACACTGGCAAAAATCGAAAGACACTCTCAACAGAATTATTTCTTCATTATGCTGTGGCAAGAAATTTATTAAAAACATTTCTAACTTTAACAAATTCATTACTTAACTACCACAAAATATAGACCAACACGCATCTGAAAGTATCTGAGAGCTGTCGGAAATTGAAAAGAGCAGTCACTCTCTTTATTAGATGTTGTTAGAAGATCAATTTTAATATTTGTTCCAGATATATCGTACAGTTCACTCTCAAAGCCATTAGTTATAATCACACTCCAGTTCTGATAATAATGCCTAAAATTTTATTCGAATCGAGTTTAATTTACACTCAAATCCATTCGCATTGATTTCCTTAAATGGTATCAGTTTTGAAATACATTTTGATTCGTGCATTCAAACCGGGTTGAAACTTCATTTGAAAGAATTTCTTATCTGCAGCCTAAACGTCTTCAATGCAACTTATAAATTACCGTATAACGAACAATATCTACAAAACTGAATACTTTTGTTCAAATATCTGCACTGCACCGAACAGTTTGATTTCATCTCTCTTAGAGATTTAAACTAAACTGCAATTAACATATATCAATCACGTGGACCTAGATCAGAGAGCAATCATTCTCACTTGATGCACTTTAAAAAAAAATGATTACAGCTTGCAACCTCGACGGCTTAAAGACCCTTAGGCAATGGAGGTACAGCATTAGATCACGCATATATAGGTCACTGCGAAGATAATTTGCACATGATCAAAAGCAAGATAAAATGGTAAGCCATATCACTCTGTTCTACTTCAACTTCGGTGGGTAATGAATTGTAAATTGTAGACTATAAAATATCGAAAGCACTACTTACAAGCTAAGCAAAGGACATCTGCTTATCAAAAACTGCCAAATATTCGAGAAGGAAGCACGAGAAATAGCCTCTCTCCTTCAAACAGCTCCAATCATTGGCATGCATGGCAAGAAAAGCAAAATCAAAGGCACTAATTAGAAAATTCATTTCAGATATAACTTTAAAATCACATCAGTACAATAATTACTGATTAGCGGTAAGCACTGTGAACGCAATATCGTCTGGTTAACAATTCTCTAAGTCAAGTTCAACAAAACCAGTGTTTCCCAACCAGAGTTCCACAGCACCCTAGGATTCCTTGAAACCTATGGCTCCTTAGACTACGCTCCGAGGTTTCCAAAAAAATCATAGAAGAAACAAATCATAAATAATAAATAAATAGGAAATAAACAATGAAAGGCAATTCCCTCAAATGGTGTCTGTTTAGATCTGCAGGTTAGGTTCTGAGCATCCACTTCACACACTGACTACGACCACATCGGGCGCATCCCGTAGTACCACGCAGTATCTAAGGGGCCGTCCATAAATGACGTCACGCACCTAGGGGAAAGGGGGTCGGAAATTTGTGACGATGTGTGACATGGGGTGGGGGTCTGAGAGGTGTGACGTCACACCAGGTCTATGTAATTAAATTTAACAATTAACAACAATTTAATTTTAACAATAACAGCACTAATTGTGAATATGAAATTTTCATTATTTTTTTTAGATTTTAATGTATAAGTTGGGCACCATTATTAATAATTTTCTAATTATTTCAATATTTGGTCACCGTTAGATTTTAAAATACGCCCTATTTGTTCCATGAAAGAGCATTTTGCTTTGCCATGGAAATTGGTTTTAGGGGGGGTGGTCAGAACTTTGTGACGTCATTTTTCAGGGGTCTTACTTTTGTGACGAAGTGTGACGACGGGGGGTTCAAAATCGGCCAAAATTGCGTGACGTCATTTATGGACGGCCCTTAACTGCACTCGCTCCCCGCTATAAAAACAGTTTAAGTATTCTGCATGGAAAGATGGTTGGGAAACACTGAACAAAACTGAGCTGATTTGATCACTAGTATTGGTATAAGGCAACACAATCAACACCATCAGCCGTGGTAATCGAAAGGAAAGAATGCACTGGTGGTAACATGATCTCTGAATTAGCCTTTCAATTGATTAGTAGTCACAATAAAATCATACCAAAAGAACTAGGCACATTGAAAGCACATACATGACAGATCTGGACAAACATTTATCACCCTGTATGCGAATTTATAATAATAAATAATAAATGCAAACTAGTTAAGTAAATTTTATTGCAATTTCTTATCAACAACGAAAAGGTACTTTATGGCAACTGGATTCTGTTCTAAGCACAAGTGTCTATCATCTACTCAAATAAAATCTAATCTGTGGCTTATTTAAGAGATCTAAATCTCTAATGGGGACCTTAAATGGCATTGCAGGGTCGAGGCCATATACGGTCGCTATATAAAAACATGTACATTTACACTAATTTACATTTTGGGACTTAGCTCCACTGTCACAACACACAAGACATCATTCGATGGTCACTTTGAAGCAAAACCTGGTCCATGTCAACAATCCATGGGACTGGCCACAAGCCAGAGATATCAAAACCAAATCCCATCATAATAATATCGTAAACGTACATTTATATAGCACCTCTTCAAGAGAACTTAGATGTGCCCCATCCTGACAAAACAAGTGGTCTTCAATCATTTGCATAGCAACACTCAGTGGATATAATACATTCATCCTGAACGCTTCAACATGGGACTTGTGCGTCGCAAGACTATTTTTCTTTTCATTGAAGTACGTAAGATGTCTATAAGAAGTAACTGTTTCTATTACATCGTAATTGTAAGTGCTTATTTATATAGCACATTTTCAAAACACTCCTCAGAGATGCTCCCGACCTGATTCCACAAGATCAAACAGAACGGTCTTCAACCATTTGAAAATAGAGGCATGTAAAGTAGAACTGTATCACAGTTGGTGCAAAAAAATATGAGCCAAAACAACAAAACAAATTTTGATTCAAATTTGGCAGATTGAGCACAGATAAAAATAAATGAATATTGACAATGTTAACCACAGGAGGACAAACAATGTCTAAGGTGTGAAAATAAGCACTCAGGCAATGGCCAACACCTAAAAATATTTTATCTATTGACTTCTTTATTGCACAGATTATACACACGTCAGCTAATTTGAATCTGAGTTACGAGGAATGTGCGTGAACAGTTTGTCTCTAAGTCCACTCAGCAGAAGCAAACTGGCAATTGATAGGTTACAGATCCAAAGCGCTACTGAACAGACCATTGTTTCACATGATAATGATGACTAACAGAGTGTAATACAAAGTATCATCGTTTCATAATGTAATTATCATGTATTATGCTGTATCATGTATCGTGATATAATGATGTAATATGATATAATATGACGTCTTATAATATAATATCATGTATTATGATTTATCATATATCATTATAACATGTGCTAATCAATTTGGTACACATCTGATAAATTCAATTGCGCTGAGCAATGTAATGTAATATTTTTTCATTTCACGTAACTGAGACTGTGACTGTGAAAGCTTTCATACAAGTTTTATCAGCCACTAGGATTCTTTCCATTGCTTCGGAATACTCTGTGAAACTTCTGAATGCAATGCTATAATCACAATAAATTAATTCCTAACTGCAGAAACATTTTCAACGGATATAATCAACGACCAAGTGCAATCCTAAATCTGAAATGATCCAAGAAATATCGTGATTGAAAAACGACAAAATTTAGAGACCGGAATGATTGTAAAAGTCTCTGAGAAAGGGAGAGTGATATGCCGAAACAGTTTCGGAACGCGTTTGATGACCGCACGATGATGTCAAAGGCGGATGAGCACAAGAACAAAAGCAGCACACGCTGTTCAGAGCCGAGTCACTTCATCATCTGCGTTGAGACACGGAATCGAACCACGTCCCATTGAGGATAAGTAAGGTGAAGCACTTCCGGATATAGGTGTCACAAAACCATCTGCAGTGTCGCATGTGTTGTGAGATTCATGCAAACCTATGCCCGATGCCATGGGAGACATTGTCTGCTGCTTGTAAGCGCCAGACGTCGTATTCTCATTGTAACTGGAACCCTGTTGGTCGTCGACAGCCTTGGGAGACAGCTTAGAAAGCGGAGGGTAGCGTGCATCCGCTGTTTCGCATCTCTTCACACTTTTCATCGCTGTCCTCGGAAGCGTCTGACTGCGGTTTGGTGATGGCGTAGCGAGCTCATTAGAGTTCATGCAAGTCGGTACGTGCATACTCTCCACGTCCTTCGACGCTTGAAACTCAGGTTTTTGATAATGCTCATCCTTGGGTTTCAGGTCGAGAGTTGGCGGACGAACGGCAGCCGTTCTCTTCGTCAATAATTCAATTGACTTTCTTCGCTGTTTGAGGTTCTGCTGAAAACAGGAATCTCGGAAGTCGTTGCAGAGCTGCTTCAGTCCGAGAAGCTGTGGATCGTCAGGCTTCCGACACAGATCCTCAGTCATGACATAGTTCGATATCTGTTCGCGCATCTGTTTCGTCATCACCCGTGGATCGCGACCGACGTGCAGATCACCAGTGTCTTCTTTCGCCTTCGAATTTGAGCGCAGGAAAGAATTTTTCGATCTCCTAGGTAGAAACGGGGAACCAACGCCCTTGAGTTTGATCAGATTTGGCACCGACGCGCTGATTTTGCTCAATGCCTTATTGGGCACGGAGTCGCTCGGCGATGCATATTCGGCTGGCGAAAGCTTGGAGGTTAGATTTTTGTTTTCCGATTTCTTTTCGACTATATTACGAACTTCTTGAGATTCGTCACCCTCTTCGAAAAGAGTGGAGTCCACAAGAATGTGGTCGATGCGCTGCCTAAAAGCTAGCGATCGGGTTCCTGGGTCCTTTGGACTCGAATAGCTTCGATTCGATAAGAAACTTCGTTTTCGTGACCTCGTTGGAAGACTTCCGTAGTTAAACTCCGAAGCACTCCAGAATGCATCGTCCGGGGGCGGAAGAGCACTGAGGTGAGGTCCAGATGGGGTAACGACAGACCCAAAGTCTGGTGACAGTGACGGGAGAGCACTGTGGGGCGAATTTATGGGTGAGCCGATCGAGAAGACACCCGGTGACCTTGACAATGCCATGCTGTGGGGAGGGTCTAATGGGGAGCCAAGCGAAGTGACATCTGGCGATCGGTCGCTGAGACATAAGTCACGAGACGAGCAGAAGACGCTCGGCGTGCTCATCATGCGCTCGGCTAGCTCAAAGCTTTCGCAGTCAAAATATTCGCTACCAAGAGATCCAGAGATGTCACTCATTTCGGCGAAGCTCATGCTCTCCTCTCCTCCAAACGCTCCCACTTCTGCACACAGAAAAAGTTCCCACAAATGCACAACACATGTAAGCAATAATGGGAGTAATTGAAATTAGTAACTAATTAGCGCCAGTTATAATGCACAGCCAAAAGTAATAGTTGTCGTTAAATATTAATTAATAATTAAATTTGTAATGCGTGCACAGTCACACCGAAAAGAGAATCTGAGGCGCAGATAGTCAGCTGCTAGGAGAAGATACAGTTAGATATCCAAGTGCTTGAAAGCCAAGGATAAATAGTGAGTCTAGACCCGCTTTTGGAAGGAAGGAAGTGAATTGTTGCAAGTTTCATTGCCATAGCTTGGAATTTCTCTGAAACTTCAGTTTTGCCTGCACACAATCCATACATACACCAACTCAGTATCTCAATTCTCTCATCTGCTCGTGGTTTTCAACTTATTTGAATACAAGTCAAACTACTTACTCTCCAGAATTTTTGCCTCCTGATAGGCAATTGCACGCAGTTCGTACATTTTGGCCGCCAGAACTTGCTGAAAAACACAAAAAATGTTCGTTCGTCACAAGAAGAAAACACATCAAGTGTTGGTTGCTGCTCTGAAATAAGTTAATTTAATCCGATAGGGATGGGGCAAAATACTCAACTGAGTAGTGCCAATTCGATTTATGCTTAATCATTAGATAATGGCACTTCAAATATGCATAATAATAATAATAATAATAATAATAATAATAATAATAATAATAATAATAATAACGACTGAAGACCTAAACAGATACGACCAAATTAACGAAATATTGTGATTGGCTGACTCATTAGCCATGCTCTTTAAGCAGCACTATTATAAATGTAACACACTTGCCTACATACATCAAGAAATTTGACATTTAAGTGAGAATTTATAATAGGTCACTAGAATCAAATATCTTTTGCATTGAGGCAATGTAAGGATAAGGACTGAAGTAAAGAAAGCTTCAAATGGCACCACTAAAACAAACCTTCAGCACTATACATTCAATCAAACGATTAATCTTAAATAAAAGACAAATACTTTCTAAGTGTTTTATTAAACTACCTTCAGTTTGAAGTAGCGCAGGTGAAGCTCAATTTTTCTGCAGACGTCTTCAAACAGTACGACCATTCTACAGAAATGAAAACAATTGCCTTAAAATCAGTATTTTGGGGAATTCATAAATCAAATGTCAAGGGGTGCCCAATAGTGTAGTGGTTAGCATAAACTGGTTAGTAAACACTAAATCGTGCAGTGTGCTGGTACCATGTCCATGGCTTTGGGATTCATCCACTGTTGGTTCAGGGAATGCTACTAGGGACACAGAAGACTTTTACAAAAGATCTCAAAGTACACAAGATATGACACTCCCATCAGTGCCATGACTGCAGCTGGGTATAAACTCATGTGTGTGGTGGTCAATAAATAAATGCATTCACGCCATCTCGTGGAAGGTTTGGTAAAGTTCAAGGTCAGAAGAAAGGACCACATTCTTTAAACCTTGAGACCATGCTCATTGGTCCTACAATTTCGTCAACAGTGGCACCATCACAAGGTTTGTATTGTGCACGGTAAGTACGTATATCCTTTATTGAACCAGTTGCTAATCACATTTTGGTGTATATTATGAATGTTTTATGTGTCTGCAACAGGTAGAATTCTGTCATGTTTATGTGGGTGTAGCACATACACTACAGCTTTAATTAGGGGCAGTATATAGGTCATGTAGAACATGGCCTGGATCTGCACGAACAACCCTAGAGAGGTGGGTGTCAGCACGCTGGCATTGTTTGTCGAAACTTGGAACAGGAAGAGGGCCTTTGACATTGGAATGCATAAAGCAGGGGTGGAGAACATGCTAAAAGTGCCGCTATATCATTTTAGACACTACTCTCGCATGCCCCTCAGAATTTTGCACAGTAAATAAATTATTTTTCTCATACAGGTTTTAACTGACAAAGTGTAACACAAAATGAAATAAAACAAACTATTTCAAAGATGCGTTTAGAAAGAAAGGTGTTAAAATAAAATTCTTCATAAAATGAAAAGTGAATTCTTACAGTGAATGTGTATTTAGAAAGTTTGGGAGACGCTCTGAATTCCTCCTGCCCAAAAACTGTGTACGTTCACGCGTGTCGTGGGTTCGTGACCCCTGACATAAAGCATCCTACCTTAGAGAACTATACGATCTGTTGCTTCAATTTTCACTTTACTCAGTATTACAGTTGTCAGAAGGGGTGAGTTCAACACTATTGCTCTTCTACCCCCTCAGCTAAGTAACTGAAGAGATGTTGGGAGAATTGAAACTAACATATCCCATGAGTCGTCATTTGTTTCGTGTGTATCATATTAGCAACATTAGATTTTTCATCTGTGTTTATGTACCTGGCAATCTGTAAAATTTATGACATCCCAAAAATATTTCTTTTTGGACAACTAAAACACTGACTTCAAACTTACTTACTGCTGACTTACTTATGCTTAATAACAAAGCGTGACTGTCAATTTCCTTCACCGCCTGCAATTTGATCAACAGTTGGTCTTTTCCCAAGAGATTCAATTTAGGGCTTAATTCCTGTTTTCATCACATGCGCCCGTCTCTCTTCTAACGTCACAAAGCGTTTGATTATAATCAGCTCCTGGTATCTGATATATTATATCCTCTCATAATTGTTCTGATGACTCATGTGTTCCGAAACATCACAGGATCCAAATACAAAAAATGCAAACAGTAAACGCTAACTGATCTGCGTCATAGCCGCCACCGAATGCCCGATAATAAGGCCGAAAAGGATCAACTGTCCCTGGACTACAGTCTGTGCGCCATTGTTAATCAAATTATACCGGACCATTATAATCATTACAGTCAGTCTGTCCTCATGCGCATAGCGCAAGTCATGGCCAACCTGCCGAACTTCTCACACGTATCGGATGAAATGTCCAGGGTAGGAGCGAGCCAATATCCTCCTTCTCTTCAACAGGCAGGGTTTGAAGGTCGATGACACTCCATAATGTATCACACATCAGCAAGTTCCTGTTTTGCGTAAGGAAATTGAACGTTCGTTGTTTTCAGCAGTCCAAGGGAAGCTGTCAGTCCAAGGGACTTGTAACTGTGAGCTCAAAATTTCCGATGCGCTACTCTAACTGACAAATTTTTATTGATCCGAAAGCACAATGCATATAACAATTCATAAGAACTCAGAATATATCCTCACGCATTGACCAGAGAACAAGGGAGACCCAAAAGGGGCACAAGCCCCGCTTAATTAGGGTCACCCTAGTCAAAGTAAAAGTCGACAATGGCTGCTTAGCCAAACAAAGGAGAAGTGAAGTTTATCCTGTAATTTTTCATTATTATATTAAAAACATTTCTACTATAAAGATTATACACAAAACATAGTTAATCCCCAGTTTATCCCCAGAGCCCTATATAGAAGCTCTCTTATTAGCCTATATCTTGGTGATATAGGCTAATCTGACATTGTATGACTAAAAACACCATACTCATTTTAAACTTTTCTATTAGGCTACTATTATTTTCTGCATTACGGAAACACTGTCTTTCTTGTGCAACAGTCTGTTCTTCTTCAACAACCTTACACTGAAACTTCAAACTGTTCCACCTACATGGTTCAATGGCTGGTGTTTGTGGACCAGCTAAATAGTCATGTTTCAGAGTATTGTTAAGTAGGCCTACCACAGGAGAAAAAAAACAAGGACAGCCATTATGTTAATCCGACAAACAGCCACGGACGGTATAAGTGTTAGTGATTTTGTTTTGCTTTGCCTTGGGCATCCTACGGCAGGTGGCCCACACCGTAAAAGGTTCTTAAAAGGTTGTTTATAACTTTAATATCAGATAAACACATACATACAAAGATACATAAATACATTCCGTTAACACATAAATACATATTAACATTTGGTGACTGACTAAACACGCCTCAGATTCGCATTTATTCATGACCTTGCAAGTATTAACCACAACAACTGCAATTTTGCCACAGTCACTGTCATAATGATCGACGACAACAATCCAAACCAAATTTTACTACACAAGATTAGCAAATACAAATTGCATTTAAACAATTGTTTATTAAATTCTTAAATACCTCAGAGCCTCCTGGCAATTTCGAATGCAGGTTACGAGCTTCGCGTGGTCAGCATTTTCCATGCTCTTACCATTTACAGAAAGTATCACGTCTCCTAAAACAGAAACTCGAAAGATAATGACAGGCAAACAAAAACTCATCTAACAGCAGGATGCAACAGATACATTAGCAAACTGTTAGCTAAGTTAACTGTTTTATAACCGGTAGTATATGTACATACTCTTTGTTTAGAAGAGTCCAAACTCCGAGAATGGTATTTTGACTGGCGGGAAGAGTAACCAGTTAAGTAAACCAGCAATCTCACCACCAGTCAAACATTTTATTTTTGGATGATTGACTGACTGACTAGCTAACTGACTGACTGTCAGTAAACCAGAAAGGAAAGGTTTGTCACACTTGGACACACTCGGTGTCATGGGACCAGTATCTGATACATGTTTGGACTACACAGTCTGGAGACGAGAGCCTGAATAGAGACTGTCTTCCTGACAGAGAGGGTCATACCACTACGATGACGATGACTGACTGACTGAATGACTAGCAGTGACTGACTGACTGATTCACTGAATGTGACTGCTCAAAACTTGGGCTCTAAAAGAGCACAATAAAGGGAGAGCAGACAGTAAATCCAGGTTGCAATCCTGCCCTTATATGCTGGGGCCAAGTAGCTGAAGTCGGCAATAGCTGTCTCTAGCTTTTGACGAAAAGAATGGTCTTCCTTCTCTTTCCCCAGCTTTGTGAGGAATTTTCTCTACACTTTATAATATTACTCTATGGTATAATATCGTATAGTATTTCATCATCATCATCATCATCATCATCATCATCATCATCATCATCATCATCATCATCATCATCATCATCATCATCATCATCACCACCACCACACCACCACCACCACCACCACCACCACCACCACCACCCACCACCACCACCACCACCACCACCACCACCATCATCATAATCATCAGTTCCTGACGCCTGCCATTTTGTGGCAATGGGTACGAATAAATGATTTCCAATTTTCAAGGTCCAGTGCTCCTCACAATGTTAGTCCAAGTCTTGTCATATCCTCATTTATACTGTCTATCCATTCAGCACATGGTCTGCCCTTGTTTGTCTTCCCTTCATAAAATATATTTCTTATTATTTAATTTCCAAAACAATTCACAAGCAATCCAAGTTATATTAATGAGCCTAATAGAGCTTTCATCTATTCCAAGAAAAAAGATAAAAACTCAAACATCAACATGCCCTGATTTAAACCTAACAATGAAAACCCACTGGGTATAGGAACAATAACAGGGCTATGGCTAACTAAGGTTTCCAGGCAATCGGGGTTAATTAGCTAATATGTTTACAATTGGTTTCAATTACACAATTACATATCCATCCTGGTTCCGTCACACATCAAAGCCAGAAGTTCCAGGGAACCAGAGTCACATAATCCGAAGTTATATCAGAGTCACACGTTGCACTGGGGTAAGACCCCAACCCCTCACCACCCAACTTACCCCACCTCTTCAATTTCTCATAGGCAAACGGATATCAGAAAACACGGATGTTTTCTACCGTAGTTCTTAGAAGAACTCAACCCTCTTCTTCTGACGTTCTTTCTCACATTAATTATTAACTACAATCTGTTTAAGTGCTCCAGTATTACAGATGGGATGCACTTCAGGCGTGTAAACACCAATCCTTCTCAGCCTTATATGCCAGAGTTGGGCTCACAGCACCTCTGAGCGTACCTTGAATGAATGGGTGCTCTATAATTCCTCTGAATGAATGAATGAATGAACGAATGAATGAATGAGCAAGTGAATGAATGAATGAGTAGTTCCAGTATTTAACGACATCTTCTGGCTGCCACGGTCGTCAACGTCGCCCTCCTCCTTTTCCCAGGCTTTGGACTGGCACCACCAGTATGGACTGGCTGACTCAAAATGATTGACTGAATGAATGAATGACAGATTGGATGACTTATTGAATGATACATTATAAGATGCTGATTTAATGACTGACTGATATTCTGACTTAATAACCAACTGACTGACTAAACTGATGAACCTCAGCCACTACCTGTACTCTGGTAGCGCCAGTCCCAAATCGGTAAAAAGGAGGAGGGTGATACTAATCGTCATAGTTAAGACACAGCGTCGCTAAATACAAACTAACTAACCAACAAACTGATGGACGTAATAGCGTAAGTAAGTAAGTAAGTAAAGTATATCCTTTATTGAAAAACCAACTGCTAACCGCATTAAAACAGTTAAATATGTAATAACCATCTGTTCATACTATGAATTGTAATCAAATTGTGGCATGTCAGTTTGAAATAATAAACAGCGATTATTATTATTATTATTCAATTAAAGTACTACACATCAAAACCCAAAAGCACGCTTTAAATTTGAATATTTAAAAAATTTAAATAATAAGTAAATACAGCATGAGTAATTCATTAACAATGTGTAAGAGGTCAACTCTATAAAGGCCAAGGGTCAAAGCAGACGTCACAAATTGACCCAATACTCTTTGACCCCAAATTCAGAATTGTTACCGTGAACCAATAAGTGCACGTATGATTTTGCCCAGTGTGTTACCACCGCATTGGCCGCCGACGACCCAGCGTAAGGCATGCGAAAGATGCATAAATTATTCAAATGAGCCTAATCTGGTAAACATCAGAGAGGACGAATTACGAAGAGGTCGCATGAATACCATTCAACAGGTAGATTTAGAACAACAGGTGACACAGCTAATGAGGACGGCTTCTTCCTCGCACCTCTTGGACTGGCGAATTCATTGCACAAACTACAGCTTAGTTACCTCAAATAGGTTACTCGGCATATTGTCATTATCTGCCTCATTACCATTATATTTATTAATTATTATTATTATTATTATTATTATTATTATTTTTTTACTAATTATTATTTATTATTATTCTTTATTCTATATTATTATTATTAAAAGTTGCATATTCTATTATTAAACATGGGTGTATTAAAAGTTGCAAATTCTATTATTAAACATGGGTAGCTGTATTATTATTTTAAGCCCTAACTTGCTCCCCACCATAGCCTGGCTTCTGGTTTCCTTGATCCATCTGACATAATTTATGTGGCATAGCTTAAGTAAAGTAATTTATGTAACGTAATGTATGTAACGTTATGTATGTAATGTAGTTTATATGACGTAATTTATGTAACATAATGTATGCATCAGTGCATCAAGACACTAAATACAGTACCTTTTCAGTGCCCCACAAAAGCACTGGTGCAACAACAGTAACTTCATTATATTGGAAATCAGTGTAGCTTAATTAACAGTAAATACATTCTCGCCCTATTGTGAATTAGTTTAATGTCATCAGGCAATTTGATACAGGAGATGGCGTTAAATCAACATTGCATTTTTTCACCACTATAATATATATCGCCTCTTTTTGTCATTAAATCACACAAAATTGCTGCACAGATTGCACGTCTATAATTTACCCGTATCGCCAACACTCTGCTATGGCCAGGTTCTGGCACTTCAACACGAGTCGAAAAGCAATCGGAAATTTTAAAAACTCCCCATCATGGTAATCTCTAATCTAACTACGGTCAGATGTTTTCATTTAGAAACAATTCACTGGGGGCCCGAGCCCACATCACAGCCGACCCAGACGCCGTTCTGGAGGCGTACAGGACTAAAGTTCACGGCAGAGACCTAAATTGGGCCAGGTCATAGGTCAATTAGGAGATGATCCAGAACAAAGCAAAAACAAAGAAAATAACAATACACCGCCCTATTGTACTTCGCAGGCCACAAATTACGTCCAACAAAGCCCGCTTTTATGCCTCTTTGCCTGCCTCTTTCTTTGCCTGCGTCCTTGCCCCTCTCTGCCCTCCTCTGTCGTTCTGCTTATCTGTGTGTCTGCCTCTCTGCCGATTTTTACAAGGACTGGAATTTGGCACTTGTTTAAATAACGTAAAGGCCCCATGTCAAATGGCCCATCAGCCGAGTTTCGACGTCAACTCCCACTCATTTAAACATTTGTACCCGGCACTTCTTAAGAGTAGTGTCTACTAATGACGAAATTATGTTACAATACAATAACTGTCACCATAATCATCATGATCATCAGCAGCAACAACAACATAACTACCATCCCACCGCCATTAGAATTCATTCGATTTGACTATCTAGAGTTCTAGACTGTGAATAACATCGAATAAAATATGTGTTCAATACACATAAATGGTAGAATATATTACATAAAAAATCACTGCAGAGGAAGATTCGTGAAATGGAGACATAGAACATCATTGAGGTAATTGTTTCTTGCCTTACTAGAGGGTCAATATCGAGGTGAATGCTTACATTAATTTTACACAAACCCTGATCGCTACAGCGCTTGCTGTGCCTAGCCAAAATATACCACTCCTATGCAATGCAAGACATTTCATTTATACATATATGTGTATGCATTAATATATTTTTAGGTTCCAACTTTTATGAAAAATCACCGATTTAGCAACGAACTCATTATCCCTTCTAATGATAGCACTGGATAATCCCACTAATAACAAGGATTGGTCAAAATTACAGACCACACCCACCATCACAGATAAGGTATATATTATACACATGTACATACATTTGTATGTATGTGTATATATACATACATTTATATTGTATATTGTTTGCATATGGTACATATGCATGTAAATGTCTAGATCATGCATAGATCTATACACATCTACTACATGTACACCCTATACATAAATGTCAACAAATAGAGAAGTCTACTAAGTGAATATATATAAATATTTCTAAAGGATTAAATGGTTACATTCTACGAATCTACGGCAACTTGCTCCCACTGTCATTTATTACACTAAACACTGCCTTCTTTCTGACTTACTGAGAACTGCACAAACTGACAATCGCCCTGACGTGCAGCTATCAGTATCACGCGCTAATGACTTGATTCATTATCTTAGCCTTGGCTTGTGCATGCAGGTAGCTCTCATTGTCCCTTGCCTTTTGATCTTACTGCCGACAGTGTGCGGTCGGTGTGCTCATTTTATAGCCCGGTTGGCTAGGCGGAACAAGTGAGACAGAACTCTCAAAAGTTCATTTTTCCCTACTTGGGATTTGAACCTATCTAACTATTGGATTTGCAAACCGCTAGACCATTTGCGACCTGCATGGCGGAACATGTTAACATGAACTTGTATACTGAATCTAAGAAGAACAGTCACGTAAGCTAGCCCCGGGCATGGGCGTATTTACAGGGTGGTTTTATGGGCTCAGGAGGTGCTCCATAGTCTAGTGGTTAGCGCGCTGGACTGGTCAATTGAGAGGTCGAGGTTCAATTCCCCGCCAGGACAGAAAATTTGGTTCAAGATTTCTGTTCCAAGAGCATCCCCTAGCGGCCTAGCCAACTCAGCTATGATGAGTACACTGACCTACTTGTCGATTGGGAAGATGATCTCACTAATGGATTTGCGAACCGCTAGACCATTTGCAACCACCCTCATATGCCGATGGCTACACAAAAACTGAATCTAAGAAGAACACTTATACCCATGGCTGTCCCCGGGCTAGCTCAAGGGACTGCTATTTTCTTCTTGGTCTTTATGGGCTCAAACCCCTACCCCTCCCGAAATAAGTGCATTACTGTTATTAAACAGTAAAAATGTAGAAAACTACGACCATTTCCAATGGAAACCCCCGAAAACCTAAAACCGCTTTCAAAATTTTTTCCTGGTACACCCCTGGCCCTGGGACAGCCTTGGATATGAAGTGTCAGAGCAGAAATCTCGAAACAAATGTCTGCCTTGGTGGGGATTTGAACCCCGACCCCTCTGTTGACAGTCCAGCGCGCTAACCACTTCTGATTCTAAGAACTGCTTTCGAAAGCTGTCTTCGTGACTTTGTAAACAAATGGCTATGTCTGGCCTGGGTTTACTGTTGTCTAAAGGTTTGTGACCTGCAGCACGGAGGAGTCAAGTCTAATCGAGACTCTCTTAAGAGGACGAGAGACATTAAACAGGCCAAAAAGAAACTCTTAGGAGACAAGAGAAGCAAAACAGACCAAAAAAATAATGGCGACAACATCAGAGACGCACATCAATGTCAACAATAAAACGCTTTAAAATCATTAAAGAAGTTCAAGCTACCAGCAACTACTCCCCAGAACTGCCTTCGTCTGGACCTGTAAACAGCTTATCTAAATCATATCTAATCTTATCATGAATGGCCTTTAATCGTCTAATCCAATCTAATCAAATCTAATCTAATCATCAATTGCAGCTCATCAGCTGACCTACATTTATTCTAATGTAAGAATGATCAGTCTTTGATCAGTTCACCTATGCAACCTAATTATTAGTTATTGACCTAAATCTAATCCAATCATGATTATCCTTTCACCAACTGTCCTAAATCTAATCCAATCATGATTAGTTGTCCTAACTCTAAGCTAATCAAGACTACCCTTTGACCAGCCGACCAAATCAAACAAGTCCAGCAATATTCAGCAACAGATCATATTTTAACAAAGACCGAACTTTTAAAACACTATATCCTCGAACACAAACAACACTGTTTGTTCTTTCTGTATGCTGAGCATGAAAAAATTAAATCATGACAAATGTTTGCTCTGTCACGCATGAACACAGCTCGCAATGGTGACTACTGATACATTCTTTCTGGGTCTATAAATGGCGAGTTTTGCATAACTCTGTCACACATGAGCGCACACCAGTGACACCACAAGAGAATACAACACTAGTATGTATGTATGTATGTATGCATGTATGAGCACTTGTTATAGCACCTCTTCAAGATTTCTACTCAGAGGTGCTCCCTACTACAGCGTGGACACTGAATCGGAGTTTCACACCGAAGCGCACTAGTAGACTAATGTCGTCCTTTTGGGTAACTGAAACGGGCGCTATACAAATTTCATCGTTTAATTACTTCATTCTATTTATAGATTGTTAATGACACATCATGCATATTCATAAAGCTGGCCACAACGTCTGGTGAACATTGGATTACATCAGCGTCGACACGAATGGCTTATCGTTACATTTCTGCTGACAGTTGGCTAATCCCGCTCTCACCTGTCTCATCTTGCTTAAGCACTTCAGTCCGACGTTTGGCTTCTCTCGTCTAAAGCATTTCGATCACACTGTTCTAAGGGATTGCTTTGAAATATGGTTTCACTTGTGCTTTGAATTGTTGTTTCACTTGTGATTAAAATTATGGTTTCACTGGTGCTTTGAAATATGGTTTCATTTGTGCTTTAAATTATGGTTTCACTAGTGCTTTGAAATATGGTTTCATTTGTGCTTCAAATTATGGTTTCATTTGTGCTTTAAATTTCATTTGTGCTTTGAATCATATTTTCACTAGCACCTTGAATTATGGTTTTACTTGAAACAATCCTCGACTGATGCTTTTTGCATGTTTACCAAACGTCTAATGACCGAGCAATAAACCATAGCACCGAGCAATTGTGAGTGAAGAACTTGCTCAGAGTCCCTACACATTAACCCTCAGAGGAGGAGGATTGAACCCATACTCTCTGTGTTACAAGGCAAGCACTCTAACCAATCAGCCACCATGTCCTATAATCGGCTAACGTGCCATACAGAAGTGTAATGGAACTCATTAGAACACACAGGATTCTGAATCAGTTTATAATTATTATGGAAATAATCAGGTCTAATTATCGTGTCCACAGGATCATCTCCAACAAAATCCTCTAAGCTACCGGATCAGTCTAGTCAAACGAGAAGGGCTTTTCTGTTGGTAAGCTTGTGCTTAAATTGCATGTCAATATTGGTTTAGAGTTTCAGTGTTGCCCAAATATCCGGGATTCAACTGCCTGAACATAACCAGCAACAATACATTTCAAACAATTGGTCTGAAACAATTGTATCAATTTTCGGCATTAGCATTTGGATGCCTGAAAATCAAAGTTCGTCCAATTTAAAACTACCGTATACATATGTGTCAGGTGTTTGAACCTCTGACCTCTCGGTTGACTGTCCAGCATTCTAACCACTGGACTATCGCACACCCACATGGTAGAATACGTGCAATGCACCCACATGGTAGAATATGTGCAAAACACACAAATGATAGAATATGTGCAATACATGCAAATGGTAGAATACGTGCAATTGGTAGAATATGTGCAATACACGCAAATGGTAGAATACGTGCAATACGTGCAAGTGGTAGAATATGTGCAAAATTTACAAAGAAATGGTAGAATATGTGCAATACACTCAAATGGTAGAATATGTGCAATACACACAAATGGTAAAATATGTGCAATACACATGAATGGTAGAATATGTGCAATACAAAGAAATGGTAGAATATGTGCATTACACGCAAATGGTAGAAAATGTGCATTACACGCAAATGGTAGAAAATGTGCAATACACGCAAATGGTAGAATATGTGCAACACACGCAATGGTAGAATATGTTCAATACACGCAAATGGTAGAATATATGCAATACACGCAAATGGTAGAATATGCGAAATATGTGCAAGTGGTAGAATATGTGCAATACACACAAATGGTAGAATGACCTTTAAGGAAAACTCTGGTCGCTACATTGCCCGATGTGCCTAGCCAAAAATACCACTCCTATGCAATGCAAGCCATTGCATAGGTGTGGTAAGGCAACAATGGGCTTTATACGTGAAACTGACTTGTTCTAGCTCTTGCTTCTCACTGTAGGGACACTTGAGTCAGCTTTTATCTTTATCAACACTTAAGTCTTGGCTGGGAGCGCTACTTCGTAGTAATCTAGAAGAGCCACTAGACACATTTAACGAATGAATGAACGAACGAATGAACAAATGAATGAGCAAGCGAACAAATGAGTGAATGAATAAAAGAGTGCATGAATGAGTGAATTAATTTTAAAATGAATTAATTAATTTTAAAATGAGTGAATAAATGAGTGAATGGCTCAGTGACTCCATGAACGAATGAGTGAATGGATGAGTGAATTGATTCACAAGTGAGTGAATAAATGATGGATTGAACGAATGAGTTAGTGAATGAATTAGCGAATCCTTACCTGCCCTCATTCCCGCTTTCTGTGCTGGTCCGCCAAACTCGACATAGTCGACGTAGGACAGAAGTTCCGTCTCGTCAAAATTTCTGCGTTTAAGGCCATAGCTCTACACAACAATGCGTAAAAGCAGGTTAAATGTAAGAAAACACCCACAGCATAAACACCAAAGAGCCTTTTTGAAGCAAGAAATGCATTTTGCAAAATGCTCCTAATGGGCCTGATTTCGATCGGTGGCTCGGCACCGGACTATATCTTGCAGCTCCTCAAACCGGTCTCACACTGTCTTGGACACCGCCGGCTGCATTCGGTTTCCCATGGACAGTTCATAGTCCCGTGTCAACCCACGTTGGTGTGCCTTTTCCTATGTGGGTTCAACTCTTGGGAACAATCTGCCACCAGATATAGGATCATATTTACATACGCCAGATGGCATTGGTAAAATGAGCATTCGGACAGATGGGTGCCTTGCACAGCTGCCATACAGTTAAATTCGACTCCTATAATAACTTGTGATCATCCGTTGATACTATGATTTGTAATCATACTGCGGTGTGTCAGTTTGAATTTAAAAATGAAGATTATTATTATCAGTTAGCATCTTTAACAGTTCAAGGAAACGTTTTCTGCTTGTCTTAAAACACATTTGTTAGGTGATACCTAGGTAGCAATGCTGGAGTGCCCCTCTGAATAATCTCAAGGGTGCTACACAAGTGCTCTGATACATACGTACACACATATACACACATACATACACACATACATACACACATATACACACACATACACACACATACATACATACACACACACACATATACATACATACATACACACACATATACATACGCACATATACACACACATACATATACACATATACATATACACATACATATCACACACACACATACATACAGGAACATGCATATTGATTACTGAACAAATATTATTTCAAAGTTCAAGGCACAGTTTCTATCAACAGCAAAGCTTTCACAGTGTGGATCACTTATGTGACAGTGAAAAGTGATATTTATTTTAACATAACAAAAATTAAAGTATGCCTTTAACTTAACGCAATCAACATAAATAAATCTATAAATAATAAATAAAAATAAACATCTCAATTTACCTGCAATGTAAAGCCAAAGGAACCATTTTCACGTTTCACGATGATCGTACGACGGTTCTTGTTCTCGATCGGATCTGTCTTTATTTTTCGATCGTCCAGAACGACGTCCAGATCGTTACCGATCGAAAGATGTATTGAGGCAACTGGGCTTCTCTGAAAAATTAAATTTAAAACATTTTAAGCATTTTGAACTTTCACACAAGAAATTAAATACCTTCCAGGCTTCCACATCTCTTGGTGTTCAGTGATTCAATCATTTATTCACTAATTAATTCACTCGTTTATTCATTCGTTTATTTATTCACTCATTCATGCACTCGTTCATTCACACATTCGTTTGTTCATTCACTCCTTGCTTATTCGTTCATTCATTCACTTATTCATGCACTCAATCATTCACCTATGCATTTATTTGTTCTATCACTCGTTCGTTCGTTCAGTTTGCCTTGAAAAGAAGCTATATAATTGTGCATTTGGGATTAATAAGGTTGACCTGGTTGAGATTATCATTATAATCATGATCATCAATGCCATCATCACCATCATTTTCATCATCATCATCATCAAGATAATCATTGCCATAACAATCATCATCATCACCATCATTTTCATCATCAATGCCATCATCGCCATCATTTTCATCATCATCATCAAGATAATCATTGCCATCACAATCATCATCATCATCATTTTCATCATCATCACCATCATCACCATCATGCACACACTGGTACTGTAGCATCACTACCATCATCTTCATCTTCAGAGGTATTTAAAACGCAATATAGTAAGTGTCCAGCTATATAGAAAAGTTCATCATCGTCATCACCATCGTCATCACCACCAACACTTCATACTCCCATGCCAGACCACTGACTCAAAGCAACATGACTGTGACGTCAAACACACACCACACAAAAGCCGGACATGAATTCTACCAAACAACAAAGCGCCCGAAATTAGTTGATCCTCATCACATATAATTAGTATTAATTACCGTAAATCAAACGAATGACTCAGGCTGACCACTCTACACCCAAACGATTCTATTCTATTGTCATCCGTATCTGCATTATGCATTGTTGCAATGCACTCGTTACATGTATTGCACCCAAATAGGTGATTCATCACTCCAACAGGTGGTAATGGTAATATCACGAGGCCTACTTTAAACCGGACTTATTAACCCGGTTAATAATGAATCTATCAACACACATAAGTGTATAATACAGTTTGAGTTACGCATTGTGTTTTTGCATGTTAGACTGTCAGGTTGGCCAACTAAGCTACAATGAGTACACTGACCATACACTGTCGGTGGGAAGATCAGAAGGCAAGGTGTCTATTTTCATATGCATGGGGCCAAGAAAATGAAGTCACTAACACTTCATACCCACTCATGGCTGCCTCTGTGGAGGGAGTAGCTTAAGGGAAAGTTTTAATGTTTTAAGTGCTGGTACTAAAACAAGTTATTTTCAATATTCTAATAAAATTTTCTTACAACACTTCAACTTTAAGTGAATTTTCACACAATTTTAACTTTAAATAACTTTCCACAACACTTCACCTTTGAATTTTTTAAAAAGCATTTTAACTATAAATAGCTTTACAGTATTTCAATTTCTTATTTGTACACCATTGCAACTTTTATTTGTACACCATTGCAACTTAATATGAATTTTTACTATATATTCCAACAACAGACACCATTTCAACTTCTCCAGTACTGGGAAGTTAATTTTTTTTAATAGCAATAAAGCATTTATATAGCACCACTCAAAAGCAAAACAAATCTGTGCTAGCCTAAATGTTGTTAAGAACTAGACCATTACATCAATCACTTATCAAATCAATGCACAGTAAACACTAGAAGAGTCACCAGCAGTGGGCTGTAAACACATGTGGAGTACCACCAGCGGTTTAGCGGTTACCGTTGACTCTTGACAGATGGCATGGATGTTCAGAGTATCTGGACCAATTTCTACCCCATTCCAACTGTAAACAACTTTCATATTTCTCAAACACTAACTAATCGTAACCTTATTAATTTTATTTATTTATTTAATTTATTTATTTAATTTATTTAATTTATTTAATTTATTTAATTTATTAATTTAATCACAACCTTATTAATTTAAGGCTGCCTTAACAAGTTCATGAAACATTTATCTGAGCTTCCAATAATCTCAAAAGCATGACGAATTAGGTAAACATATTAAAATGTCAAGAAGTCTGGAGAGGTTTAGTTGGGTATGGGCTTAGCTGTAGAGGCATGACCCTGGGTCTCCCTTGTAGAGCCATCACTGCTATAACCTTCACCTTCACCCAATTTCCCAACTGGGATGTTTGTTCAGCAGGGAACAATTAACTCTGGATAATTAATTAACCACATGCACTTCAGTTGGGAAGTTTCACTTCCTACTTGGGCACAGTTGCCTTGTCTCTCTCTTTGCCTACAGGTCTCATTCTCTGTGTTTGCATCTGTCTGCTTGTCACTCTCTGTCTGTCTGTCTGTCTATGTGTGTGTCTCTCTGTATATTTCTCTGTCTGTCTCCCTCCTACTCAGTCTCTCTTGCTCAGTCTCTCTTGCTCTGTCTGTCTGTCTATTTGCATCACAGTCTGTCTGTCTTTCTCTCTCTGTATTTGTTTGTATGTGCCTCTCTCTGTTTCTCTGTCTCTGCCTGTCTCTTCCCTGCTCTGTCTGTCTCCCTGTATGTCTGTGTGTCTCTACACTCAAATCCCTCTCTGCATTCTTGAGCACCTCTCTAGCTCTCTAAATCTTAGCCTCTCTGCATGCCATCAGTAAAATTATGTATAATGTCAAAAACCATCCACCTCAAAGCATCTGAAGTGCAACTCATAACTCTCAAAATACAGCAGCACATACATATATAATAGGGTTGTCAAAATCATCTAAACACTGAAGCAGAAACAGAATCCATCTGTGTATGCTAATACCCACCCACAGTCAGCAAATGATACTTGAGCTTCCAGAGTTACAGACATATTATCCACATCAACCCCTGAATGCTGCATTGAAATTAATATCTTCAATACCACTTCACAAAAACCAGCTCCTGGTTGCCGGAGTCATAAACCAGGCTCCTCATCACTTCCTTTATCCTTCTCATCACTTCCTACAACTCCACATCACTTAGGAGGAAGTGACGA
The DNA here is from genome assembly GCA_020284085.1 of Aporrectodea caliginosa. Lineage (NCBI taxonomy): Eukaryota > Metazoa > Annelida > Clitellata > Crassiclitellata > Lumbricidae > Aporrectodea > Aporrectodea caliginosa. The sequence goes on from JACEVL010000215.1 coordinate 1,262,489, forward strand.
GGAGGATGGAGGCTACATCCTCCTCATCACTTCCTCTAATCATCCTCAGCACTTCATCATCCTTAGCACTTTATCCTCCTCATTGCTTCCTTCATCCTCCTCAGCACTACCTCCATGCTCCTCATTACTTCCTCCATCCTTCTTATCATTTTCTTATCCCTTCCTCTATACTCCTCATTTCTTCCTTCTTCATCCTCCTCATCACTTCATCATTCTCAGCACTTCATCCTCCTTAGTGCTTCATCCTCATCACTTCCTCTGTCCTCCTCATTGCTTCCTTCCCTCCTCCTCATCTCCTCCATCCTCCTCATTGCTTCATCTATTCCCCCATCTATTAACCCCCCCCTTTAGCGCACCCTCATTTGATGATCCAATTACGACGATGCACAATAACAAAGTGACAATAAAACACTGACTGAAGAAGTTTATGATATTAAGTGGAAAGAAAAAAACTAATAAAAACAAGACGACATTTCACAGCCCCACAAAACAATTCAGAAAACCAACTGAGAGAATCATAAACACAAGTACAGCTTAAGTAATGAGCGGCAAGTTTTTTTAAATAACGAGAGATAACAGTTGTCACCAGAATGCTGTGTTGTGACAACGTTAATTCGGTTAACTGTTATAATTTTGGCCAGCAGAAATCAATCAACATTTCTATAAGAAGTTTGGCAAGCAAAACAACCCGTATTAGGATAATATTTCAAGAAATTAGCGACTCCGAATAAAGTATGCATCTTCACAACAATTTTTAACTCACGTGCAGAGTACCTTTCTTCGGCCTACCGGTAGTTTGTGCAACGGCGCTACACGAATTGTCTATTATTATTTTTTAGGTTCACACCCAAAATATAACCTATATATAGACATGAAACATTCATGTAGCCCATGATCCATGGATACTTCTGGAATGTAAATCAAAGAGTTGAGAAACTGGGGGGTGAAGGGAAAAAGGTCATCGAAAAGACGAAATACATCTGGTCAACCCCAGCAAAGTAAAGGTAAAAGTGCATTTTAGCATATTTAATTGATAGTGGATGTAGAGTTCTATTTCAGCATATTTTATTATTTCAATGATTTTCATGATAACTGTAATGAATCCAGCTTCTATTTAAGCAAGATTCTTTTCATCAATCCCACTTCTATTTAAGCTAAAATTATTTTCATCAATCCTACTTCTATTTAGCAAGAATTCTTTTCGTCAATCCAACATCTATTTGACCAATGCTGAAACCCATGCAATGGAGAGTTATTTACGATGCTAAACTACATGCTTTTTCATCAATCCAGCTTCTATTTTAGCAAATAACTAGTTTCATCAATCCAACTTCCATTTAGGCAACAATTATTTATATCAATCCAGCTTCCATTTACACAGACACATAAGACACATAAGAGAAACAATAAAATACGCTAAAATACAGTATCCCCCATACCGGCAGCATCATGAATTAAATACGCTAAAATATCTCACTTTTATCATGGCGTGAATACAGATGGGGGATAGAATGGTTTATCCCCGGATATAAACCGGTTTATTCCATAAAATACATCCCCCGGATAGTTAGGACGGATACTCTATTTCGTGATACCGGCAGCATCATGAATTAAATACGCTAAAATACACTTTTACCAAAGTAAAATCGTATGAGTTATTTTCGCCCCACTTGTACCTCCTCCCCCCTACCCCTTGCAGACTTGTTGCTCCGCCACTGCATCAACCTTTGTAGGGTTGTCCAAGTAGGCAAAAAGTGCTCTTTACAGTAACTTCCATTGATGCACTGTGGGTCGAACAATGGGTAACGATCTACCCCATCCCCCAACAGCATTTACCCTACTTTACCCATGGCCCCTGATCAAAGCAGACGCGTGGCAATCAACTTACATTGAAGCTCGGCCTGTCAGACTTCCTCCTAGCATTGGCCATCATCGCGTTCTGTTTGCATCCTAAAACGCTTTAATCGCCATCTTCAGCTCCGAAACGCCAAGGAATCCACACTTATAAGATCCTAGTAATTATGGTTGAATTATAACTGTTTACAAAGTTTCTGAGCGTTAAATATTAATAAGTTTTATTATGCCAACAACGTCGTGACCGATCATCAATGGTGTGCTGCATGAATCGCTCGCTCTCTTAATCGTGTGGTCCAGGGGCGTGGCTTCAGCTACACGTGATCTTTGACCTCGTTCAACTTGCTCTAGTTTACGTTTATTTTGCGCTTGAATTTGGAACGTCAGTCGCATTCCAAGATGGCATGCATGGTCTGACTGTGGTGCTGATTCACCTTATCATCAGTATGATTTACTACGAGTCTACTTAGTAAAACCAGTCGCATTCAAACTGTGAATAGGCTAGTTCTCTGCTCAAGACCCTATCATTTTCAAGCGGCGCTTAACAAATTTCTTGTAATCATAATCGTAAACTACAAATTTCTAAAGCGCTGCTACAAAGCTGAGCGTATCAAATCAAATCAATCAATCAAAACTCTTTTTATTGAAGCCATGTCAAATAAAGAATCACATAACAGAGAACAAAATATCAGGATTGGCCGCTATTAAAGTCCCAAAAGGGATCAAGATCCCGCTAACTAGGGTCACCCAAAACAACATTTCAGAAATTTGAATTAGTGATAGCTAAATTCTTAACAAACAGTGCACCGGCTTATACAAGAGCGCGGCGTCGTAGACGATGGGTTGTCCAGACCGATCGATTTAATCTCAGTAGATGTAACAGTCGACATTGCCACGGCGACCAAAAAAATTCGAGACAGCGGCTGTCAAGGCGCGTTTCGTTGAGGCCTAGAAAGCTGGGACCAACACGAAGCATAATTATGACACTCCCTGGAAACAAAATTAGCAGTTAAAAATCAATCAGTTAAATCAAACTTTAAGCTGCTTTGAAAACGTGCTTAACGAAATTTGAATCGATACAACGCTCAGAGTTTACGATTATTTAATTAGTCGGATCACTTCTAGTTCAATCCAGTAAGCACTTAACGCAAACTGTGTGGCCCGCAAATTTTTTAAAAATCACAGCAGCTCATATTTTGAAGCCATCGCAACAGGTTTCTTTCTAGACGTAATCTAATATATTTTGAATTTATTTTTACTTAACTTACTCATTAACGTTTCTGTAGGGCGAGTTTGTATTTCTTATACTGGGGGCACGGCTATTTATTATTGGCCGACAAAATGGCGACCGGTGGTGGTCGAAATGATGGAGGCAGCAAATTAACGATGGAAATTCGAACAAAATCTGTCGAGCAAACTCTTGTACCTCTTGTTACGCAGGTGCTTTGTCTGCTTTCTATGTTAGGACCGACTGTAATGTTGTATGCCCTCTTCGTCACTGGCAGACCATTTTCGCGTCTTGCTAGCGTTAAACGTCGCTTAGAGGTTGTTCGGGTTAAGGTGCACGCTGACCATTTATGTAGCGCATATCAGAGTTTGTTTAGTGCAAATACACATGCTTTACGAACGCATCATCTGCAACAAGTTTAAGGCAATCTTTTGAAAAGTCTTGTGTCGGATATGGGTGCGTCATTTAAATCTCTAAAGTGCCAATGAAATTAATTTCTAAGTCATAAGAAACTGCAGAGCTGAAGCTGGTTTCGAGTGTCTCAGTATGATGCAAAGAACAAGTAGGCTAAGAGTGAAGACCGCAGCCTCGCTTGTTATTTGCATCATACTGAAAAGCTTTACTAATCTAAAGGAAAGGATTCCATTTGATGATAGTTTATGGAACCAGTTTACCAGTAATTAAAGATAATCATTGATTTCACTGCACCTTTTCAAGTAATTCAATTTCAAACACTGCACAAATTTTATTTTGACCATTCAAATTCACTTATTTCATGCCAGTCTGTACTCTATAGTCTGTGTCTGTAATATAATAAATAACCCAGTTCAGTGTAATGTTCTGGCTGGTTCCTGAGCCATTCCTCATTGGGTTGTGACGTGGGTGGACTGTGGAGCGGAGCCAAATGTATGCTTTCTCTGGGGCGCCATTTGGGATAGGGCCGGCCTTGACCATTCACTTATCTATTTGACTTACAGTCTGTTGTGTTTTTTGTGCAGATAACAACTCTCGTCAATGCCAAAGAGAAGCCAATTCGTTCGGAGCGAGCACTGAGCGCTCTTGTGCGAGTGGGTCAGGCAGTCAATATGGCCGTTGAGCGATTTGTTAAGGTCGGAGAAGGCAATTGCTCGTGAAAATTCAGAAATCCAGCATGAAATGTACGAGGCTTGTCAAGAAGCCAAAATAGCAGGTAACTGCTCATGAAAGATGTTAATACACTTACATTCCCTTGTTGTGCATGTTGCAAGCTACCAGTTACCACTTGTCATACAATGTGGGCCTCTATCGGGCAAATTAACATGTCTGTCTCAGTATTTACCTGAAACTGATCATAATTATGCCTTTAAGAGATATAGCAAGAACTTTGATATAAGAATACTTTTTGCTAAAACGAGGTTTCCTATATAGCTGAATTAATTTTGTGAGCCATGTTGGTGACCGTATTTTCTCACTTCTTGTGAGCTGTTTATGTTCCTGTTCTTGAGCTTGTGGTTTAGCCTGTATGTCAGTTAGGCCAACGATCATTCCTCAGGAGGCTACCTGTGAAAGAGGCTTTTAAGTAAGTAAGTAAGTATATCCTTTATTGAATCAATAATATTACTAACCGCAATTTGGTGTACATTATGAAGTATATAATAATGAGTAAATCATCCTAATAATAAATGTTTTGCATGCCAGATTGTCTGCAACAGGTAGAATTCAGTTATGTTTACATGTATATAGTGCTTATACTACAGTTTTAATTTGGGGTAGTAGGTCATTGTTATAAGTGGTTAATTGACTTTGCATAAGTATAAAGATCAGCATTGTGATATGTTGTGTTCTGTAATGCAGTCAAAATTTACTGATAACTATTTATGTATCAGGTTCGCGCATTCAGAAGCTGACTGATGTAAAAATCGATGACCCGGGTACAGTGCGCAGCCTGGCCGAAAAAACAGCGATGGTGCGTGCTGCACGCCAGCTGCTCTCGGCAATTACAAAAGTCTTGATTCTCGCAGACCGTGTTGTTATAAAACAACTGATAACGGCCAAAGAAAAGGTATGGGACTACAGCTGCACCTGGTATTCCATTTGAGGATTTCATTCATTCCTTCATTCGGGGATTTTAACGACTTTAGGGTGTCATTCTTAACCATATATATGGTTATAACATATGCTTATCAGTGTGTCATTTGTAATTATAATGATGAAAATGTGTCTAGCTGTAGATATTAGCCAGAGGGTAGATTATGCTGAATTAGTGCACAGATGATTTGTATTGGGAGAGACTGGTAGATGCAGTTGACTCCTTCCTATCAGCGTGTATGGCTTTACTTATAAGTGGCCGTTGCTGACCCTGGATATTTTGTCTTCAGGTGCTTGCCAGTCTGTCGCACATTGAGTCATGTACGACGTTTGCTGAATTCGTCAAAGCATTCAGCCAGTTTGGAAACGAGATGGTTGAACTAGCTCACCTGTCGGGAGACAGACAAAACGTAAGCTTCTTCATTCTTAATTTGTATTGGGAATCTGTTTGCAGTGCATGTAAGATTAAGACTAAAATACTTTCGTGTAAATTTTGCAGCTCAGTTATGTTTGTTTTCCTTTTTTTGGATCGTCAACAGGACCTAAAGAGCGAGAAATCTCGGACGCAGATGGGATCGGCACGAGCTGTGCTTGAAAAATCTACAATGATGCTGTTGACCACAGCTAAGGTAATTGCAAAATCATTGAAGGCATGGAATCAAGCTTGCTCGCTCACTTATTAATTCACTCTTTCACTTTCTTTAACGACAAACTGCATTGGTTTCCCAGTCGCCTTTAGTGTTAAAGGCATGTAGAGATTGTCTTGAGGTTCATGTCAACTTGTTCACAGTAACCTTGTGTTCACACACATACTTTTATAGCCGTCACTTTTGTTGGACACTTCTAGATTAAATGAAACGTTCTCGTTGCATGCTGCAGACATTACTGAGGCATCCAGAGTGTGTGACGGCAAGGCAGAACCGAGACTGCGTCTTTACGCAGATGCGTAAAGCTTTGGACGTAATACATTACGTTTCCACGGACGGCGGCCATGTCAGCGGTGATGTATCGCCGTCGACAACCGTCAATGGAGACTCTGGCATCAGTCTGTCTCAGCACCAACCAACGGCTTTTAAGGCTATCAAAGAATTTGAGGTCAGTCTGCTGGGAATTTGCATGTGTATGCTTACTTACTTACTCAGATACATACATACTTCAACTAGCCAGAGATAGACTTTTGATTGTTTAAATCCTTGCTCCACTCCGACCCCTCTGTTTGTTCACAAGATTAAGTTTGACAGCTGGTTAAATAAACCATACTCTCCCACCCAAGGACAACTCTCAATTTAGAGGGCCTGATCATTATATGGTTAAAAATATTTACTAGTTTATTCTAAAATCTTCTTATGAACTTTAATTATCCATTATCACATAGTACGGGCAGTGGCGCATTTCTGTATGTTTTTGTCAGATTGTTTTTCTCAATTAAACGAATATATATTGTTTAAATGATTGCTTACTTTAACCATGATGTTTGTTCACAAGAGTGCTTTGGCAGCTGGTTAAACAAGGAATATAGTTACTACTGGTATACAATACATACGTACCTGTACATAGAGGGCCTGAAACTGGTTGGTTGCTGTTTAATGACACTATGTCTCAACAAGGATGATTAGCGTCGCCCTCCTCCTTCCCCAAGCTTGGCGACTAGCACTGTTGGAGTATGAGCAGTGGCAGATTTAGACCTGTATATGCATTTGTTCACAATACATGCATGCATGCATAATATTATTAATTAATTAATTATTTAGAGTATTAAATGCTAAACATTACCAGGACTTGTGTTATTGGTCAGTTCTTTTAAATCGAAGTCTGTTTGCGTTTAGGACCAGGTTGAAATGACACGGGTTACATTGGTGGGACCACACACAGAGGCGAAACTGCTCGGATCGCTCGAGACGTTGATCGAAACGACGCAGGACTTCACAGACTCGGCGTACACCAGTCACGAGCACCGCGAGCGAATACTTATGCTCTACGAGAAACTACGCCACGAATTGGCCGTGTTACTTCGCATTGGCGTAAACCTGGTAAATCACGTTTGTCCTCGAGTTTACTAGTTAATTTAAATATTTAGAATATTAAATGTTTAAATGGATGCCTTGGTAATTTTTAAATGTATGCCTCAGTCATGTCTAAATATTTTCTAGTTCGATTATACTTTTAAGTATTCGTTCACGTCATGAACATTCAACACCAATACCAATGTCTGATGACGTTTTTGCTTTACGACACCGTAGACGCTGTTTGAGTTAAACAGCTAAAGTGGAAGAAGAGCTTTTGTGCAATTGAGGGTTGTTGTTGGGGTGCTGTGTTGGTCAGTCACTTCCTTGAAAAGGGAAAATGTTTCTGTGACAGGACCAGAAAGTGAGTTCGGTCATGAGCCAGGACCTCGAAATGGCCATTCTGAAGACCCGAGAGGCATCACGAACCCTGAAGAAACAGGTATGTTCTGTTGTTACCGGTTTCAGACATTTCACATGTATGCATTAATGTTTTGCCACTGATCGTAATCTCAAAATTTCTGAAGCGCGACTTAAGAGCTAAGCACAGGGCACCAGCTTATTCATGAGTGCTACGTCTTGTCAGAGGGGTTGTCCAGAGATGTCAGAGATGTTCAAGGGATACCATGTGGAAGTTGGTATTGTTGCTTAATAAATAACAAATGCATAAATAGAGTTATAATTACCACTTTGCTTGTTTGTCTCTGTCAATGTTAGTATCACTGTGTATTTCCATTCGTCTGACTCACTTTACCTTTCACTCCTGGGAATGTTAGGTTTTTAACTCTTGCTGGATTAAAAATTTGCTAGGGTTTTTTACCATGGACATTATAGTCTGGCCCAAGGTATGAAATTTCCAATTTAAGCTTTCCTTCCCAAATTCTTTTGTTTAAATTCTCAAGATTGTGATGGTGCTACTTATGTTTAGGTGTACTGGTAATATGTGTTTGTTGGATGTTTTCAGTTGATAGACACTGCTATGGATCAGGCGTCTGATGTGTTTAAACTGAATGAGGACCACGAACTGCTAGCGGCTCTCAAGTCGGCTGGATTAAACGGACTGAAGGAAAGGGTGGATGAACTGTCCGTTAAGTTTGAAGAGCATGCCGATCAACTGATGGAGGTACGACGAAAGCTGGAAACGGAAAAATTATCCGTCTGGTTCTGTAGCTGCTCTCTGTATATACATTGATGTCGTAGACTTTGGGGTAACTTCTAGTGATCTGACTTCTATGTAATTTATTATGAAGTGTGATTTAAGATATGATTATGTTGCTGTTGTTTAAGATACCTACTCAGATACGCTGGCACATTTGTATTGGTTGGTTGGTTCAACGTGTGTGCGTGGGCCCACCACTGGTGACTGTTTCAGCTTACTCTGCATTGTTTTGCTAACTGATGTAATATATTCGTTCATAATGACATTTAACATCATATAGGCTAGCACAGAGAGCGCATCTGAGTAGATATCTTGAAGGGTGCTATATAAATGTTCATTTTACATTACATTACTTTACATCATTATTCAAAGGCTAACTTCGCATGTCATGTCTAAGAAAATGAAGTCGTTTACTCTTCATATCCATTGCAGCCTCTTGGAGTTAGCTTCTTGTTCTTCTTCTTGAGAGATTCCTATAAGTTGCTGTACAAATACCTAGTTACATAAAACTTGATGCAAACTGGTACATTCCGTGAATGCATAGATATGTACCACACATGCAATGTTATAACAAGGCCAAGATCATTTTCAAGAGCTGGATTTAATTTGGAATCCATCCTCATGTCTACATTTTGTTAGAATACATGTTGTACATAATAGAAACTATTATTATTTTATTTATTTTTATGATGATTTGCAAGTTCTGGTGCATTTTGTGCTTTTATCATCGCAGGTTTGCAAGTTGCTGAAGCACATTTCTGGGACCGAGTCGTTGATAATTTGGTCTGAACACATTGAAAGCATTTTCAAATGCCAGACGGCCGAGGTGAAGAAAACGTCTGCTTTGTTTTCACGTCAATTAAATCATTCTGCTCAGTCGCTTAACTTTACCTTACCTTCACTGGTCTTGTCTCGTCTAACTGTAATACATGTTCTTAATTACCCTAATGTTAGTGTGATACCTTCTATATGTCTGATATTCAGAGGTAATACTTTGTGTCCATTTTTGAATTGTAGGTGATCCAGGCGTCCAAAACTCTTGCCAGTTACCCGATGAGCAAAATTTCCAACGAAAACTTGGAGGTGTTTGCCAACGCGTGGGTCACACAGATCAACGACTTATCGGTTTTAGTAAAAGACGTCAACGATGTCTGCCAAGGCAAAACGGACAGACAAGTGTACCTCTCTCTACCTCGACCTGGGGTATGTCATGTGACACGTTTTCTATGTGAACAGTTTGATAGGGTGACACATACTAAACATATAAATGTTCAATTATGTTACATATCTATCCATCCTTTGATCTGATGTATGTTACGTAAATTGGCTTTTATGTGAAGACTTAGGATAGTGACACATGTTAAATTTCTATCTGTACCTCAGCTAGAATATGTCACATAATCTACACGTATGTGAACACTTAAAATGGTGAAATATGTTAAACTTATCTATTTAGCCTTCCATCTGGGACATCTTGCATAAATTGGCTTTTATGTGGACACATAAAATGCTGACACATGTTAAACATATCTCTACCTCAGCCTGGTTGTGTCAGTTAACTTTAGCATACTTTCTAACACTTAAATTGTGATACAGGTTAAACATTTGCCTTACAAATGTTTTCTATGTATGCAGTATACACAAGGTTGTCAAGCTGGTAATATTAGTTTTTTAAGTAGCCCATTTTTATGGTTTGTTTTGTTGTATTTTGAATGTAGAAGCATGGTGCTACAACGCGAGGAATGAAGCCTGTTCACTTGAGCACAGAGGTAAATAGCAGATGAAAAATAGTTGCTCTGATCTTCACATCTGATCTAACTGTCTCTGCTGTTGAATTCAGATTTTCTAATACACACGGTTTCAGTTGATGGCGCTCCAGATTTCTTCTGCGGCATGTGGAATTATGTGACTGTTGTCCACACCTGTGCTCAGGCACATGTTAAAGGGAAGACTGCTGTAATGTGATGTGTTTGTAATGTGATGTGTTTGTAATGTGATGTGTGTAATGTGATGTATGTAATGTGATGCGTGTGATGTCATGTGTGCAATGTGGTGTGTGTAATGTAATATAACAAGACATTTATAAAGTGCCACTTAAGAGTCTCTCAGAAGCGCTCAACATGTGGCCATCAAGCAGCTGAAAAACTGCATCTTTAAGAGTGTAGGGAAAACATTATAGTCACAGGCAGCCTTAGTGTCACAAACGGAGGGTGGAAGAACATTCAAGATCCGCGGCATTTAATCTCATTTAACATTGCTTAGGCTATTTTAGAGAGGACCTCTCACAAGTTTCTCCGGGTGTAGTAGTATAGAAAATTTTATTTAAAAGATGTGACGTTAATTGTGTTTAGACTAATACAGAAAGTCCCTCTGACAAGTTTCTTCTGAAGGAGTAGTGTGTAAATTTTGACAGCAAAACACTTGCGATCTTGTTTCAGGAACAAGCGAAGATCGCTAAGTTAGGCCTTGAGATGAAGTTGATCACTTCCGAAATGGATGCAGAGGCCGAGAAGTGGGAAGAACCGGAGAATGAGATTGTTCGAAGGGCAAAGAACATGTCGAGCATGGCGTTCTCGATCTACCTGTTCACAAGGGGCGAGGGGCCGCTTAAAACGACCCAGGATCTTTTCACCCAGGCCGAGTACTTTGCAGAGGAAGGTGCCAAGCTCTTCAAGACCGTGAAGGAATTCTCTCTGCAGGTGAGATGTCGAGAGAATTATTTGCAGCTTTGCATGTGGTCATGCCTGTTATGATACAGTACAATATACCTGTAATGACCAGTAGTCATTACAGGTATGTTGTATGACTTGTATCCATGGTACCAACACTGTAGTCATGACAGGTATGTTGTATCCATGGTAGCCACAGATGTGTAACTTTGGTAGTTACAGGTATGTGTGTATCTTTTGTTATGTGCAGGTATGTACAGGTGAAGGTGTGTTCTTGAAGAGGTGCTATGTATATCTGCAGTTACAAATTGCAAATACATCTTGTATTTAAGCACCAGTTGTTTAATTGAACCCCTCTCGTCCTGCCGTGCTTTGAATTCGTTGTTTGTTTTGGGATTTTTTCATCCAGGTACCTAGTGGAGGTAACAAGACAGAGCTGGCCACCTTCTTAGAACGACTTCCTGTCTACTGCCAGCAGCTGAACTTCACCATAAAGTCGCAGACTGTTGGCAAGGCAGCAACGTTTAACAAGGTATTGTTTTATTTGAGCGGCCATAGCCCCCTCGTCCTGGCCTGCTTTAATTCTACTGATTGTCGAAGACTGTCACATTTGGTGCAAGTCCGATGTTCGTGTTTTCTGCCATTGATGAGTTTCCTTAAGTGATATGATTGCAGATTTATGATGCTCCTTTCCTCGGGTCCAGGATTCAAATCGTGATGCATGATGGAAACTTTAAAATTTGTTGTAGGACCCTGGAGCCCATAAAGATAGACTCACTAGATGTTGGATCGCTGGTTTTGTAACTGCCCTTTAATTGAACTAATGTTCATATTTATGTTTGAAATATGTTTTGTTTTTATGTTTGTGTGTATGTTTGTATTTACCTATGCCATTTCTGAAAGGTGTATTCTAAGAGAGGCATGTGCTGGTAAGGAGTGAGGGGAGGTCACTGCGCTAGGGTTGGTTATGTATCCGACTAAATGTGGGATGTCCTGCACTGGCTACTAATATCCCAGTGCATGACTTTCAGGGTCTCTGCCCTCATTTGGAGCTGCCCTCTTGATACTGCACCCGCATACTTATGGGAACTCTGCTGTTCTGCCTTGGCCTGCAGTTTTCTCCGATCTCGTCATTCTGCGGTCTATGGTAACTTGCTTGTCCCCTTGGCATGCTCCTCCATCATGCACTGCAGGGCTTTTTACATCGTGGGCCAGAGTATCTGGAACTGCCTTCCTTTGGAGCTGCGTCTCTTACCTAGGAAAGATGTGGGCCAGGAGCGCCTTGAGTAGGCATCTGAGTAGGCATCTTGCATGGATGCTATAAAGCTTAGATTGACTTGATTGATTGATTGATTGATTGATTGATTGATTGATTGATTGATTGATTGATTGATTGATTGATTGAATTGGTTGATTGATTGATTGATTGATTGATTGATTGATTGATTGATTGATTGATTGATTGATTGATTGAAGATATACATGAGAGAGATTACATTGCACCATGGTTGGCATTTGTCTGGAGAATAGGTTTCACAAAGACTGCTTCTCTGTTTGAACCATAGGTGGATAAAGTCATACAGGAAACCAAAAACTTGATGAATGCCGTCTCAAAAGTTGTCACGACTTGCTTCATCTGTGCCACAAAGGTATTCACTGGCTGAAGTCTTTCAACAAGTATTTAGAGGTTGTTGACTTGTTAGGCAAATTTAAAGCTGCTGTTTTCTTATTACGGCTCAAGACATTCTTTTCTGAAGACCTTGTTTGGCTGTTAAATTGTGGCGTATGTATGGAGCCCTGTAATAACTTTGCTTAACTTCTTGCCTTAATTTGAGGTAGGTTCAAACGTCCAATGGCATCATAACAATATCAGGGATGATAAAAATACATATAACATAAATCAGTTTAATGCACTATTCTTTTTAAAAATTATGCTGATATCAAGAAACTTTTTCAGCCAATCTCAGTTTGCAACTTTTTGATATGATGAGGTAGCTCTTGTACTCTCTCCATGCCTCTATTTAGCAAGCGGCTGAAGAAAATTCTGTTCAGTGATGGTCTTTTGTAAGCAGGTCAGGAGCAACGCTGATGAGTTTTCTTGTAGTGGCGCTATATAAATAAACAGTTACAATTACCTGTTGAAGAGTTGTTAAATAGATGCTCTGAATGATTGAATGAAAAGTTAGTGTCTGTGCTTTTGACTTTGACAGTACAACATCGACTACAGGGGCCAGCTTGTTTCCAAGTGGTGTCCAATGCCCGGCGCATCCTCTTCCCCACCTGTCGCTGCATCCGGCGTTACAGCCATGGACGCCAGCGACCAGGACTCGGTCAAGAGCGGAGGAAGTCGGACGGAACCATTCCGTCGGAGTTCTTCGCTGACAAGCAAGCCGACGTCACACTTGAGTTCACGCGACCAGCTCTGAGGTTGCCCTCGTGGCAGCGGAATTCTGTACGGATAAGAAACTCGTTCATTTACCGAGGTCGATTGTTGGGGTAGGAGTACTGTGGCGACGCTACGCGTGGATGGGACGTATTCGATGGTATCGGTTGTGCAGAGGGCGGCTGATGTACATGTATCGATCGGTGGCATGGCTGATGTAATATTTGTACTTATCTGACGACCACTTCATAGTACTTGGGTTGCTTTTGATGTCGATGTTTGTATTCGAGTTAAGTGGATGTCTGTACAATGTGTTGTCTTCGTAGGGCATCCATACAACGTGCGCTCTATGTTGTAGCAATTGCTGGATGTCTCTGGCCTCGCTGCGTCTGTTGGTCATGGGGTTTTCAACGCAGGTTGTGCGGTTATTTGGTCGGAGAGGCATAGGTTTAAGCGAGAAATTGGTGGGGACATTTCCTGTGCTACTGTTGTAACATTTGTATTGTATTGTATTGTATTTGTTAATTTATATAATGCCGCTCACAGCAGAGGCCATTCAGTAGCGCTCCCAGTGTGAGAACCCCTAGAGAAGAAGAAGGTTTTGAGTAGGGAGAAGGCTGTAGGAAGAGACCCAGAAAGAATGGTAACACATAGAGAGGAAGGAAGGGCATTCCATAGGGAGGGCCCAATAGTGGCAAAAGATCTAGTTTGGGCCATAGTGGTCCTAACTCGTGGAACAAAAAGAGTATGCATGACCAAGGAGCGGAGAGGTCGATGAGAAACTGAAGACAGGGGAGCGAATGTGATCACTAATATATTTAGGAGCAATGTGTGCCGATGGGATAAGCAGCAACTTTACACCATTGCGTGTGATTTAATTCCGAAGGGCTTCAACTAAGCTATTTGACCTTTAATACTTGAACTGATGAGAGTGTACTAAAAGCGGCTGGGAAACCAATGCAGTTCGTCGTTAAAGTGTTAAAGGAAATTGGTTCAGTTGACATTTGCTGTTGGTGAGTCTGCTCTTCAACTTAACAACAATCTCGTTCATTTGAAAGATCTTAGAGTCTTGTAATCACATTTCCAAGTATTACCTGTTTGTAACTTTGCATAATCACTGTGCTTATACCTTACCTCGTCATACGGAGCGGGTCCATACGAGTTCTCTCTCGACGTCTGAGACCTATTTCAGTCAGCTGTTTTATGTGAATTTTTCTCTGGTCTTGTATATGTGCATTTTATTTTTAGTTTTCTCATTTTAAGTGCAATCAAAGTACTCGCTGCTCTGCAAGTCAGTCTGTTCACTGCAGATATTTTATTCGTTTACTGATCTGCTGTTAACATTTGTCATAGCAGTAGTTAATGTAACATGTGTATTGTACTGGTATGTATTGCTATGCTTGTGTTAAATACCGTTACTGTGTTGTGTTGCTGTCAGCATACTACTTTGGTGAGAATGTACTGTGTTCTGCTCTACCGAGGTATTGGTTGCAATTGTTTAGTCTGGTTGGAAGCACTCTTCACTGTGGTTTTGGTATCACTAGATATTCCTGTTTCTGTCATCGTCTGATGTTAATGAGACATGTTATGTTCATCGTAATGAATTAATTAGTTAATTAGTCTTTCTCCATCTCCTGTTTGGTTCAGTCATACAAAACACAGTTTACGAGTAGTAAATATGTTGATTTTAGATCCCAAGTTTGTTGATTTGCTCTTATTTTCAACCCTTAACTTTATATTACTAACGACCTTGAAATTGGATTACCAGAGCTCTAAAAATACTTACACATAGTTGAATATAGCATGTTATCTTAGAATTTTGGTTAATCATAACAAAACAGTTTTGCTGTCTTACACCTCTGCTTGTCAGTACTATTATTTCTAGTGTTATCGTCCCCTGGGTTAGTTACTGTGTTAATATTATGTTTTAACTTTCTCCCTGTTAAATACTGTTTTAACATCATGTCTTACCTCTCTCCTCTGTTAAATACTGTTTTAGCATCATTTCTTACCTCTCTCCTCTGTTAAATACTGTTAACATCATGTTTTAACTTTCTCCCTGTTAAATACTGTTAACATCATGTTTTAACTTTCTCCCTGTTAAATACTGTTTTAACATCATGTTTTAACTTTCTCCCTGTTAAATACTGTGTTAACGTCATGTCGTACCTTTCTCCTCTGTTAAATACTGTGTTAATAACATGTCTTACCTTCACCTCCGTTAGTTACTGCCTTAGCATTATGTCTTCCCTTGCACCTGTGTTAATTAGTGTTGTAACATCATGTCTTACCTTGCACCTGCGTTAGTCACCTCACTAACGCCGAGGATTGACTCTTCGATGTAGGACGATGTTTGCTGTCCATGTGCATAATTATAATTATATGAATACAATTATATAATTATTGACGGTAGGTAATCTTGTCTAGAACTGTTGTATATAAACCTATTTATCTGAATATTATTATCGATATGATGTAATTAATCTTGTTTCGAATTTGTTGGGCATTAATAAGAACGTCGGAGGTACATGGATCCAGATGTCGGATGGTACAACGAAGTGGTCTGGGTCACGTGGTCTGGTAGATCAGTGGTAATTGGAAATTGTATTTCGATTGAGCTTCTCCAGTGGATAATAGTCTAGGCCTGTAGGGGTTAGGTTTGCTGAACTGCTAACTAGGAGGTCGAGAGTTCAAATACCTGCTAGGACAGAAATTTGATCAAGAGATTATGGCGTCAACTGCGCCCCTAGCAAACTTGGTGAACTGACTGTATACTCTGTCAATGGTAAGCCCAGACGATGAGGGAGAGGACTTGCCACCCGCTGTCATATGCTGAGGCCGAAACAGTTAAGTTGTTAACACTTCATAGGTCATACTCATTACTGCGTGTCATGGTAGGGGAATGGTCTTAACTTGAAGTGACCTTCTGTTGATACCGTTTGCATTTAGACAGTAGAGCAGTCTTCAAACATTAGATTGAGTAGATTATAGTAGTAGTAGTAGTAGTAGTTTCAGTTTAACGACACTATGTGATGACAAAGATCACTAGCGTCGCCCTCCTCCTTCATCCAGGCTTGGGACTGGCTCTGCCTGACTCTGTGGCACGGACGTGTGGAGTAGATTATAGTGTTGACAAAGACTAGTTTGACTTTGAGGCAACTGTCAACTAACACCTTGTTGGCACCAGAGAGCTCTAGTCTTGAGATTAGATTAGATTTGAACCCTTTGGAGTTTCTTCGTCACTCAAAAATGATTTCTTTCTTTAGGCATTCGCAAAAGAAATGAGAAGTAAATAACACAAACTTGTATTTTTGTTTGAAACTCATCTGCTTACTTACCATCCTTAGCTTGACGTCTGGTGTCTGACCCATTGGATTTTGACGCGTGGCTTGTCTAATGATTCGGATTGATTTCTTTTGAAGCAACTGATGGGTTATGATAACTGCTATAAAAGTCGATAAATTGCAGTTGTGTTTGCATTTACGAGAAATGATGAGTCTACCTCAACAACAGTACCCGGTAACTGAAAATTTGGACAGAACGACAAATTGCTGGCAGAGTCTGATGTATTTTAATTTACACACAAGAGACGATTTTGAAGAGCCAGTAATTTTCCACTTGCTGCCAGGCTGCATGGTGGATTAAATGAAACAGAAATAATTTCACTGCATTTCAGAAAAGTTTATCTCGGTGTATGATTGATTTTACTTTTGCGCAAGATCTTTCAGCCTGTGCACCTTGCCTCTTGCGTGCAGCTATTGATGGACATTGTCACTTATATGAAAGCCTTATTCTGTTTGCAATTAAGAGGTGAACTTTTACACAGGATCTGGGGTTGAGCCACCTCGTATAATCTGAGCGTCTTCTCATGTTTACTTTTGTTTTGCTACCAATTCCAACTGTTTTGATTTTAGACTTACTAGTAATGTTTCTTAATTTACACATGACTTTTAGTGCATGTTCTGTACTTCAAATGTCAATCGAGTGAATGATTCTGTAGAAAAATATATTAATCTCTGCTACAAGAGTTTGTTTAGTTTAACAACCAAATTCGAGGCCTCAATAATGGTTTCGCAGCCAACTGCGATGGGGCTGGGCTTCAGTTGTGATGAGTAGATATTAATTTACCATATGTCTGAATGATTTTGCCACTTGTGATATTGTCTTTTTACATTACTTTACGCTTGTATGACCTGTCTTTCGACATCTTACTTACCAATCACGGGCAGGCCCTGGCGATGCGAGTTAGGTTGGCCAGCAGTATTTTGCAGGATTGGGAGTTTGAAAATTTTACGTGTCGATGTTCGTTTGTAAAAATGCTTAAGTGCAAACTACACTTTTTGATCAAAGTTTTGTTTGTTTTAGAGTATTTAAATCAAAAATGCGATTTTCTTGTCACTATCTGCAGTTGGATGGTTTTTAACGTTTTTGAGATTTGAATTTGGGATTGCTCTTTGAGTGCACAACTAGAGATGTAGAGAAATTCTGGCACTGCTAAGGAGTTATGCTTTGTGATTCTATTTAGGGTAAGATCTGGTCATCATTATTAGGTGTTGAAGATGTCTTCATTTCAACTAGCGTACAACTGTTGCTGTTGCCATGGTTTTGTGTTGCCATGGTTTTGTGTTACCATGGTTTTGTGTTGCCTTGGTTAAAGTTTTCGTTGACGTGTTTTCATGGTTGCAGCCGTTGCCTTGAGTTTCAATGGTCCAACATTAACAGTTGTGGTGTAAGCTTTAATTTGTAAATGTAATCACCAATTTATATAGCGCCTCTTTGAGATAGGCTCATTAGAGATGCTCCTGACCTAACAACGAAAAACCAGGATCGAGCAGACGTGGTTTCAAGCACTTACAGAATGTAGGTCAAGAAAGACCAAGGAATTGATATTGTAGGTTGCTAGGCAACCTATTTCAGAGCCGTTGGTCTGTTTTTTGTTGTCATGGTGGCAGATGTGGGTTTCTTGTAGGTCTCTGTTTGGTTGCATGATATTGTAGTCTGTTTTAATGATATTTTGCTGTTACCATGGTTACAGGTGTTGCCCTGGGCTGTGGCAGCAGTGTTTTGTAAAGAATGTAAGGCATGACTTTTGTGCTAGAATGTGAGCAGTAATGTTTGCTAGGTGTTGCCATGGTTATTGTCACTGCCGTAATCAGAATTTCTTGTAGCGTCAGGTCTGAGTTTTACCGGTTTTCAGTCATATTGCTGGCAGTTGCCATGTACACGGTGATTTGTTAAACGTCCCCTACATAAGTTAGCATAACTCATGTAGATGACCATCAATTTTAGTTGAAATTTCAGAACAATGACGTTGATGCTCTAGCCAAGTGCTGCCTAAATTGTTTCACATTCAAAGCCAAAATGACGTAACGCGAATGACGAAACTAATGACGTCACGACTATCTCGACAAAATGGTGTTTACCGAAGAAGATAAACATGCTATAACATTTCTAAGAAGGAATAAAAATTACGGTTAATGTACCATATTACAGAGATGTTCTACTAAAACAAGGCATTTTACCAGACATTCGTGACATTACCGATGAGTATTTCAGCTTCCAGCAGGATAGCGCTCCTGCGCACAGAGCACGGGACACTGTTGCGTTGCCTTAAACTGAAACACCTGATTTCATCCCGCCTACTTTGTGGCCACCCAACAGCCCTGATTTAAATCCAGTCAGTGGACTATAAGATATGGAGTGTCATGCAAGAGAAGGTCTACAGATCTCGATTCTCGAATATGTGATTTCAGTGAGTTGCGAAGTCGAATTGTGGAGGCATGGAACGAAATGGATCAGCACATCATTGATGAATCAGTCAGTGTGGCGTACTCGTCTTCGCGCATGTAAGGCATGACCAAAGGGGATCAATTTGAACATAAACTTTAACTTAGGTGTAATGCCATGGTTATTGTCTCTGTCGTAATTAAAATTTCTTTCACATAGCGTCAGGTCTGAGTTTTACCGTGTATTCAGGGTCATATTGCTGCAATCACCGTGTATACGTATGAAGTGCCATGGCTACCAGGTTTTGTGCTGGATACTATGTACGTAATGTAATGTAACAAGACATTTATAAAGCGCCACTTAAGAGTCTCTCAGAAACTGGCTTTCATGATGTTTCTGTTGTTTCAGCCGTGCAACTTTATTTTAGGCAGCCATTTGTAAAATAATCTCCATGGAGGACAGAACGTGGTGCAATGTTGAGCGCTATGGTTTAGCATTCAAGTGGTGTTAGATTATGTGGTACTACTTGTCGGTTCGAGATTAGATTAGATGTGCAGTTATATGTCCAGGGCCAGATATGTACCGTCTGCTTACCGTCACCCCTGTTATCTTTACCTCTGTTACACCATACTGTATCGTCATACAACTTCATCTCGTACTACTAAGTCCTGAAATTGGCTCAGAGCATGTATGAAGATGTGGTGTTTTGTTTGAAGACACCATCTGAATCTCAGTGCATCATGTGTAATGTGACGGTTAAAGTCAGAAAGTCATCATGCTGATGAACGAAAGATTGTAATTAGGAAAGATGCTAATTAATTAACAAGATGTTCTAACAAACACGTTGTTTGTGTGTAAAGTAGTGTTAATCTCGTTAACTTTTCAGCTATTACTGCTTTGTAATAAGCGTAGCCATTGCATTCAACGTGTAGTTTCGAATAACGATGTTACGGGACAAGTTTTATTGTCGTTGGATGACAAAGTATTATTGGTTAAGAAGCATTTCTTTGTTTAATCGATATTCGTATTGTTACATCATTTTTTTGTCTCCTCTGCTCTGCAGTTTTTTCACTTGTTACTTGCATCTCCTGTTCTGCATTTTCTCGTATGTGTCCATTTCATTGAAAGAATTGACCTCATTTAGTACTGAATTGGTGAGACCTTGTATTGAACTGATAACCGTTATTAGCTGCTAAATTGAGCTGTTATTATTCTCGAGAAGTTAGTTACTGTTACAAGAATGTTGTAATATTTTGTAACAGTTATTGAACTGGTAAAAGGTCACATTAGCAGTTATTAACCTCTGTAAGAACTAAGAACGTTGTTGTTTGGAAGTAGTTATTAACTGGTACAAGGAGTTTGTGTTATTTTACAGCAGTTATTAACTGGTAAAGTCAAGTGTTATTCTGGAGCAGTTATTACTGGCACATGATGATGGTACTGGATTTATGGGAGCTGTTATTACGTGGTACCTGACGATGGTACAGGATATATTCTTGCGATCTTTATTCTCCCACCAGTGATTCTAAATGACCTCATTGTGAATATAGAAAAACTAGCCACAGAACTTACTGCATGTTGTTAATCATCTGTTACGTTAAGCTTTATGATATTACTTGGCCAATTCATCGGCCCAGTGTCGAAGAAGCTCTTGCCGACATTTGCGTACAGTGTTGCCTTCGACTTTGTGCAGCATACATTTGCAAACTGTCTGAAAACGCATTTGTGTAGATCTGTTAGTTAGATAGTAATAGGTGCAGTGCTTTGTGAGATACTTAAAATGCACTGTGTTGAGTGACTTGATGTATAACGATGTACAATGTACATACATTTTTATGTACATATATATAAATACATACAAGCATACACCCATACATATTTACATACTTACAAGCATATATATATATACATACTAGCATGCATGCATACAAAACTACACACATACATCATACTTACATACATAAATACATACGTCCATATATATATACATCCATAAACACATACATTCAGACATAAACACATACATACAGCCATACATATATATATATACATACATGTACATACACGCACTTACACACATACATATATACAACAATAGTATTATAGTTAATCTCTGTTTGAAACCATGTGTACTTCTGTGAGTTAGCGACTGTTCTGCCGTAAATTATCACTGGTGTACAACTTTTACAAATTTATCCTCTTTATACAGGAATAGCTGTTTATTATGAGTTTTCCAATAGGTGTATAACAGCATTTTTTGTCAGAAATTCTCGTGATTAATCTTTTTTTGAATTATTTTTGTATACTGGCATAGGTGTGTACAGATAGATTATCGCTTTGCCTCGCTGAGGTTTTTCCTGTAAAGTCGATAATCGTCGGAAGTGTATAATAAAATATCTTAAATGAAAACGACTTGCAAAATGCTGGATTTTGTACAGGTTTGTACAGAAATACCCACTTTGCTCTTTAACACAGAGATGTAGTTGTGATAACTCAGGTTCGAATTACTGGTGAGGCGACCATCCAGGTAATGCATTTGGATCTAAAACATTGCATGGAACTGGAGAGAAAATTGGAAAGAGAAGCTTCAACAATTATTTGTGGGTAAAAAAGGGTCTGAGGCTCTGAGCTATGAAGAAAGGTTGGAAAGGTGTGGGCCAACAACGTTAGAGAGAAGGAGGAATTGCTGTGGGAGAGGTTCTGTCAATTAACGCCAATTCGAGGCCATGTATAACATACCATGCAATTATACTCAATCGACTTAATAATATTCTTTATGAAACAATCCGGATAAGATTAACACTGGAAAGAAGGCTAATTACAAAGCATGTGGGAGTTGATGGTTTGTTTTTCTGTTCCCTCGACTCGACTCTGAAATATTTTACACCTACGTCACAGAGTGACAACCTATAATGATATAATTACGTAATTCTGTTAACACACAACTACCGTAGGCCTATGAACCTGATAATGAAAGTTCAGTGCAAATAATCTATGCAGTATGCGCGTTACAGACTGCTATAGTAACTAACTTCAGTAATCGTGAGCAGTTTAAAGTTTCTTGAACTAACTGTAATTCATTACGAAGATTTATATAGCGTCCCTTCAAGGTTACTACTCACGAGCGGATGTAATATAGGCCTAGACATTACACCGTTATAATTATAGGATGGCACTAGTGTTCTTGATATCTTGCCAAATAGGCCATCTGGCGGGAGTGAAGCGGTTACTGGATTAAGATGTTCTCGTCCAACGACCTCTTATGAGATTAGTAATCCATTGCAACCATTGTCAACCACTGCAGGGACGTGCGCATTCAAACTTATCCTTCGTTGAAGAGTATTTATATAGCGTCTTTCATTTAAGCTCTCACAGGAAAGACTTCTGTTAGTTCATTTTCTAGGCACTTAACACGGAAGGAATATTTTAAAAGTGTTTTGAGTCTTACATTTATTATGAATTATTACTATAATGCAGGACGCAAATATAGGCTGCTCATTACATTTTTATTAGGGCCTACTCTCTAACATATCGCTTGAGGAGTATTATAACTTTATGCGCTATATAATTTTGCACGTGACGGAAATCACTGACCCGTGACGAAGGCTCCTGATTGGCTGCCTTGTTGAGGCCGGAAGGAAAAAGCGGTAAACAAGAAGGGATTTAAATTTGAGATCAGTTGAGTTCAAACTGTTGCGGTGTAAAGGTCGAATGGAATAATTATAATAAGTCGTTGCTTTCTTAATAAAACGAAAGGTAGACTAAAAGAAAATAACTTTGTGAAGATTCTTTCTTTGAGTGGAGAACAGAGTAATAGTAGTAGTAATAATAATAAAAAATTAATAAAATAATAACGATAACGACAGTTTTGTGGCGCCATAACTCAGCCATGCCGTTACAAGGGCACCTACACAAAAACCATGAAATCAAACAGAGTAAGCATTGGCGTATTTAGGGTGTAGTTTTACGGGTTCAAACCCTCCCAATAAGTTTCCGAAATAATTTAAAAGTGCTTTTACATGCAGATTTTCCGGCACCTAGGGCCAGCGACCGAAAAAGCGCGATCAACGAAACAGTGTCATAATAATAATAAGTTTAATCTTGAAGGACTCAACTGAGTCAAGCTGATTTACTTTAATGGGAGATTGCACCTAGGGCCCGACCGAAGCGCGATCAGCGTCATGCAATTTATATTGCGCCGTAACCCACATGCCGCAGAGAGTACCTAAAACAGATAGTTTTTTTACATTATTATTGTTATGTCGCCAGTTATTCCACCATTATCCCATTTCTTCCCACTCTCCCTCACCCCATCTGCCCCTTCATCTCTTCCTGTCCTCTATCCACTCCTTAGCCTACTTCCTCTCTCCCGCTTCCTCTCTCAGTGCAAAGAATTTGCTTCGTCCTCATAATATTAGCGAGATGGCTCAGGTGTTATTCTCGTGTTTGTTATTGCTTTGTAGAGGGTTGGTCAAGTCCTCTGTTGACAGTCGAAGGCGGCACAGAGAGGTCACGTAGAGGTCGTTCGATGTCTCCTCGGTCACTCGCCGGAACTCGGAATCTTACCAGTCAGTAAGTAAACTCTCTTTACAAGCACCGAATGCACCGATTAACTTCTGCTGGTTTAGCCTACGTTCGCTTTCTAGGTGGAAAGTTTAAAGCTGTGTTTCTTAGAAGTAATTAGAGCAGTAAAGCAGTGCCGATTCTAGGGGCCCCAAATTAAACAGACCAGAAAAATTACTGCATGCATGACCTCTGCAATGGGGCAGCAGCATTTAAACTGACTTTCACTCATGTGCATTGAAAATGATATCCTGAAGACCATTGACTTCAAGCCAATTATAAATTAATTGTATGAAAAGAGATTTTGCAAACGTTTGTTTTGATTAAAAGGTTTCCCTACAACATTTATAATAAGACTAGAAATTTGCTGGTTTAAGTAAGGAAAGATTAGAGTATTAATGACTCTTAATTGAATTAATTATACCCTGGTCCCTAGACAAGATTGATTTGTACATACATATATAATTATTAGGGCTGGGCATTTGACGCGTTATTAACGCGATTAATGCGTTCATTAATTAACGCGATTAAATTTTTTAATGCAGTTAACGCTATTGTCACTGCGCACAATTATTTTTCGAAATGCGCTTAAACAATTCTTGATAAAACCGCTCAGCTTAAACTTTAAAGTAAAATCTAAAAAGTAAAAACAAGTAGTAAAAGCATGTTTGCTTTTTGTTTATTGACTGCAAGCATTTATATAGCGCATATTCAACGTAACTGCTCAGAGTAGTTTTACTTGTTATCTATTGTGACATGCGTTAAAAATTAATCACGTTATTACAAATTTTAATTGCGCGATTAATTTCGATTAAAATTTTTAATCGTTGCCCACCCCTAATAATTATATTTGTAATATAGACATTATAATATTTATCATTAATATTTATGTTTAAATCTTAACTGTCTTCTGATTGGATGAACTTTAAACATGACATAGGCCTACATAATGACCAATATGAACCAAGGATTGAGGATAACAAGTAAGTGAGCTCATGATTAGAGCTAGTGCTATTACTGTTCACAGTGATAGCAAAATAGTTACAATGTTTAAACCAGAGATGGGTGACTAATCGATTAGATGCTAATTGATTAGCTAATCGATTAAACAAACAGCTAATTCTAATTCTAATCGATTAGCTGCCATCTGATGCTAATTCTAATTGATTAGCAATTTTCAGCTAATTCTAATCGAAAATCGATTAGCTGATCGATTAGATGTTTGAAAAAGTAAGCTTAGAACGCATTAATTAAGAATGAGTTTATTAATAGTGAGTTGGAAGAATATACTTACAATTATTTATTTATCCTAAGGCTTTCTCAAACTTGCATAGAACCAATTAGGGTTAAGTTTCACCACTACTGGTCTCAACTTTTAACATTTTGCAAGATTCAAATGCAATAGTGAGCTTATGCAGTAGGCTACCAATGTCAGTAAACTTGTAGTTTAGCATATTTTTGTTTCAATTATCTGGCTGCTTAAGTGCAAATTGGATTGAAAAAGTTATTCTTTGCATAAATAGAAGTTGGATTGATGAAAGAATCTTTGCAATAAAATGGAAGTTGGATTGATGACAGTTATCATGAAAATCATTGAAATAATTAAATAAGCACAAATACAGGATATGTTCAATGGCATAATTAAATACGCTAAAATGCAGTTTTACCGTAATGTCGATTACTGCAGCATGTGTTGACCGAAGTGGTGTTGCTTGCTGGTTTGTTGACTGTTCTCACATAATATAGCAGTTGTGCAGCTTTAGGTATTGTAATAGGCCACAGCTTAGGTATTACAATAGGCTACAGTAACTTGCTGTACTAACTTGCCATGCTTTTGATTAAAATTTGACAAAATCATGAAGCAAATAGGCTATATGTATCGAACTATCGATTACCGAATTCTAATTGCTAATTGCTTATTGATTAGCTGCTAATTCTAATTCTAATTGATTAGCTAGAAGATATTTCTAATTCTAATCGATTAGCAAATTTCAGTAGCTAATTCTAATCGATTGGCTATTCTAGCTAATTGTACCCATCTCTGGTTTAACCACTCATTTCACTCATTTCTGGTTTAATCACTCGTTACAAAGTTGATGTTGAACTAACCAACTTCACCAATACATCTATACTATAGGCTTGGTTTCATTGACCGTTTAAATATTTATACCTGTGGTGGGCAGAGCCCCAGTGCATTGCTTTGCCCAGGGCCTACAATGCTGTTAAGACGGCACTGATTAAAAGCACATAGAAGTACTTTCTACATACATGACCTATATATATATATACATATAATCATATTAGGGCTGTTAACGATTAAAAAAATTTCATTAGTTAACTATTTAAGAATTAACGATTAACTAATAGTTAACTTTAGATTATATGCATTTCCAATAAGTAAAGACCAATGCAAAATTAACTTTATTTATTGTTTATCATTTAACAGTAGGCCTATTATTAATATTTAATTATTTATTGCTAGTTAGTAGTTACTACTTACTTAGTAGCCTGGTTATTTGTTCATATTAGTAGTCTTGTTTATATTTTTCAGTTCAAATGTCTTCCTTCAACCAATTACGTAAATAAACCAGCATGTTAAAGCTGCTAGAGTTCTAGTACGGTGTTTTGTTGAGTCGCCCCGGGCGGCACTTGAGCAGGGGCGGCAAAATAGGGTTGAAGAAAATAAAAGAAGGAGTGAATGCAGAAAAAAATTGAAAAAGTATAAGAGAAAGTAATAAAAGTAGACAAAGAAGGAAGGAAAGGAAGAAGAATAATCCAATAAATAGCATACAGTCGCGTAAAGAGGGGCGGGGGCGGCCCCGGGTGGCTGACAGTTGTAGTATATTAGATGAGCATGAGTCTTGCACGGGGAGGAGAGGAATCTGTTTCTAAAAAAAAAAGAGGGGAAGCCAAAAAAGGTCATCAGAAATTTTTGGGAAGTAATAAAGACATTTTTTCCCAAAATTAAGTGCCAAGGGCGGCATTTTGGGCCGTCGCCCGGGTGGCATTTAAGCTCTGTATGCGCCACTGGCTATTAGAAGCAGCTAGATTCTAGTGAGCAACATGTTTTGTTGACAGTATAACAAGCGGTAGCAGTCTTTGATTAATCGTTAAAAATAAAGTTAATAGTTAAAATTACTTAACGAATAATCGATTAATTAATCGTTAACTTGCAGCCCTAAATTATATATATATATATATATATATATATATATAATAAAGACTGACTGACTGACATGATAAACAGAAAGAGATAGAAAGATAGAGACAGACAGAGATAGAGAGAAAGAGACGGACAGGTAGAGTCAGACAGCAGATAGAGATGCTCTGTACTGTGTGATTACGATGATGATGATGATGAAAGTGACGACGACGATGATGACCGTTGATGATCATGACCAATATGTTGTTGCTGTTGATGACAATGATTGCTGTAACGATGACTGAGAATACATTGGTGATGTAGAGGCTGATGCTGAGTTTGTTTTACTTGCAGAATGGTGACCGTGTTCTTCATTCCGCCGCCATCTTTGGTCAGCTGCTTGTGACAGAAGAAAAACTACTGTCGACCGGGGACAAACATCACATCAATCTGAAAACGAAGGAGCTCCATTCAGACATTACAAGTCATATTATTATTATATTCTTATTAGTATATTATTAATTATATTTATTATTATTAATTGTTATTATTTTCATTATTATTGATTATTATTATCGTTGTTATGTCGGCTTCTCTCTCTGCGACCTACAAGCCCCAAATAATTTGTGTTTAAGAATTAGAGAGTATATGAAATGAAATGCCAATACATCCCAGGTGATGCGGAATTGCCCTTTTTTTCGTATGGTCTGTAAAATGATTGTGTAAATAGTGTTCAAATTAACTATGTCGAAAGCTTGAATATTTGGATTGTGTTATTAAGGAAACTGCTTTGTAATTAGTATAGTACAGGCAGGTCTACTGTCCTGAGAATGCTGCATCTCCGGTTTTTTTTCTCTGGTTACTTTGCTACCATATTTTGTGGATAAAATACTGATATTGTTATTACTATTAATTTTAAAAATTATCTTATCTTTCTTCATACTTTAACCTTACTCTCTCACAGATCCATAGTTGTCTGTTTGATTATTGTATAAGTCTTATAATGATTTTTTGTGAAGTGAAGTAAGTAGCCTGCGTGCTTTTATTGAACCGCCTGCAAACGCACTGCGGGAACATCGGATAAGAACATTGTAAGAGTGTTAAATAACAAAATCACAGAAATTACAAAATCATTAGAAGACTTATACAATAATAAAACAGACAAC
This sequence comes from Aporrectodea caliginosa, assembly GCA_020284085.1. NCBI lineage: Eukaryota > Metazoa > Annelida > Clitellata > Crassiclitellata > Lumbricidae > Aporrectodea > Aporrectodea caliginosa. The sequence goes on from JACEVL010000215.1 coordinate 1,290,450, forward strand.
TATGGATCTGTGAGAGAGTAAGGTTAAAGTATGAAGAAAGATAAGATATTTTTTTACCCGAGCAGGGATGGGCAAATTACTTTGAAAAATTTAATTAAATTACAAATTACTTTGGGACATGAAATGTAATTTCAAATTACAAAATACTTGAGAAATGTATTTGAATTACAAAATGGCAAATTACAAATTTAGCAATTTCAAGTAATTTCAATTACTCCATTTCTATTACTGCCCATCCATGTACCCGAGGTAGTTCTATTATCCTCAGGCTTTTAAAACAAAGTCCGAAGCCTGTAGTGGTCCTCTTGAATAGCCAATCACTCGACAATTTGTTATTATTATTAGTAGTGTTATTGTTATACCCGATGTAAGAATAATCCTAAGAGAAAAAACTAAATGTTCGAGACCGTTAATAACATCTGGAACGGCTACGTACCATCCAATTCTGGCACTTATTATTATTGTTATTTTTACCCGAGGCAAGTGTAAAAAATTATCACTTCAACACAGTTGATGTCACGTGACTAGCCGATGTCACATGACCTACGGCAAAGTCACGTGACCGCAATCTAAATCACGTGACCACAGCCGAAGTCACGTGACCAAAGGAAAAATCACGTGATCAATGTCGAAGTCACGTGACCACAGCAAAAGTCACGTGACCAAAAGCGAAGTCACGTGATCTTGGTCAAAGTCACGTGACCAAAGGGAAAATCACGTGATCACTGTCGAGTCACGTGACCACAGCAAAAGTCACGTGATCTAAGTCGAAGTCACGTGACCAAAGGGAAAATCACGTGACCATCGCCAAAGTCACGTGACCACTGTCGAGTCACGTGACCACAGCAAAAGTCACGTGATCTCGGTCAAAGTCACGTGACCAAAGTCGAAGTCACGTGACCACGGCCGAAGTCACGTGACCATAGGGAAAATCACGTGACCATCGCCAAAGTCACGTGACCACTGTCGAGTCACGTGACCACAGCAAAAGTCACGTGATCTCGGTCAAAGTCACGTGACCACGGCCGAAGTCACGTGACCATAGGGAAAATCACGTGACCATCGCCAAAGTCACGTGACCAAAGGGAAAATCACGTGACCATCGCCAAAGTCACGTGACCACTGTCGAGTCACGTGACCACAGCAAAAGTCACGTGATCTCGGTCAAAGTCACGTGATCGAAGTCAAAGTCACGTGACCACGGCCGAAGTCACGTGACCATAGGGAAAATCACGTGACCATCGCCAAAGTCACGTGACCATATGTCGAGTCACGTGACCACATCAAAGTCACGTGACCATCGCCAAAGTCACGTGACCACGGCCGAAGTCACGTGACCACGGCCGAAGTCACGTGACCATAGGGAAAATCACGTGACCATCGCCAAAGTCACGTGACCAAAAGTGAAGTCACGTGACCAAAGTAAAATCACGTGACCATCAGCAGTCACGTCACCATAGCCTCAGTCAACGTGATCTCATCTAAAGTCACGTGACCAAAATCGGCGAATATCACGTGACCACAGTCGACCTCATGCCACTTCAAACGAAACTCGTAGGGACGTAGGCTGTTTGTCCTCCACGTCTTAACGCCGTGGTCAGTGCTTTCATACATGGGCCTATCCTCTTTCTATTCCTTTTACGGCATGTTTTGCAGTTTTCACAACGCTTGTGGGCAATTAAGCTTACTTGTGTGTGAACCGGTTTCCAGGATTTTACTTCACTTTTCACTGCATTTTAGCTATAGCCTACATTTTCCAACTTACTGAAATCTATATTATTAGATGATAAAACATTTTATTGCATGAGTTGCATCGCTGACTCGCCGCTTCAGTTGCGGAGGCAGAAGAAACAAAATATATCGACACATAGCTGCAGGCCTGCAGCACCATCTACTTTTTTTTAGATTTTTCCCGCTTCAGCCCCAAATTTTCAGTGTTATTCTAACTTCAGCCAGTGATGTAGTCGAGTCCACCTAAGCCGAGTCAAGTCCGAGTCCACCTAAGTCGAGTCCTAGTCCGAGTCCAGAGTTGATCGAGTCCGAGTCACAAAAGATCAAGTCCGAGTCCTTCGAATACCAAAATACATGTACACTGAAACAAGCAATTTAATGGCATAGAAAAATAACAGCACATTATTGCTGATAAAATTATTATTATTATTTATTATTATTATTGATATTAGGCTGCTATTGTTATTATTATCATCATCAGCAGCATCATCATCATCATCAAGCTGCCTTTATAACGCGCCGAAAACAAAAAGAATCCTGCGCAAAAGAAAAGGAAAGTCTAATCATAATAAATCTCAAACAGAGTCTTAAGGCTGTTTTTAAAGAGCAATAACGTAGGCTAATGTAAATGTAATGCAATTTGTCCGCTATAACTTTTGGTTCGGAACCTCAGCCATAATTTTAATTACAAGACTATTATGAAGAATTAGGCCTACTGTTTGAAAAACTGATTTCTAAACAATGAGGTTAGACTGTACATTATTTTAACACTACTTATTGCTAACACATCTATATCTAGAATTCTAGATACATGCTACGGCTCCTAAGTTTCGTGCCGAGAGGGCTGCAAAATCACAGATGTGGTATATGTTGCCTGTATCGTTTAATGTACAATTGCCATTCGGCTGGCCCAGTTGCGTGAATGGGGTATTCGGCTAGGTCAGAAGAGCTAGAAACGGATCAACTCTCCCTTTGATGTCCTTGATCATCAGACGCTTGGCGGTGTTAACGGAGCGATTCTACCCCGAAACCCGATTAGGCCTACCTGGGGTTGGGGTATCGGGGTGAAGAATTCTCAGCGGATGCAAACTCCAGATATTCTGCCAAACGGGCCTCTTGGGCGCGTCTGGTGTACTCATTAACTCCGATGTGTGCAGGCACCGAAAAATCTCGTCTCTGACGGGGTGGGGTATGATCACCCGATGCACTTTGAACGACAATTACTCCACATATAGCTCGTTGATATCGAATGGGCTCTTTAGTTTAGAGTCTAGACTATAGGCCTACCTATTTTGGACGCGTAAGTTAGCAAGTATAAAAGTCGTATTTTATCGCGAGACAAAATTGTGACTCGGAAACCGAGTCATCGAGTCAAATTCGAGTCCAGGGCCTTTCCGAGTCCAAGTCCGAGTTGTGACCATCCGAGTCCGAGTCCGAGTCCACACAAAATCGGACTCGAGTCCTTTGCCGGACTCGAGTACTACATCACTGACTTCAGCCCCACTTAGTTCAGCCTATTACTCATTTTCATTCGTAATAAATGAATGAATGAATATTGCGAGTGTGTAGTTAATACGAGTGGGTCCACAGGAACGAGTAATTAACAATTACATAAAAATTATAGGCCTAGTAGGCTTATATCACACAGTAAAACTTAAGGTTATTATCTCAGTTGCAGTTAAAAATAATATAGTGCGAACCAAACGGAGCCATCAATGGAAATTAAAGACAGACACCAATTTTTATTTACGAAAAATTGCTATTTAAGATTTAAAAAAAATTATATCAATTATTTCGCGGAAGCAGCGTACAGTGATGATTTTGTCCGTTATATAAAAGGCAGCATTCTTCAAAGATTTTTAATAACCATTATACCGCTGTACGGTGACGATGCAAACACGGCTTATTGTGTGACATTTAATAACAATTAAAATCAAATTAAGCGATGCATTTTATTTACTGGATTATTTGGATTATCGATAATAATATAATATGCTCATTTTTTTAGTAAACATTACAAAGAAACTGCTTCCTTTTCTACAATTCTGTTTAGTGTTTAACGTAGACCTCTCAGAGTGTTGCCGCCCCTAAGCCTCCGTTAGGCTAGGGGCGGCATCAGAAGCCAAGCCGACTTGACCAAATTGACGGTATCTTTCTTTCCTTCTTTCTTTTTCTACCTTTCTTTCTCTCCTACTCTTTAATTTTTTTTATCCAACATTCAATACTTTTTTAAATTTTTCTTCAACCCTATTTCACCGCCTCTGAACAAGTGCCGCCCGACGCGACTCGTCCCCCCCTCTGCACCCCTTCGGTACGCCACTGCATTGATGTGAGGATGTTTAGCACAATTATCTAACTATAAGCCTGAAGATAGGCTGTCATTTTATGAGGGACCGTTCCACTGGATTAATCCCGTTTCTCAGAAGCACTAGGATGGAACAGGTACAGGATGGATGCATTTGCCGTTCATAAAACACCGAAGTGGTTATAAAGCGCCTTTTGCGAAGATAACGTTATGACTTATGCTTCAATTTTGAGACTAAGTGCGTTTGTGTGCGTGCTTTATGTGTGTGTGTGTGTGATGTGTGTGTGTGTGTGTGTGTGTGCCTTTTTTAAAATAAGGGATGAACTTTCGGATATTCTTGTGTGATATGGAGTGAAGGAGTCGGCAGTGGAGGCGGAATTCTCCCTCTGTCGATCGATGGAGGCAATTTTCCGAAGGAGGCTGACGGTCGTCGAGGAAGGATTGCTGATAACGGTGGAAGAGGAAGAGCATTGGAAAGGAAGGAATGGAGGAGGGAATGACTATGGGGTGAAGGACGAAGAGAAGGAGGAGATGGGAGATAGGAAGAGGCGGAGGAGGAGGAAAGAGATGGAGGAGGGAGATCGAAGATGGAGGAGGAGGAGGAAGAGATAGCGGAGGGAGATCGAAAGAAGAAATTGGCGGATGAGAAGAAGGAAAAGGAATAGGAGGAAGATGTGAGGGAATAGATGGTGAAAATGAGGTAGAGGCTCCTCTGCTCTACTTCCATCTCTTCCATGAATACGAGTTAGAGAAGGAAGAGGGAAAAGAGGAAGAGGAGGAAAGTGAGGTAGAGTCTTCCGCTCTCTCCCTTTCTACTCTCACTTGGAATTTGAGGTTGGCCGAGGAGAGGAGCAGGAAGAAAACTAAGTGAATAATGAGGATGGGAGGAGTAGACTCAATCCCTTATCTCCTCTCCCGCTCTTCCACAGCAAATGCGGATGGATGAGAAGAAAAGAACAAAATGAGGAGGTGGTGGAGGAGGAGGAGCAGTCGGGACAAGAGAGGTTGCAACCGGTCATCATTACCGCGACTGGAGCATCACCGAGTATTATTATATGAAGAGGGAGGAGCAGCTCCGATCGACCTCCGAGATACAGCAGACCAACGGTCGATCACATCCGACATCTCTTCTTAGAGCGCTCGAAGTCGACCGAAGGAGATAAGCAGAAATTGGTCGGACGCCTTTATTATATCTCCCCAATTATATATATATATATATATATATATATATATATATATATATATATATATATATATATATATATATATATATATATATATATATATATTGTTCTTTTCTTTTTTATATATATATTATGAGGATTATAATCAGAAAGGCAGGAAGAAAGTATCTTCAGGCTTTGAACAGTCGATGTAATTTTTCCACTTGAGATATCGTATCAATGCACAATGTATCATGGCACAATGTATCATTGCGCACTGTAGGCCTATATCACTGCACAGTGCGTCATTGAGCAATAATCTATCAATGCACAATGTATTATTGCAAAAGTAGCAATGCACGATATATCAGTGAACAGTGTATCAATGCGCAATGTATCGACGCACAATGTATCATCGCAATGTGTCATCGTAGCGCCTTTAGGGCCCTATAGAAGTCTCCGGATTACGATTATGATTCGTATATATATATATATGCGAGGATGATGACAGACTGTATTGCATTACAGACAGACAGAGAACGAGAGAGACAGACAGGCAGGCAGACAGAGAGAGAACGAAAGACAGACAGACAGACAGAGAGAACGAGAGACAGAGAGTCGCTCATAAATCTTTAGCACAAGTGACCTTCGCGTTAGGCCCTACACGTAATTATTTTATGTGCAATCCATTCAACTAAACACCGCAAACAGCGTGTTCAAACACTTCTCAGTTATTAAGCGCCACACACACACGCGCGCACACACGCACATGCACTCACCCAAGCAGAAACGTAAGTGTTCGTAAGCTGTCGGTTTGGTGCCCAATTGCTTACACTGCAGCGAAAACAGTTCCGACTCGTCCAAACTCTATCATATCTATTCCAGCATAATGAGCAAATTATATGTATATATATATATATATATATATATATATATATATCAGCCGTTTATTGATTCAACAACAACAGAAGACTTACAGGAAATAATCAACAATCGGTCATTTTCAAAGTTAACCTGTTGATGCCGTCAACAGCCCTAAAGGATAAAATGATCCGCTATTGCAGGGCTGCCCCTTTTCCACGTTACAGTTACAGATAGTATAGTATATTCGTTTAATTGATAAAACAATCTGACAAAACTTAGAAATGCTAACATGAGTGATAATGGATATAGAGATTGAATAGAAAATAAAACACAGAAGTAATAATAAGGTATAATAATAACGTAATCATAAAGTAGCGGCAGCCATAAACAGGCGCCCAGTCCTCGTGTATATAGGACTAGGAAGCAACCTGGAAGGCGCCATCCGTCAGGTTGATGATGTTAAGTGTTAGAGGTAATGGTGATGGCCATTACCTCTAATGTTAGAGGTAATGGTGATGGCTAGACGATTTTTATGATCAATATGATTAAAGAAAATTAAACTTAGATAACATTTTGTAGTTACACCCTTAAGGAAATATTTATAGGGCTAGACCACAACCAAACAACTAAATAACAACAAAACATTGCAGTACAAGATTTAAAACAAAAAAGTCAAAACAAAAATGGATTATGATGTCCACGGTTGTAACATAAACAATCTTAAGTATACGCCTACATGTACAATCAATCGAGTCATATTCTTTTTATGTGTTTAACTTTAACAGATAATATTTCAGTTCAGCTTTAAATTGAGCCATGTGCAATATATTTATTAAATCTTTGGGAGGAAGAGAGTCCCAAAATGGTGGACCTGAGCATTTAATTGAGAACAGCTTAGTCCTGGTTCGTGCCCCTGGGGTTCGACATTTACAGGATGCTCTAGTCTAGCATCATGTCCATGGATAGCTACACCCTTAAGGAAATATTTATCAAACAGTGATGGAAGAAGCCCATAATGATAACAGCACATGAATAGTCCAATTTGATATTTTGTAATATAATTCAATTTTGATATATTGTGCTCTAAATTGGTACTAGGGCCTATCAGACCATCCTATAGTAAGCAAGTCACACGTCTGGCACGTTTATGCAGAGTCTCGAGGCGTTTGAATCTAGAGGAGTAGTTTGAGCCCCAACAGATATTACAGTATGATAAATGAGGAAAAAACAGCATAATGTCGGAGAACTGGTTTAGTCAGATAATGCTTAATTCGTGACAGAACACTTATATTTTTTGCTAATTTCTTTGATACATGCGTGATATGCTAATTCCACTGCAGATGCCGATCTACATAAACACCAAGAAATTTGGTGCATTCTGTTTGCACCAGTTCCCTGTCATCTATCATAATTTCCATTGCTTGTTGGGGAGCTGGTTTACGGTGACCACAGAACAGTATATAACATGTCTTCCAGATTGAGTTAAAGTTTATTGGCTTTAAACTAGTTTGATATCACTGCGAGTTCCTTATTTACTTTCTGCTGCAATACATCTATTGATTTATCAGTAAAAAAAGGCATTGCTGTCACCAGCAAATAGTATGAAATCAGTTTTATCAGCAATCTGAGGTAAGTCATTTATATAGACCAAGAACAATAATAGCCCCAATATAGATCCCTGCGGCACTCCACACTGAATGGTTTTATGAACAGACTGATAGCCTTCGTAGAGGACATACTGAGTTCTATTTTCCAAGTAATGCAGTAGCAACTGTTGTGCCATGCCTCTAATGCCATAGTGCTCAAGTTTGCCCAGCAGGATAGTATGATTAACCGTGTCGAAAAGCCTTGGATAGGTCAAAGACGATTCTCATAGCAAACTCATTTCTATCCAGGGAGTCAGATATTTTGTCATGCATTTCTAGTAATGCCATATATGTAGAATGCCCTTTACGGAAGCCAAATTGTTGCTGTGATATTGTGTTGTCCTTATTCAAATACTCCATTAGTCTATTGTACATAACTTTCTCAAAAAACTTAGAGACATTTGTTAAGACAGAAATTGCCCTCAAGTTATTAATTTTATTCCTATCACCAGACTTGTAGATGGGTATTACTTTAGCAATTTTAATGTTATCAGGGTCAATACCAGTGACAAAGGAGCAATCAATAATATCGGCAAGCAGAGGTACAATAATTTTCATAGAGGCCTTGGCAACTTGTGGACTTATCCCATCTGGTCCACAGCTAGTCGAGGAACGTAGTTGATTGGCAACTGCATGCTATTGTTTCCTGACGTGAAGTTCCAATAAGACCCATTGAGGAGGATGGAGAATTACTTAAAAGGAGCCGAATTAACTACTAGTCTCACTAATTCCAGTAGCCGTTATATATAATATACAATTACATACAATTATATATATATATATAAGTACTGTATTTTCGTTTATTTAATCAATGGAGCAGACAGAACGCTGCTCCTTTACAAAAAAGTGTTAAGTTTGATTGTTTATTTTATATTTTTTATAATGTTTGGTTTTCAACGATATTACTGCTCTATCCTCTAGTAAACAGCATTATTGATATAAAGGTTGGAGTGTCTTTTTCTGGGATAGTAAATGAGTGCGGCCGGTTCCGTAGGGTGACTCGTTTGGTTGGACATAATGCTCATTGTTCTGTATTGCTTTAAACAAGTGTTGGTCCGCCATGGTTGCTATTGAGTTCACTGTTAGTGTACAGTTGTAGATGGTAAGTATCCTTCCGTCTTTGGTTTACCCATCACCTTCTCCAGCCGGGCTCTGTCTCCTGATCCGCCAATTTACTGTGTGGCTCGCGTGAATTCGTGGAGTACTGGGGTGGTTATCCCGAATGCAGTTTATACATATAATTATATATATATATGTACTCTATTTTCGTGTATTTAATCAATGGGGCTGCTCCTTTACAAAAAAGTGTTACGCGTACTAATCACAATAATTATCGGAACCTGTTTCGCCCAGACCACATTTGGCGTCACACCCGCCATTGACCGTGCACTGCAGGCAACGCAGTTTTATTTCTCCCATATTAACCCATTCGTGTTTTATATTCTGTGCGTCGCTGTGGGTCCGTTGATTTATGGGGTTTAAATCCCTGCGCCCCAACACACACGGGCCTTCCCTTTGGACTAATGAATACCCCCGCTGCTGTCTTCGGACGTCCATTGGCTATGAATACACTGTGGACAACCTCGGGATTACGATTATGGTAATCGTAATCATGACATTTCTACAGCGACCAAAAAGCCAAGTAATGGAAACCAGTTCATTCACAGGCGCTTAGTCAAAACAAAATCGATAGGCATGTAGGCCTTTGTAGGGTCAAATCGGGTCCAAATCCAACGGGCAGGTAGTAGGCCTAATAACGATAATTATTAAACTTACCTCTGCCAGTGGCTTTTAATGGTTGCCCTGCAGCACTTAACTGAACTTTGCAAGGAGGGCATTATAAAATTACAGTTGTAGACCTATTGTATTCTGAAAGTTGTAAAATTGGCCTAAAAGTTGCGGGTTTTCATCGTCTCTTCTGAAAACGGTATACGAGGGCTCTGACCGTTGGACGCTTATTCTTCCGAAATACGGGAGAAAATGATATGAAACAAGGAGAGATGAGGAGTTCAGAAGAGGTCGAAGGTTAGATTGATTTGTTTAAATTTTAAACAATGACCACAATCGCATCAAGCAGAGGATGCATGCAGAGCAATCCCTTAAGATAGTCCTGAGGCAGTCATGGGCATGAATTAAGCGTTGGCGACTTCATTTTTCTTAGCATCGGCATATGACTCCGCTCCCTCGCCGTCTCATCTTCCCACCGACAGTGTACGGTCAGTGTACTCATTATAGTCGAGTTGTCCACGGTGCAAGTGGGACCGAAATCTCGAAGCAGATTTCTGCCCTGGCGGGATTTGAACCCCTAACATCTCGGTCGAGAGTCAAGCACACTTACCAATAGGTCATCGCGGACATCAAAGAGATACGAACATTATACCGCGACGATTGTTGTCGTTGCAATTAGTGACAGACGACAAAAGTGATGATGAAAGCGAGTTTATAATTAGAATAGCTGGTCGTCTGTTTTCCTGTACATGTCGACATCAAACCCAGTGTTATTGTTTTCCTGTAATTATTAGCCTTATGACAACACATCAGTCATCGGAGCAACTGCCTCAGCGCATAGAGTCTCGAACCCGTGAACTCTGTGTTGCACGTCGAGCGCTCAAACTCATTAGGTATACCCATTGCCATGGATACAGATTGTTACACTCGAGCCGGGCTTTCTATTGGCTTGAGCTCGTTCTACTTCATTTCATCGTTTTATTGTGTGCATCTTTTGAGTCCCCGAGCAAGATAGATAGGAAAAGGTCAATTATAATTGTCACGCATATGTTATGCGCCTCAATATGACGACCAAGCATCAATCGATGGCGCTGAGAAATTGTGAGTGAAGGACATGCTCAAGGTCCCTACACAGAGGAAGCTCAAATCCGTACTGTCTACGTTAGACGGTTAGAAGCCGAGCGCTCTTACCAAGTTACCAGTCGGCTACCGTTTGCATCAAACATTTCTGTCACCACCACATCTTGACTCTACCGACTTATTTGTTGCGACATGACAGGGTTATTTTGGTTTGAATTGCAAGTTGAAGCAAAGACAATTATCACATGGTGACGTCATCCAATTATTAGCGCTACTGAATGGCCTCGGCTGTGAGCGGCGCTATATAAATTACTAATTACATTACATTAATTATCGGCGGTGTGTTTTTACATAACTCAACCAATCCTTCAAGGTCTAGACTTAACTATCGCTATGCTGATGGATGCATTCACGTTAGCTTACTTATTGTTTCACGCCGCATATATTGGTGACGTCATCTAATTGTTTCACGCCGCATAAATCGGGGACGTCATCCAATTGTTTCACGCCACATAAATTGGTGACGTCATCCAATTGTTTCACGCCGCATAAATTGATGACGTCATCCAATTGTTTCACGCCACATAAATTGGTGACGTCATCCAATTGTTTCACGCCGCATAAATTGATGACGTCATCCAATTGTTCACGCCGCATAAATTGGTGACGTCATCCAATTGTTTCACGCCGCATAAATAGGTGACGTCATTGATTCATGTGTAGCAATGTGGTTGACACCGGGAGAGGGGAATGGTCGCAACCACTTCGAGGAACAAAATAACGCCCTTAAGCCTTGTTATACACTATAGGCCGCACTATAAGGGCTCGCCTGTCTTCCTTCGACGACCTTTGAATATCCGTCTATAGGATTGACGCTGGAGGTTTCGACGGCCTTCCTTTCCCTGTAACGCCTCCATGGTCTGGCGGGCGAGTGGACGGATCAGTTCATCCGCCCTCGGCGACGCTAAATGGGGATCGATGCATAATTGATAGGCGCTTGTAAGGATCATCCGTCCTTCGATCGATGCGCTGTAAAGCGACGCATCGTGCCCCCTATAGAGGGCGCTTTGCACGATCTTCGGTCCTTTGTTGACCGACAATTACGGGGCTACAACGGAACAGACAACGGCGACCGACCGAACGACCGACCGCGAGACCGAGAAGACCGGCGTTGGTCGCCCGCGACCGTGTCTGCTACATGGAGTGTCAATAAAAGATGCGCTCTGACACTCCATACATTTCATACTCACGTAGCTCTTGGGTGGGATATATAGACAAACCCACACACACACGCTCACATGCACGGACGCACACACACACACACGCGCGCACACGCACGCATGCACACACACACACACGCATTCACACACACACACACACACACGCACGTACACATTTATTTATATTGAGGTTTATAAGGCGGCTTTTAAGAAATTATAATGGCGCTATACGAAGCACTAAATATGAGTGTACTGTGTACATATATATATAGAGATAGCTCTATATGTATATAAAATGATCATACATTCTAAATATAACTTATATATACATTGGTACATAAATCTTACTTTTCACACTGCAGATCGCCGTATTCAAACACACACATACACCCTCACACACATCCAGGGGCGTCTACCAAGGGGGAAGTGGCTCAAGTTGAGCCAACTGAAACACAGGGGGGTAAATTTTAAATTTAAATTTTGGGTGTGGAAGATTTCATAAGTCAAACGAAATGCACCTTAAGCTAAAATGAAATAAAGATAGATAAAAGGCCTTCCTCATAAAATTTGCGTAGTCATAAAAATGAGCTATAATTTGCAGGTTAATTTTTCGAGCATTATTGAAAGCATAGATATGATAACGTTATTATATGAATTTATATCTATGATTGAAACGTCATCCACTAAAGCATAGACAGCAGCCGTGTCGCTAAGTTTTAGTGTTTTACGTGTTATATACCAGTCTATTTATGTTTCTTTTATTTTTCTTCTATTTCGGAATTTATAATATTGAAATAACTCTTTCAATCGATGGATATTACGTTGACGTTTTGACCACAAATTATGCCGCGTGAGAAAACACTTTACAAGTACCGGTGTTTGGAGCCAGCGTGCTCTTTCCTGATACGAAGCGATAAATGGCTGCAGCATTGCCAGGATAAACATGCTTTCAAATATGCCAGGTAATTAATAGTAGTGTGCCAGTGTTTAGCCTTAACATTTGACTGTTTTATACAATATCATAAATGTATGTATATTATAAGGGACCGTATGGCGTATACGTAACGTATACGTATATTATATATGGATAAATCTTCTGCGGCGGAAAATTCCGCCGCAGAAGTAACATTTTCGATACAATTCTGCGGCGGAAGATCTTTACGCATGCATTGTTCAAAATGCGTTACTTCCTATAAATTTACGTCGTGAGGGTACTCTGATTGTAATTTTGTACGATTTCTTTAGTGTTAACTTGGTTCAAGTTTAAGTTGGTTGTTATAACAGAAATTAGCACTCATGATTACGCCTATGTATAAAAACGAATACTCCTGATTTCTAAAGGGTAAAGGCTATTAACGATACTCATGATTATATTTTATATGTATATATATATATGTCATAACTCATGGCAATGATGACATATTACATGATATTCTGCTATTCTTTTTTGTTGTGTGAGAATTAATGGAATGATTTCTCACAATTATTTTAGAACATATCTTATACGTTCTGCAAAAATCCCTAACCCCTTACAAAACCAGAACTGAGAACCTCTCGCATTTTAGGCTCCACGAGCATGCGCCCTTACCGATGTTGCTACCTTGACCATACGACCTCGACATAAGGATAGCCTGAGAAAGTGCTCAGGATATAGGGGGAACTTGAGCCAATTTATCATAAATTATAGGGGGGATAGACGCCCCTGCACACATCCACGCACAAACACCCAACGTGACCCAAGCACACACAAATATAGGCCTACATATATATATTTATATATACATATATTCATATCGTTGTTCTACACCTTACATACAACTAAATATATATAGGCCTATGCCGTATATATATATAAGCTTATGTCTATTTGATTGCATTGAGTTGTTGCCAGTCGATTCTTGGATCGTTACAGTTTGTTCGACCCCACGGTTTATTTCTCGTCCCCTATGTTTGCAGATGTGTCTTTTCTAACGACCCTGCTGGGCCTGCTGCAGGCGTCTTATATATGAACCGTGGAATTCGTTCCTTCTGCCTTTGGTCCACGCGTTGTTTGCTCTCTGGTTCCTTGTGCCTCGTTCGCTTTCTCTGTGGATGGCTGCAACCATGCAGCGAAGACTCAATGAGGATGGGAATCGTATCAATAGTCGTTCATTGTCACTGCAACGTTTCTTGGAAGATGTCATCATGATGTGAATTGCTGAGGAGTTAAAAGAAAAAGGAATGAAAGGAATATATAGGAGCTTCAATATGCATATACAGATAGATTGATAGATAGATAGGTCTATATGGATAGACTGACAGACAGACAGACAGACAGACAGACAAACAGACAGTGACAGATAGATAGACAGACAGATATATATAGATAGACAGATGGTAGATGGATATGGATATGGATAGGTGGATCGGCAAATAGACTGATTGATAGATAAACATAGAGACAGAGAGACAGACAGATAGATAGACAGACACACAGGCAGACACTGAGTTGCATATGCATGAATGTAAGTATATGTATAATATGCATGCGTAGTTTTATATATGTATATATATATATATATATGAGGCAGTCTATAAAAACACCGTCAATATATTATTGTTTTCTCCTTGTCGTCTTTTTACAGCTTCCGTCCATCAAATGTCACTCATCTACAAGCCTCCTTCTCCTCCTTGTCTTCCTTGTCCTCCTTGCTTAGTCCTATAAAAACACCGTCAATCCTTCCTCCTTTCTTCTCCTCCTCCTTCTCCTTCTCCTCCTCCTCCTTCTCCTTCTCCTCCTCTCCTTCTTCCTTCTCCATCCTATGTCCTCTCCTCATCCTCCTCAAGCCTCTTTTTTCCTCCTTCTCCTCCTTCTCCTCCTTCTCCGCCTACTCATCCTTCTATTACTGGCCTTCTAGTGTTCTACAAAACACCTAAAATGCACCCAACCTCCTTCTTTTCTTCATCCTTCTCTGAGTCCTCTTCCTCTTCCTGCTCTCTCTCTCTTCCTCCCTTCCTCCTCCTTTCCTCCTTTTCTCCTCCTCCGTCTCCTCCACCACCTCCTCCCTCCTCTTCCTCTTCTTCCTCCTTCTTCCTTCTCCTCTTTCTCCTCCTCCTCCTCCTCCACCACCTCCTTCTCCTCTCCTACTTCTTCCTCCTCCTCAGTTCTTCCTCCTCCTTCTCCTCCTCTTCCTCCTTCTCCTCCTCTCCTTCTCTCTTCTTCCTCAACCTCCTCCTCCAGTTTCCTCCTCCTCCACCTTTTCTTCTTCTTTTTTCTTCTTCTTCCCTCCTCCTCCACCACCTCCTTCTCCTCTTCTAATTCTTCCTCCTCCTGCAGTTCTTCCTCCTCCTCCTTCTCCTTCTCCTTCTCCTTCTCCTTCTCCTCCTCCTCCTCCTTCTTCCTCTTCCTCCTCCTCCTTCTCCTTCTCCTTCTCCTTCTCCTTCTCCTTCTCCTTCTCCTTCTCCCTCCTCCTCCTCCTCCTTCTCCTCCTCTTCCTCCTCCTCCTTCTCCTTCTCCTTCTCCTGCCTCCTCCTCCTCCTCCTCCTCCTTCTCCTCCTCTTCCTCCTCCTCTTCTCCTTCTCCTTCTCCTTCTCCTTCTCCTTCTCCTTCTCCTTCTCCTTCTCCCTTCTCCTTCTCCTTCTCCTTCTCCTTCTCCTTCTCCTTCTCCTCTCCTTCTCCTTCTCCTCCTCCCTCCTCCACCACCTCCTTCTCTCTCCTACTTCTTCCTCCTCCTGCACAGTTCTCCTCCTCCTCCTCCTCCTCCTCCTCCTCCTTCCTCCTCAGTCCTCCTCCATACATGTTTTACTGTTTACTGAACTTGCGTCATGTCCAGCCAGAGAGAGATTAAACCGCAACACCAATTGATGCGATGCAGGCGCGATCTGATCGAAGCGCCACTGTGTCAAGATGGAACACACAGACACACGCAGATATACAGACACACAGACACACACAGACACACACACAGGCCAAACGATTGCATATAAGACTCATCATAAATAAATAAGACCTGTGCACTTATCTCGTGGTCCCTGGTCGGTCGATGGATCCGCGATACTCGCAGCTTTTAGGATTAGACATCGGACGTCAGATCAGGGCTTATGTCGTCCACCGCCGCCGCCGCCCGCCCCATGGCCCGATGGCCCGACGGACGGACGGACGGACGCGCGCGCACTGCCCTTCGGCTGGCAGAGCACCAGATACGGGATGGTTAAGTACTTCGGAGACCCACTGGACAGAGCCCCTCCTGGGTATATCAGATTTTGAAAGATTGATTCGTGTGTGTGCGTGTTTGTGTGTGTGCATTTATGTATGCATCTATGAATGTATGTGTTTATGAATGTATACATGTGTATGTAAGTGCAGGTATATATGCAAGTATGTATGCATGTATGTTTGCATGCATGGATGTATTTGTGTATGAATGTATGCATGATGTACATGTACATGTATCTATGTATGCATGTATGTGTGTATGTATGTATGTTATTTTTGGTTATGGTTATGGTTATGCATGCATATATGTATGTATGAATTAATTAATGTATGCAAATTAGGGCTGGTACTGATTAAAATAATTTTAATCGATTAATCTCTTAAATTTAATCGAGATTAATCGATTAAATTCAATTAATTTGGTCCATATTACATAAAGCGTGAAAAACTGTTTAGACTGTATATATTCACTACAAAAATCCTTCAATCATTCGACATGCTAGAGTTCAAATTGTCAAACTGAGAAATGTAGTTAGTAGTAATTACAAAAATCTTAAATAATTTCGCTATCTTCGACTTTCCCTCAGCATTTACCTTAAATGCAAAATGATCGCTTAATTTTCCACTCAAATGTTTCACATTATTATTGTTCGCCATATTGTTTATTCCGGAAATAGGTCGGTTGACGTCATAAAATAAGTAAGAAAATTAATCGAAAATTAATCGAACAAGCAGAAATTAATCGATTAAAATTTGTAACGATTAATCGATTAATTAATCGTTAAAATCCGCAGCCCTAATGCAAATATGTTTGTATGTGTTTGCATATATGTGTGAATGCATGCATGTGTGTGCTTGTGTGTATGTATGTGTGTAGGCCTATGTGTGAACGCCAGTAATTGCTCTCGCTGTTAGAAAGTGCAGCAGTGGGCTACAGATTGGTTTCTGTATTTTGAGCCTCCATTCATTCGCAAAAAATCAGGCTGTATCGAGGCCGCCTGGTGTGTACCATCCCAGCTGAGTTGCGTTGGGAGAGGCATGTATACGAACGGGTCCTAGATTCTACACATCACCTGCTCCTGGTTGTTTTTATACAGGATCCCGAAGTGGGTTGGAGGGAGGGAGGCTTCACTTCGCTCTGCACGTATCCGCTTATATTTTAGCACACCCTCGTGATATCAGAGATCCCTGTTTGTATGTCTGTATGTATGCCTGTTTGTATGTCTGAATGTATGTACATATGTATGTATTTTTGTTCGCATTTCTTATCCAACGCCCACCATACAGTCTGCTATAATTGGTTCCTCTTCGTTATAGTTTTTGTAAACACGCTTCCATTCATCCATCCGGAAGGACGGAGGCAAGGACGAACTATTTAAGGACGGACGGAAGGACGGTAGGACGAACGGACGGAACGAACGGATGGACGGACGGAAGGACTGACGGAAGGACGAACGGATGGACGAAAGGACTGACGGAAGGACGAACGGATGGACGGACGGAAGGACGAACGGATGGACGGATGGAAGGAAGGACGGACGGACGGAGAAACGAACGGACGGAAGGACGGAAGGACGATCGGACGGACGGACGGACGAAAGGACTGACGGAATTACAAATGGACGGAAGAACGGAAAGACGGACGGACGGACCCCTCCTTCCGTCAGTCCTTCCGTTCGTCCTTCCGTCAGTCCTTTCGTCCGTCCTACCTTCCGTCCTTTCGTCCTACCGTCCTTGTGTCCGTTCATTTATCTGTCCGTCCTTGCGTCCGTCCTTCCATCCGTTCGTCCGTTCCTCCGTCCTTCATTACTTCCGTCCTTCCGTCCTTCCTTCCGTCAGTCCTTTCGTCCGTCCTACCTTCCGTCCTTTCGTCCTACCGTCCTTCTGTCCATTCGTTTGTCTGTCCGTCCTTGCGTCCGTCCTTCCATCCCGTCCTTCCATCCGTTCGTCCGTTCATCCGTCCTTCATTACTTTCGTCCTTCCGTCCTTCCTTCCGTCTGTCCTTGTCTGCTATATCTCTTATTTTTTCTCTTCTTTTCTGTTTACATCTCATCCGTTTCCTGCCTTCAATCACCACTTACCAACTGTTCTCTTTGTGCTGCTCGGTCTTTGTCTATCTTTGTCTCTCTCGGTACTTCTTTGCCCTCCTCCCTCTGTGCCTCTCGCAGTTCTTTGTCTCTCCTGTCTCACTCTCTATGTCTCCGTCTCTCTGTTCATCTCTTTGCCTCTCTTTATTTACCTCAATCTCTCTTCCTATCTCTTCCTCTCTCTCTCTCTCTCTCTCTCTCTCTCTCTCTCTCTCTCTCTCTCTCTCTCTCTCTCTCTCTCTCTCTCTCTCTCTCTCTCTCTCTCTCTCTCTCTGTCTGTATGCCTCCCTCTCTTCCCCCGCCCCCTTCCGTCGGCCCTCGCACCGGATCGGAGTCGACAAGTGTCTTCAGCAACCTCATCTTTTTCCTCGTTGGCTTCCTGCCAGATGCTGATGCAGGAGGGGATCCCAATGGAGCAAGGTGCATCTCCGGGAAACCGCGTCGGCGCCTCCGCCGTGGCACGTGCCCTCGGAGTTGAGGGCGGCGGCAGGGGAGGCAGTCGAGGGATCGGCGTCGGCTGCTCGCTCTACGGCCCCACTTCACTTCAGTCATCCCTGCTGCACACGATCTCCTCCTAATGGCCGAACACAGATGCCAACACGGTTTACACTCACGGCATCTGTCCGGGCACTATATGCCAGGAACGAATTCTATGTATATATATATATATACATATTTATATACATATATCTTTGTATTATCTATGTTTATGTATATAATAATACATAGAGATGTATATATTTATCTATCTTTATATGCATATATATTTATGTATAGATATATCAATGTACATATTATGTGTAATATATGTATATATGCATACATGCATGTATGTATGTATATTAAATAAGTATATGGCATATTATGTGTAGGATGTATATGCACGACTACCCTTGTGTGTATATATATATATATATATATTAAATTTGTATTCAGTATGTTACATCTATACATAACTCATACAATATACATGTCTTTTTTATTCATTTGCATGTATTTTTAGTTTTTTACACCTTATTTTTACACCTTATTTATTTATACATCGTTTATGTATATAATCATGCCTCTCTCTATATATTCGTTCACTATCTCTGACCGATCCATTGCAACTGGGTTTGATAAATCACTCAAGTCTTTTTTCTTTAGTCGTGGCTGGGCTGGGAGCGCTCCTCAGTAGGTTCCTTGAATTGAAGGGGTGCTATACAAAAATCCCAGAATGAATATATGCGTGTGTGTGTTTTTGTATGTTTGTCTGTTTGTGTATGTTTGCGTGTGCTTGTACGTGCGTGCATGTATACATGTGGGTGTGTTTGCGTGCGTGCGTGTCTTATAGCTTGTTTGTGTGTTTATTTGTGTGTTTGCGTGGTTGTGTTTATGTGTCTGTATGTCTGTGTGTATGTGTGTGTGTGTGGGGGGTCCGTGGATCACTTGTGTGTGTCTGTGTGCGTGTGTGTCTGTGTGCGTGTGTGTCTGTGTGCGTGTGTGTCTGTGTGCGTGTGTGTCTGTGTGCGTGTGTGTCTGTGTGCGTGTGTGTCTGCTTTTGTTTGTGTGCATGTGTGTGTGTGTGTGTGTGTGTGTGTGTGTGTGTGTGTGTTTGTGTTTGTGTGTTCGTGTGTGTGTGTGTGCGCGTTTGTTTGTGTGCATGTGTGTAAAAACGTGCGTGCGTATATCTAGTATCACGACGTAAGAGGAGCACTCTCTTCTAGAAACCGAGGCTCTCTCCCTCTGGCGGGAAAAGACATCCAGGGTTCCGCTGCAGGAGCGTTCTCTTGGGCGCCGATTCTCCCGCCCATCACTCCAGGGCATGCACGCAGGAATCACGGAAGAGGAGTAGGAGGAGGAGGCCCGACTAAGACAGAGAGGAAGTGGATGAAGATAAAGCCCGATGCAACTTAGCAGGCGCCACAACTATTGCCAACATTACGAAAGAAAGGGATCTCGCGCGCGCGTCTGCCAGGTGCGAGCCACTTCGACGGGCAGCGAGCGAGCAGGCGTCCGGCTTCGGCGGGTAGGCAGGCGCACGCGGCCCGGACAACCGCAGAGAGCGAGGCTCATGACTGGGGCCCGCCGCCGCGCGAGTAGAGAGAGAGCGCGCGTGACTTCGTAATAAGCAAACAACGTCCGTAGCTTTCTCGGTGCTGGATGATTTTACACGAAGTGTCGACCAGTTTATTCCCGGATCCGCTGCTGCAGTGTGCCTGCCATAATTATGAGGTTTACTCAATGCTTGGCTTAGATCCACTGGCTGAAGTGCAGGGACAACATTGGACAAGGCGAGTGGAGTTCATGAGTGGACGCTAATGAAGAGACGAAGCCCTCAACGGGAGTTTCATTAAGAAAGAAGTTCTTCAGACTATATTACGTCTGTCTGGCGACTCAGCGCGTATACCGTATACACGTTCTAAGGCAGATTTGGAATCGGAAACTTAGAAGATAGTTCATACAAACCAGACAAGGTTAGATCTATTATATATCTTGTATATATTAGAGCGCTTCTGAATAGTTATTCTGAGAGTGGCGCTATATAAATGCTTAGATACAATACAATACAAAAAAATACATATATATATATATATATATATATATATCCCCGACGAGACAGAATTTTTTTCGAGGTTTCTGCTCCAACTGCAGTTTTACTGCACCCCTCAGATATAATGAGTATAAACTAACGTTACGCTGTCGGTGGGAATTTTAAACGGCGAGGGAAGGACTGGCCACCTGCCCTCATATGCCGAGGCTAAGAAAATGAAGTCGCTAACACTTCATACCCATGACTGCCTCAGAGGTTGCTTAAGTGACGCTTCTTCTTCTGCTGCTTCTATATTATAACGTAGTAATTGTACAGCAGATCGTCTACACACTGTACAGCTTCCTTCATCAGCCACCTGCCTCTGTAACTTTCTGTCTGGGCAGAACCATGGAAGGCTTGTTTGGTGGTTCATCAAAGGATACGTTCACAACTTCACAAGCAGATGGTCGCATGGAAAGACGGGCGAAAGGACGAACAGACGGAAGACGGAAAGACGGGTGCACAGTTGGACGGGAGGGTAGATGGACGGACGAACAGCAAGACGGAAGGACTGTTGGACGGACGGACGGACGGACTATAGCGTGCACACGGACGAAAGGACAGACGAAAGGACGGATAATGGACGGATTTTGGTTGATGTGTCTCAGTTAAACATATATAGTTATACCTGAAACTTCAGAAGTCAACGAGTTTCCTGTTTATTGTATATAATACAATAATGTGTATGTGCTAGATAGTGTGGTGGTGAGCGTTCTATAGACTGTCAATCGAGAGGTCGGGGTTCAAATCCCCGCCAGGGCAGAAATTTGGTTTGAGATTTCTGCCCCGCCTGTGAGTGTGACCTCTATCCAACTCAGCTATAATGAATGACCGTACATTGTTGGTGGGGAAAGGAAACGGCGAGGGAGAGGAGTCAGAGGACTAGCCTCATATGCTGAGACCTAGAAAATAAAGTCGCTCCGCTAACACTTCATACCATGCATGGCTGCCTTAGGGCTAGCTTAAGGGACTGCTCTGTCTCTTTTCCTCTATGCAATTTGTGTGTTATACAGAGACAGAGAGAAGGAGAGACAGACGGATACAGACAGACTGACATGTAGAGTTGTAATTGCTTGAGTGAAGCATGTGCGAACATTATTGTTCGAAGTCGCGGTGTCGGCGGTCGGTGGCGGCGGTTGAATGGTCCGCTGACGGATCAATGGATGGGCGACATGCCCTGTCCCATGCCCCTCCCCTTCACGGAGAGAGAGAGACGGAGGAGGAGGAGACGGGCTACAGCTGTTGCTCACCTTTGTCAAGAGTCGCTTTCAACTGAAAATCTATCTATCTATCCATACAACAGTTAAGACCCTCCACCGGCTGTCTCTCTTTGTCTCTGTATCTCTGTCTCTGTGTCTGTCTCTGTGTCTGTCTCTGTATATGTATCTCTCTCTGTCTCTCTGTCTGTGTGTGTCTTTCTCTGTTGTTATGTCTCCATCGCTCTCTGTCCATTTGTATCTCTCGTTCTCTCTCTCTTACTTCTCTGTCACACCCTGAGTGGCAAAAGTCTCTCTCTCTCGCTCTCTGTCTCTGTCTGAGTCCCTCTCTGTCTCTCGCTATGTAGCTCTTGTTATGTCTTTCTGTATCTGTGTTACTCGCTCTGTCTCATGATTACTCTCACTCACTTTCAACCGTCAACAAAACCCCATTCACGCTAGGACTATTGTTCATCGCGATACACTTTCGGCTTCAGACTCCATTCAGTAATATCTATTCCAATCGGTTCTAATACAGTTTTATATACATAGGTATAGATGAGATTCAAATATGTGAGGAATGCTGAGCAACTGCTTAGCAACAGGTCATGATGATTTGGCGTGGGGTAACCATTTATATTGCGCCTCTAGATCAGTAGATAAGAAGACCGAAGGGATAGAGAAAGCTAGAAATGTTCAGTCGTGCAAATTGCGAACAATCGACAGTATACTTACTTATGTTCATCTTCGTTATCATCATCGTCACAATCGTCGTCGTCATCATCATCACCTTATCAGTGTCGTTTATTATTTACTTATTGTCATCCTATAGGGCCTACATCGGAATGATGAAGGATGATGAGTTTTGATGATGAGTGATGATGATGATGATGATGATGATGATGATGATGATGATGATGATGATGATGATGATGATGATGATGATGATGATGATGAATGATGATGATGATGATGATGATGATGAAGACTAGATGATTCCAGAATAATGCTCGATAATGATGATGAATATTTGTATTGTAATCCCGAAGGATCATTTGTACCATTCGGGAAAAAAAAAAATAATAATGAATAATAATAATAATAATAATAATACCTTGAATAATAAAAATAATAATAATAATAAAATAATTACATGAATAAAAATTACATGAATAGTAATAGGAATAATGAGAATATTACGATAATTTTATTACGCCTTAATATAACCAGGCTTTGATCTTTCTATTCAGTTGTAGAGTACAACGCTGCAAGTGCAAACACCGGATGTCCATTCACTGCTCCACAAAGACGTCCAATCGGAGTCCAATTCAACGACCGGATATGGAGAGGATTCTGGGAAGGCAATTCCAACTTCCGGTACCGGGCTTTTGTTATCGGAGAGAATGCGGAGGATGGAGAGGTGGAATTGGAGGAAGGAGTTTGGGAACAATGGCTTTGCTCTTGTTTGTCTACGCCGTGACGACTGTCGCCGATGCTAGGAACTTGGAAAACGTGATAGGTAAGCATAAGTTAATTATAAAATTAATAAATGATTATAAAAATACAATTTTTTATTTGTAAAAAAGAGGAGAGAGAAAAGGAAAGATAAAGTTTCGAAAGAAGGCTAGATATATGAATGGATGCATGGATGGATAGATGACAGCTAAACACATAAATTTGTAAAAGTATATGGACAGACAGACAGACAGACAGACAGACGAGACAGACAGACAGACAGACAGACAGACAGACAGACAGACAGACAGACAGACAGACAGACAGACAGACAGACAGACAGACAGACAGACAGACAGACAGATAGACAGGATATTATGGAGATCTGTCAGACAGATAGAGAAGGAGAATATAGATATCTGATACCTATAGAATTGCAGACCTGTCACACAGACAGACAGACAGCTCTACAGACAAACCTGTAAGACAGACATACAAGACAGACAGACAAATCTGTAGGACAGACATACAGACAGACAGACAGACAGACATACAGTGACAGTCTACAGTTCCGTGTTACTCGTCCGTTGATCTCCTTATTCTGTTACGTGAACGGAAGCGATAGGGTCAATGGATTAAGGAGCGAGAGTTGAGGGGTCAGAGGTTGTGGGGGCGGGGGGTCAGAGGGTGCATCGACGAAGAAGACCTGGTGGCACGGATCGATGGCAGCCATTGTTCCTCTGTCATCGATGATTAATCGATCTCTTGTGTCTGGCACTGGCATCCGCTGTTGGCACGCGATCAAACATTTGCAGGCACCGGTCGAAGACAATGGCTGCGTCGATACAGAGGCAACATGCGGTCGATCTTCTGTTGGGGGGAAATGGGGGACACAATTCCCCCTTCGACAGTCATAACAGCCATAGATACAATGCCATCAATTTCTCACCATTCCCACATAGACAGACAGACAGACAGCCCACAGATCATTCTTCCCCGCATACCTCCCCACACCTATATATATATATATATATATATATATCTAGCCTATATATATATATATATATATATATATATATATATATATATATATATATATATAATATACATGTGTGTGTGTGTGCATTGTGTGTGTATTGTGTCTGTATGTATGTGTGTAGTGTGACTGATCAGAAAGGAGCAGTGTATACTTTATACTTCCTTCGTGTGTGTTTTATTCATGTTTTCGTGTCTGGTTTTCGTGTGTGTGTCTGTGTGTGTGTGTCTGACTGCCTGTCTGTCTGTGTGATGGTCGCTGTTGCATTTGTCTCTTATTATTTTCTTCCGATCTTTTTACTTCGTTGCTCAACAGAATTCGGCATCTGATTGATTGTGCGCCTTTTCAAATCGAATTATGACCCAACGCCAAATGAACCGACAGTCAACCTTCCACGCCAAGACACACTCCTCCTCCTCTTCCTCCTATTCCTCCGTTCTTCCTCCTTCTTTTCCACCGCTTTTCCTCCTTTCTTCTCATCTTCCTCCTCCTTCTTTGCCTTCTCCTCTTCCTTTCTTTGACTCCTCCTCCTCCTTCTTTCTGCTCCTCCTCCTCCTCCTCTGCTACTCCTCCTCCTACTTCGTCGTCTTTTTCTTCTTGTCCTCCTCCTCATTTTCCTCATCCTCCTTTCTGTTCTTCCTCCTTCTCTTGCTCTTCCTCACCTTCGTAGTACCCCTCCACCTCCTCCATCTTCCTTCACAACATCTCTTTCTCCTTTCATCATCCTCTTCTTTGTCCAACTCTCCCTACTCTTTATTCTCTCCTCCTCCTCCTCCTCCTTCTACTCCCATCCTCTTCCACCTCCTGTTCTTCCTCCTTCCGCTCTTCTCCTCCTTCCCTATTTCAGTCTCCTTTGTTCTCAATCTCTTTCTCCTATCCCCACCACAATTTCCCCATCCCTATCTCTTCACCCCTCCCTTCCACCCTTTCCCCCACCACGCCTCCTCATCCTCTTCTTTCAACCCCATCCCATCTTCTGTTACCATCCGTCTCGCTCTCCTCCTCCCATTCCCTCTCCTCCTCCCCCTCCATACCTCTCTTCTTTTGTTCGTCGTTTGCCTCACCTCTTTCACCCCATAGACGCGCCCTCTTCAGAAACCGCGTCCCGTAATTGTCGCTGATAACGACCTACAAAGAAAGGCGAAGGGGCCAAGGGCCATCTGGAGCCCACCTCACCCCACCATCCCCCATCCTAAACGATAGACAGGCGGGGGACTCCGATGTATGAAGGCCTCCGTGGCTCAGAGAACGCCTCTGGCCACAATCAACCTGAACGAATTGCTGTGATCGCAAAATTCAATAGATGCCCGCAGGGGTCATCGCTGCTACCCTATCCCCTTCGGATCGCCAGGGTCAGGCAGCCACCCTCAAGGGAAACGGTACACGCAATCGCAGCTAAAAGATCAACCGCACCGAATGCAGTAGGAGCATGTAAGAGCAGTAATAGTAAATACACCTCACTTCGAGACATCTTGACGATGTCATCATATTTTCTTGTAACGGCATAGCTGTGCTACGGCGCAATAAAAATTGTTGTTGTTACGATTATTATTATTATTATTATTATTATTATTATTATTATTATTATTATTATTATTATTATTATTATTATTATTATTATTGTTATTGTTATTGTTATTGTCATTGTCATTATCATTATCATTATCATTATCATTATCATTATCATTATCATTATCATTATCATTATCATTATCATTATCATTATTATTATTATTATTATTATTATTATTATTATTATTATTATTATTATTTACTTCATTTCTTAAATCTTTCAGTTACGACCAACGTTTATAAAACATTAACTTTACAACTCTAAAGGCCAGATTATATTGCACAATATTATTAGCCTAAACAAAATTGTATTATGTATAGCGTTTGAATAATACGTTTTAAAAGGAGTTTTAAAATTATTATTATTATTATTTTCCAGATACACTTTTATTATTATTATTATTATTATTATTATTATTATTATTATTATTATTATTATTATTATTATTATTATTATTATTATTATTATTATTATTATTATTATTATTATTATTATTATTATTATAAGTATTATTATTATTATTATTTCCTTTTAGTCGTAATCTCGGGACTTCTTAAACGCTAAAAAGCGAGGTCCTGGTTACCAGTTCATTCTCTGGCGCTCAGTCAAATCTGTGGGGCAGATAACAGGATGAGGTTCGGGCCAGAGTCGCAGTCTTGGACTTGCACTTGGCATCTCTGGATAAACCCTCGTGAATAACCTGGTGCCCTGTGCTTAGCGCTCGAGTGGCGCTTTCGAAACCATGTGCTTACGCTTTCGATAGTAACTGCACGTGACCAGGCTAGAAAGAGAAGAAGAGTTAGAGCATGGGTCAGATAGGGTCAGATAGTTGCTGTTCTTCTGGTGGTAGGAGTTCCTTCCAAAGAGGTGGAGTGGCTTGACCTCTGTGTGCCGGGAAGGCGGAGAAGTGGTAAAGTGGTAGAGCGGAAGAAAGGCGGTTGGTATAGCTTTGAGGGATGAACGAGTGTGCACACGCTATCTATGCAGACACTTGAAAACTGTTCCTTCCGCTAGGATTTAGCTGGGAGCGCCTCTGAATAGTTATTTTTAGAGGCGCTATATAAATGTTCCGAATGAAAGGAATAAATGAGTTAATGAATAAATGAATGAGTAAATGAATGAATGAACAAAACGTATGAATGAAAGAAAGAAAGAATAAATGAATGAATGAATGAATGAATGAATGAATGACTTAATGAATGAATGAATGAATGAATGAACGAATGAACGAACGGAAGCAGGAAAGAATGACTGACTGACTGACTGACTGAATGAATGAATGAATGAATGAATGAATGAATGAATGAACCTCCTTAACTGATGGAGTTCAAAAGAGAGGAGGGTGGAGTAAACAACGCCGTGGTATACCTATAGTCACGCAACTCTCTCCCGTTACCAAGTACTATAATTATACTTCCGCCCAAACGACATCTTCATCGCCAAAAGCAATTAAAGACTCTATACAGCGTCGAGTTAAATCTTACTGGACGCCGTGCGATCGTCTTTTCTTTGGCGGGAATTGGCGCCAACCATTGGCGGGAAGAGAGAGAGAGAGCGCGCGATTTCTTGGCAGCGCGTGACGTCGGGGGCACCTGGCTGCGTCCGTGGCACGATGCAGACGACAGTAGCAACGCTGCCTCGAGCGGTTTCAGCAGCAGGAGCAGCGGATGAGGAGGAGGAGGCGGAGGAGATGGGAGAGGTCGTGGCCGATGGCGGTGTCAAATAGCAGGAAGCAACTCAATTAGATTAGCGTCGGACGGAACCAAATCGATCGGTCAAATATGATCTCAACGGAGGCAACCAACACACAACGACGACGACGACGACGACGGCACAACCACGAAACCATATTATATATATATATACATATGCATGCACACAAACATATATTATATATATATATTACCCTGTACATAAAATGCACATTATATATATATATATATATGCAGTATATATGTATGAATGTTTGGTATATGTATAGCCTATATATATAGGCATATGTATATATGTATGTGTGTGTATATATATGCTTTCTTGATTCAGTTGTTGCGTATTAAAGATATAATATTGCTAATGTGATTAGTTCTATGTATTATAATTATTAAGCATGTTTGGTTCTTGCATTAAGTATTTTATGTTTAGATGGTTATATACGCGCTGAAATACGCATACTCGTGTATCTTATATATATATATATATATATATATATATATATATATATATATATACTAGCAGTTTTTACCCGGCGTTCGCTCGGGTTTTCCTCAGCGCCCGTGTCTTTGAATTTAACGACATCTTCGTCAGCGCCCGTGAATTTGAATTTAACGATGTGCAACTTTTCCGTGTGTCCCTCTGGCGAATTTACGCGCTGGCTTGAAATTGTTTAATAACAACTCTATGCAATATATACTCCTGCATAGCAATGACATTGAAACTATGATCACATCGAAACTTAAAATGTCCAAATATCGGAATTTAAAGTAAATTTTGAGTTGATATAAAGTTGGGTTGAGATCTATAGAAATTCAAATGAAAACGTTCGTCAAAAATTTCGTATCCCTAAAGTGTTGCATTGAAATTTTGCCGTGGGGGTTACCACTTCTGATTTGAAATCAAGGGTCATCGTGATTGGTTGCGAATCAGAGCGTTGACCTAAATGCTTAGCGTGACGTAAGATTGCATATTAATTTTAGCCAGCGTGACGTGGACAAATGGCCATACTATGGGCGGTATTAAGATAGCCTCGTTTAAAAAGTTGTAAATTTAAAATGTCCATATATTGGCGTTTAAATCAAATTGCGAGCTGAAAATAGTCGCGTTGACCATGACGTGGCGTAATAATGTTTTGTAAAATTTTGTAAATCGCTAAAGTGTTCCGTTTCGGAGCCTTTAGACAACAGACATACATACAAACAAACATACAAACAAACAAACGGAAGGACAACGTAAACAGACTAGGACTTATAATATAGATATATATATATATATATATTCGTATAGGACTACGTAATTTTCCAAACAGGCGTCTCGGTGTCTGATTCGCTTGTCGTGACGATTCGAAACGTCACCTTCCTTCGAAATCAGTCCAGACAATTCTGTGGCGCTAGCATTTATTTGCACTCTATGTAGTTCTACAGTCCTACAGTTCTACGCCTGTATGTTTCTGACTCTGTCTCTGTCTGTCTCTGTCTGTCTGTCTGTCTCTCTGTGTCTCTCTGTCTCTCTCTCTCTCTCTCTGTCTCTCTGTCTGTCTGTCTGTCTGTCTCTCTGTCTGTCTGTCTGTCTGTCTGTCTCTGTCTGTCTCTGTCTCTCTGTCTCTCTCTACATGTCCTCCTGCCTGTTTGTCTGCCTGCCTGTCTCTCCCTCCCTCCTGTCTCTCTCTCTGTATCTGTCTGGCTATCTGTTTGTCTGCCTGCCTGTCTCTCTTTCACTCTCGTTACCTTCCTCTCCTCCGACTTCATTTTTCTTTGTCTCGGCGTATGAGGGCAAGTGCATGGTCATTGCCGCTCTATCTATATCATATATCTCTCTCCTCCTGCCTGTCTGCTTGCTTGCCTCCCTTCCCATACCTCCTTCTATTCCACTCTTACTCTTCTCTCCCTCCCTCCTTCTCCTAGCTCCCTCTCATCTTTTGCTCCCTCTCCTCCTCCCTCCCTTCGCTCTCTCTCTCTCTCTCTCTCTCTCTCTCTCTCTCTCTCTCTCTCTCTCTCTCTCTCTCTCTCTCTCTCTCTCTCTCTCTCTCTCTCTGTCTCTCTCTCTGTCTGTCTGTCTGTCTGTCTGTCTGTCTGTCTCTCTCTTTTTCTGCATGCATGCCTGCATGCCTGAATTTCTTCCTATATAGCTCCAACAGTTCATTCCTCATTCAAATATCTGTCTCAGACTGTCTGTCTGTTTTTCTGTCTGTCTACCTGCCTGCCTCTGTCTGTCTGTCTTGTCCTCCTTCTCCTCCTCTTTGTCTGTCTGTCTGAAATCTGTTGACGCATCTGTTCTTTCCATCGATCGGAGTCGAAATGGAGGGACTTAAGATTTGAGTGGAAGAATCGTCGGATGTGGATAGGTCGTCCTGGGACTTCTGCTGATTGCCTGATGCTACGGGACTCATGGGATCAGAACGACATCTGCAACACTGGCAGCAGCAGCAGCAGCAGCAGCCGAACCATCACTGGATGCTGCGGTCGGAAGAAAGGATGGTGTATACGAAGGAAGAGGAGGCTGAATCAGGCGATGTATCTGTCCTCATCGTTCTCCTCATCCTCTTCTTCTCCCTTCTACTCACCCTCTTTCATCTCCTCCTCCTCTTCCTTGTCCTCCTCGTGCTTTTAGCCCTCTCACCTCCTTCTAGTTCTCCTCCTTCACGACCTCCTTGTCCTCCTACTCCTCTTTGTCCATCTCCTTCGTGTACATCTCCTCCTCCTCCTCCTCCTCCTTCCTCTCGTCCTCCTACTCCTCCTCCTTGTCCTATTCCTCCTTCTAATTCTTTCCTCCTCCTTCTCTTCGTTGTCCTCCTTCTCCTCCTTTCCCAATTCTTTCCTTCTACTTTTTGTCCTCCTTCCCTCCTTTCCATTCTTTCTTCCTCTTTCTCATTCAGTGGATTACGATCTTGACTATGAGTCGTTTCACATGACAAGTTAGCCACTTTCATTTTCCTTTGCCTCTGCGTATGAGGGCCAGTTCTTTCCCTCGCCGCCTGAGCTTCTCACGGACCCTATGCGGTCAGTACTCATTTTAACAGAGATGGTTAGAGGCTCAGGTGGAGCAGATATCTCAAAACAGATTTCTGTCCTGCGCGGATTTGAACCCGCTTGACAGTCTAGCACAGCAACCACTACGCCATCGTGCATCCAATCTCCATGTCTCTATAGTTGTCTGGAGATGAATCAAAGTGCGTCTGGTGTTTCCAAAGGCGTCTTTCTCCTGCATAGACGCCAACGGTGGCTCCTCCTCGACCGTTTGAATGCAGGAGACAGGTTTAAAGGCGGAGACGAAGAAGGCGACGAGATTGATGGAAGACGGACGATGAAACCGTCGAGGCAACAAGATGCAAGTATCTCCGCAATCTTTCCCTCTCCCTGCAGGGAGCCTTGGCCAGGCGATCGGGCGGATAGGGGCTCCCTGCCTCCTCCTCGTCCTCCTCCTCCTGCAATCAAGGCCCGTCGCGTAGCCGCCGCGCCTGGCATGCGCTAGTGCTTTCCCTTGTCGGCGTTATCAGCGTTCCGGAAATGAAGCCATCGCCGAGTCAAAGAACGAGCTATTTTGCGCTGCGGCGTCGGCGGTGGCAGCTCTTGCGAGATGGTAATTCCTTGCGCGCGTCTTCGCTTGCGATCAATCTCAATTGCCGTTCGTCGTCTGCTTTCCGGTCACGTATCGACGTCATCTACATCGCTGGGGTTGGAGGGTGGGGACCGTGGGGTGGGTGGAGTGGGAGGAAAAGGGAGAGGTCAGACGCAGAGGTCAAACTAGTTCCTAAGACGCATACATATATAAATTATATGTAAGCTTATTACTAAATTATTAAACGCAGACCATCTATCGTTATCAAGAGGTTGCTTGTTGCGCACGTGTAGACTATTATGACCTGTGGTTAAATTATTAAACAAAGATTTCATAATAATCATTAGAATATTGAAACATGCGAAGTTTGCGAACGTATGAAAAATTGCTACTAAATTATTAGACACAGACTAACGATGAATATGAGGAGGTTGATGAGCGTCATGAGATGACGTCACCTTTTGGGTATCCGACTACGTGGTGATGCGACTCTAAGTCCATTTAGAAAGTCGATTATTTTTATTGATTTTATAATCAAAAAATAATTTTAAAACGTAGCCTAGAACCCTAGAGTCCAACTCTTTCTCAGACCGATGACGTGTGCCAGCAAACACATGAACAGCAATTTAATTTTTTTGTTTATTAGAGGTCTGTACTTCAAAGTTCAAAGTGCGATTAGCAATAGGTTAACAAAGAATATACGTCGTTATACGAAATTATTATTTACTTATTTAATATGCAAATGACGTCACGT
The DNA here is from genome assembly GCA_020284085.1 of Aporrectodea caliginosa. NCBI lineage: Eukaryota > Metazoa > Annelida > Clitellata > Crassiclitellata > Lumbricidae > Aporrectodea > Aporrectodea caliginosa. Next base: position 1,322,326 of record JACEVL010000215.1, read on the forward strand.
GATTTGATACTACCAGTGGCTTTATATAGTGCGTAGATATTCCATCACTTTTCGCTTGAAGTTCCCATAGAAATTCATGGGTTTCCTGTTGGCAAATATTCTGTTTACAAAACCAGGTTTTTAAGATTCTCGCTTAGGCTGAGAATAGTCTAAGTGTCTTTGGAAAATCAGACTTTGATTTTGTTGGTTGGTTAACGACACTGTGTCATAACAACGTCGATTAAAAATACATGATGATGATGATGATGATGATGATGATGATGATGATGATGATGATGATGATGATGATGATGATGATGATGATAATGATGATGATGATGATGATGATGATGATGATAATGATGATGATGATGATGATAATAATAATAATAAAGAGCGTTAGTTCCAGAACCGTTCATAGGCTACTCTTATAGGTGCTATTTAAGAACTGGCGGGGTTATTTATACCTCGGGTGAAAAAATAATAAAAAATATATGGACAAATAATAAGACGATTTGTAGCCTATAGCGCCGCCGAGAGCCGAAGAACAGTCGTACGATTGTTTAAAGAGATAGGTCTTGAGCTGTAATATAAAATAAGTATGTCATTGTGTTCGTTCGTCCAACCCTCCGTGTCTGTGATTCTGATTGACTGTCTGGGAATGTCTGCTTGTCTGGTTGTCTGAGTTTCTCTGTTAGATGATACCTAAGTAGTGTTACGACATACGGTTGAAAAGCGGAAGTGACGTCACTACTTACCTATAAACTGAATGACATTACGTGTGGAGATTGCCTGGAAAAGAAGATTATCGAAGGCAGAGCTCCAGGAGGAAGAGATCCAGGAAGACCTACATCGACTTATGACGACATTAAGTCGTCGACGACTGAATATCATTTGATCAGTTACTGAGGGAAACGAGAGACAGAAGTGGGTGGAACGAAATTGTCCATGGTCCAGCCAATCCCGAAATCCAGGACGGTTGAAGACAAGATAATACAAGACTAGACTAAACTAGACAATACAATACAATACAATACAAGACTAGACTAAACTAGACAATACAAGACAAATATACAAGACTAGACTAAACTAGACAATACAAGACAAGACTAGAAAGACTATAGACAAGACAGGAGAAGACAAGATTACACTATACAGGGTGGGCCAGTAGGAATGCAACTAATTTGAATGGATATAACTTGAACAATTGTTATCCGAACATCGTGCCCAATATACTAAATTCAAAGTAATCATCTACTCTACTACTGTGTCAAATCTTGCACTAATATACGGCACCGTTGTTATAAAATTTCGGTGCGGCGCACACCTTTCAATTTTGAATGTAACTATTGAACATCATGGCGCCGCTCACGGAAGAGGATAGAATTTTAATCCGAATTTTAAGAGCAGAAAAAAGATACAATGCACATCAGATGATGATAGAATTCCCTTCTAGAAAATGGAATAATATGCTCTACATCGATTGATTAAACAAATTGATGCTACTGTAACGTCTAACAGCCGCAACTGTGGTCGCAAACGTTCTGCGCGTACTGCACCGAACATTGCTCGTGTTGATGCACTCATTAAAGCACGTGGTGGACATATTGAGTATTTGTTTGACTGATGGTAAATTCACTCTTGATATTAATTGTTAGTACTAAGTGATTGTTTAGAATTGACATCTTCAGTTTCAGACTTTGTTTTTTCTTGCAGTTTTATGGCAAGAAAATGGCACATCGAATATTAATAACATTATCTCAAAACATCGTAATAGTATCTCATAGATATTTTGCAGAAGGATAAAATGGATAATTATCTTCAATCTGATATATTGGACAAGACGCTCAGATAAAAAGTATTCAAGTTACAAGGCGTCAAAGTTGTTGCATTCCTACTGGCCCACCCTGTAGACTAGACAATACTATAGAAAGTCCAGAAAGATTTGACAAGACAATATAATATAAGACAAGACTAGAAAGACAAGAGAAGACAATGCAAGACTATACAGACTAAACAGTACAAGACTAGACAAAACAAGACAATACAAGGCCCTAAAAAGACTAGAAAGATAGACTAGAAAGACTATAGACTAGACAAGACTAGACTATACAGACAAGACAAGACATATCACGCATTGTTATTGTTGTTGTTATGTGGTTGTCGTTGTGTGTTGTCGTTGTAGATGGTGAGGGAGATCATCAGTCGGCGGAGATCTGTCAGATGTCTACGTTCGAGGCGTCCTGTGCCACGGATGAGGTCCTCATCATCCGGACGGCAAGACTTGGAAGACTCCGATTAGGTAGACCTCACATTCATGGCGCCGCTAACCATCTCATCTCAAATGTATACACTGCTATACAGTGCAACCTATACATGCAGCCCCTACGTTAACTGCCTATACTTTTATCGTAGTCGTTTTCATCACTCCATCATTATCATCATCTCATCATAGTCGTCGTCGTCGTCGTCGTCGTCGTCGTCGTCGTCGTCGTCGTCGTCGTCATCATCATCATCATCTTCATCTTCATCTTCATCTTCATCTTCATCTTCATCTTCATCATCGTCATCGTCATCTTCATCATCTTCTCTTTGTCTTCATTATCGTCATCATCATCTCATCATCGTCATCATCATCTTTGTTTTCTGGTTGCGGGAGCGGCTCTGAGGGGTTTCCTGAAGAAGCGTTATATAAATGGGCAATTGCGATCATTGTAACGCTATTCCGGTGTTGTTAGGTCGGTGTGTGAAGGAGGAGCGCTTCGACATCGGTTGCTCCCTGGATGTTCTCCCTGAGATGGATCACCTCTGCTCAGGGCGGCAGAAGTGCGAGGTCAAGGTCGACGACAGTTCCTTCAAGAGGGCCACTCCCTGCTCCGTCGATCTTAAGATCCACCTCTGGACATCCTACGACTGCGTCAAAGGTCAGTCAGTGCAATATATCATGAGTGTCATCCTGTCACTCGTTATAATGTAACTTATCATGAGTGTCAGTGTTTCAAAAGCTCTCTACTATTTTAAAAAGAGGTAGTGTTGTAACAAATTTATCACATGTGTATAATGTAATGTATCTTTCCGGTTGGTTGACGTGTTCCAAGGCGCCATGGCACTATATACTCAAGGGTGGTGTGCTTCCTCCTCCTCCTCCTCCTCCTCTTCATAATGCTTCCGGTATCTCAGCTTCTGTTCCCTACACCCCATCATACTCTCCTTCATCCTCCTTCTTCCTTCTCCATCCTCTCCTCCTACTCTTTCTACTATGTCATTCTCCTCTCCATCTCTCTCCTCCTCTATTCTTCCTCTTCCGAACATCTCCCTATATTCCTTCTCTTCTTCCTCCCCTTCCTCTTCCCACCTCTTTCTCCATATACCCCTCCTCATCTTCCTCCTCTTCCCCTTCCATCCCATCCTCCACATACTTCTCTTCCTTCCCATACTTTCCAGATTCTTCCTCCACGTACTCCTCTTCCTCCTCCCCTTCCTTTTTCCAACACTCAGTATCGACAGATCCGAGTCGTGTTACAGTACTTGCGAGAGGCATACATTAAAGAGCAATAACTGTCAAGATACCTGGATATACGTAGATGCTCATTATATGCAAATACATACACACATGCACAGATACTCGAACGGTTTTTGCATGCACAAATATGGTGCTCAAGTCAGACAGTTGAAAGCGATATGTCACTCAGCCGAAAAATCAATTAGTCTTACAATCAATTATAAACCCGTAAAATTACTGCGGAGAATTTTTCGCTTAATTGCATATATCGATTGTGTTGTGTGCCAGCGGGTGAAGCAATGTCTTCTTTGTCGTTAGAGGCATACTCTGTTGAGTTGGTTTGAAACTTGAGGCAGGTAATAAGAAGAGAGGGAAACAACGGATTTGTTTTTGGTTTTACCTGCGCAGTAATATCGCTTTGTTAACAGTACTGTGATGATGACAGTGCAGAATCTGTGTGACTCATCAACATCATCATCGTCGTCTCCGTCGTCATCATCATCATCATCATGTCATCGTCGTCGTCGTCGTCATCATCATCATCATCATCATCATCATCATCATCATCATCATCATCATCATCATCATCATCATCATCATCACCATCATCATCATCATTGTCATCATCATCATCATCATCATCATCATCACTGTCATCATTGTCATAATCATCATCATTACTGTCATCATTGTCATCATCATCATCATCATCATCATCATCAACACCATCATCACACACCACCACCATCACCACCATCCAGTCCACCACCACCACCATCATCATCATTATCATCATCAAATATCATCATCATCATCATCATCATCATCATCAACAACATCATCATCATCATCAGCATCATCAATGGCGTGACCGTCTGCTGTTTGTTAGCCGAAATTCAGTGGGCCTTCCACATTATTTACATTATTTAAAATAGATTGTTCACAGTAATTAGCCTACCCTGCATTGCATTACACTAATTACATTAGATTAATTACATCGCATTACCAATCAATTAAACTACATATACATTACTGGTACTTTAAATTGCATTTTACATTCATTTTCTCTGTAGTGACGCTTCCATCGGACGGATGTGACGTCTTACGCCTTCCTTCCGGAATCCTCTCAAGCCACGTGACAGAGGTCACAGGCTGCGGGGTCACTGAGTCACCCTGGGTCATAGAGGTCGGTCGGGGTCAACGAATCAACGTCACCCTATACGACTTTGAGTTTGGGGTTTCGCACCCGACGCCCGAGGAAGAGCGGTCTGGTTACGCCAAGAGCTGTAGGGTCTATGCCATCATCCGGGATACGGGAGAGAAGCTCGGCCAAACGAGAACCGTCTGTGGGGGGATCGAACGGGCGATAAATGCGTTCGTGTCGTCGAGTCAAAGGATCGAGATTCGAATCCTCACAAAGTCGATCGTCATGCCAAGTTCCCTGTATCAGAATCCTCACTTTCTGCTCCATTATACAGGCAGGTGTCTTTGAAGATAATGCGCTATACGAGTTTCTGATAACAGTTGAATAATTAGAGCAGACTAATTAGAAAGAGTAATTAGATATAATTAGAAAAGAATGTCGGCAACTCGCTTTGTTTCTTGGTTTCCTTCCGTTGCCAGGATTCTTACTCAACGAAAACCCCGTCAATTCGATTGTCTTCACTGTTTGGCACTTTACTCATGCATGTATTTCTATCTTCTAATCTGTTACGGCATTTTATTATAAGCAATTCTGTCTGTTTTTATCTTCGTATCTCTCCCTCCATTCCTCAGTCAGTCAGTCAGACAGACAGACAGACAGACAGACAGACATAGAGGAAAGGACAGACAGACATACAGACAGTGAGTCAGTCAATCACTCAGTCATTCAGTCTCAAAGTCAGGTAGCCGGACAGTAAAATAGTCAGTCAGTCAATTGGTCAGTTAGTAAGGTACTCAATAAGTTTTCATCGTTCGATCAGCTGTTTGATAAATCGATAAATCACATTTAAGTCGATCGATGAAACATACACAATCGAACTGAGTAGAGATCACCCAACCCCACCCAGTCATAAGTCATTCATTCATTCTCTGTCTGTCTCTCTGTGTCTCTCTGTCTTCATTCTCTCTGTCTGTCTGTCTGTCTGTCTGTCTGTCTGTCTGTCTCTGTCTCTCTGTCTCTCTCTACATGTCCTCCTGCCTGTTTGTCTGCCTGCCTGTCTCTCCCTCCCTCCTGTCTCTCTCCATTGCCTGCCTGTCTCTCTTTCATTCACCTTCCTCTCCTCCGATTCAATCCTCAGTCACTCAGCTATTCAATCATTCATGCTTCCTTCTTCTCATTCCTCATTTCATTCATTCATTCATTCATTCATTCATTCATTCATTCAGTCATTCAGGCATTCAATCAGCATTCAGTCAATCAATCATTGAGTCAGTCATTCAGTTGGTCATTCAGTCATTGAGTGATGTGCCTATTCCTCTGACGATATTCATCCTCTGTCTGCCTGTAGCGATCGGATGCGCTGATCCCATTCTGTCGAAGGACATGTGGATGAAGAAAACGTCACCAGACACATTGATCGTCGGATGCGAACAGGCGAACCTTCAGTGGCAGCTGACCTGCAAGGGCAACGAGTGGAAGGGTAGCTATGGCAACTGCACCACAGGTCAGTCAACCGAGGGGGTATACCCAATCGTATATACCAATCGCATCTTCACAACCACCTGACACTTCTGTCCTTTCCTATACGGGTAGTTTTTTTAAAAGAGTCCCTTGAGTATGAAATCCATACAACTTCATTTTCTTAGCCTCGGCAGGTGAAGGCGTGTGGCCAGTCCTCTCCCTCGCAGTCTCATCTTCCCATCGACAGTGTACTCATTATAGCTGAGTTGGCTAGGGGTGCAGGTGGAGCAGAAACCTTGAACCCTGGCGCGGTTTTGAGCCCCCGACCTCTCGATTCACAGTCTAGTACGCTAACCACTACGCTACTGGTAGATATATGTAGCCATAATTGGTTATCTAAAAGCTAAGCGCGGAGCTTATTAACGAGCGCTGCGTCATGTCAGATGGGTTGTCCAGAGATACCAAGTGAAGTTCCAAGTCAGCTGTGCTTCTGTAGGGTGTGATATTAATAGAAAACTAGGTCAAAAGCTAAAGGCAAGGTCAGGTCAAATGGATTAAGGTCAGATCAGGTCAAATGGATTAAGGTCAGGTCAGGTCAAATGGATTAAGGTCAGGTGGTCACGTCAGATAAGCCGTAAACATTCTCGTTGTTTGTCAACAAGTACCTCTTTGAATCCCTTGGACAGCCATGTTCTTAAATGCGCTCTACGTAAAAGCCCAGAATCACATACGTACATATACACGAATACCTTTAGGTTACCATAAGATACGCTGATTATTGAAGTGGCGCAATATAAATTTATAATAAATGAATTAAATGCATAGTCCACTGACGAATGACTTTTGGGGAATGACTATTGTTACAATGTTGTTCGTCCTGTTTTTTCCTTCAGATAAGCGTACGTCCGCTGCGCTTGGAGTTCCATTCGGTAAGAAATTGACTAGAAATATTATGCTGCACAGAATACATTGCGTAGGCCTATAGACGTTCCTCTGTTATTGTGAATGCATTAAAGTCTGTATGCATGTAGGCCCACATATGCTTGTATGTATGCATGTATGTACTATGTATGCATGTGAGTATTTATGTAAATGTGTCATTATGTGTGTATGTAATTTGTATGTGTATATATATATCTATGAGTGTATGTATGTATATACGTTTGTATATATATATGTGTGTGTATGTATAATTGTATATGTATGTATGTATGTATGTAATTTGTTTCCCCACCCGACAATTTAGTATGCCTATATATGTATACTTCAATTCTTTGGATGTCCTGCATGGTATTTAAGAAGATTACTAGTCAGATGGAACACACAGTGTCTGCCACACACGCACACACAGAGACACAGCACACACACACACGCACACACACACACACACACACGCACGCACACACACACTGCAACTAGGCACTTAACTCTTAGTTCTAGCTGCGCAGTATTGAAGCCTGTGTCGTTCGTTCTTGTAGCTGCGTCTACTATGATCATCGTAATCATAGCCATTGGAGTCAGCTCCATTATTCTTCTGATCGGAGTTCTGTGCATTAAGAGGTCAGTTGCTCCGAACATTCGTACATTTAGACAGACCAGCTTCTATCAAGTTACCTTAAATACTCTAATTAAAGCTTTTAGTAACGTTGCAGCAAATTAGTCTCTATGTTGGTTAAGACTGAGCCGCAATTAAGCGTAAAAGACACCGTACTTATTTATAGGAAGACGTTGACTTCCGCAATACGGGGCTTGAAGTGCCTTGAACCTATTATATAGTTTGATGAAATTCAACATAGAATTAAAAAGCACCAACTGAATTCACAGAGAATTAGTAAAGAGCAGAATTGCACCAATTGAATTCACAAAAAGAGCATTGAGAAGTATTCTTAACAGCTCTCAGTCTCTCTTGCTAGACACAATGCTTTGTTAAAATTAGTAACGTTATTGCGTAAATGTAATGTCGCATTTTATTTCTTGACAATTGGAACTGGTGAAATGCGTTGGGTTTGGTCAGCAAATGAGTGCTTTGTGTAAGTTTCCGCTTCAAGAGGGTTGAAACAACTGCATTGAGACTATCGCACACCCCAGTATTAGGACCTACACCGTTCTTTTTAGCTGCGTCTCTAAGTAGGTATCTTGAAGAGACGTTATATCAAATTTATATTGATTGATTTATTGAATTGATTGATTGATTTATTAATTGGTTTGTTGATTGATAGATAGATAAATAAATTGATTCATTCATTCATTGATCGATTGATTGGTAGATTGACTGGATTGGTTGGTTGATTGATCGATTAATTTTTCGATTAATTGATTAATTGATTAATTGATTGATTGATTGCTTAATTGATTTATTGATTGATTGGTTGATTGATTGACTGATTCATATAATTGACATAATTGATATAATTAACAGGAAAATGCGCCAAGAGCGTGAGTCTCGTCGCCTTCAGACGGAAGCCGTCGACCACTACGCGGACGGCGACTACAGCCTCGGCGCCCTCTCGGCCGACAAACTCACCATCGACGCCGCCAATACGACGTCGGCCATCATCGCCGACATACCCGGAAACGACTACGCGCGCATGCGCCTCCAGCGTATGACCGACTACTACGCTGGTTCCCCACCGTACGGCTTCGACAGTCAGTCGTACGGACCGGGGTACAAGTACCCCATCGTTGAACACGTCTACGAAAGCCCGGACAGCCTAAGACGGGAGGACGCACCCCCCGGGATGCTTGTCCCCCACTACATGCCCCGGCTTCACGAACAGTCTGGACCCGCTGTCACCGCGGTTGGCGAGGTGGAGGGGTTTCGACCAACCGCTGATGGGGGCTCACCGCAAGTGGCCCATCTAGGTCAGGGTTCGTCCTGCAGGGCCGGGTGCGGGGCCCCTACTAAGGCGAAGAATGCGGGGAATTATTCACTATGAACCAGTGGTAGCCTGACTGGGGCCCGCGTCTATGGGGGGAGCCGGGACTGACTCTGAAAGGGGGCCGGCGCCGAGCCTGATTAATTAATTAACGTTTTGAGCAATCTGCGGTAGGCCAACGATTTTAAGTGACGCCACTGGCATGAACCGATTGTGGAGGCTGGGGTCAGAGAGTATACAACCACTGACGGAGAATCGTTAAAGTACTAAAGGATGCTCGCTGTATAACTCTCGATTCATTACCGAAAAGGAGCTCACATCAATACGTTATAGATAGACGCAGACATAGAAACGAACGCGAGCAAACACTCGCGCACGCGCACACATACACAATCACACGATCCATGTGGCTGGGAATTTCTTTCTGCCTGTGCATTGTTAATGGTGTTGCCACACACAGAGATTGTAGATCAGAACACTATGGTACCGGTCTCTGACGCTACAGTTCTTTGGGCATGTTGCTGATGCTTCAGAAGACGACGACCACTATTATAATTATAGAGCCTATTAGCCGCTAACCTCTGAGGCATTGGTGAAGATCACTTACTCAACCTTGGACTACTATTAGTGGGGCGCAGTGGTGTAGGGGACTAGGGGTATGTTCGGTGCCTTGCAGCAGGTGGGTTGTGGGTTCGAATCCACCTCAAGCTGCCGCATCGGGACCCTGGGCAAGTCCTTCACTCGCAATTGCTCATGCGCTTCGGCGTGAAACTCCGATTCAGTGTCCGCGCTGTAGTCGGGAGCGCCTCTGAGTAGAAATCTTGAAGGGGCGCTATAACAAGTGTTCATACATACATACATACACACAACCACAAACGCCTACCCACAGTCCCACACCTACACACATGCACACACGCACACATACAATACAGGTTTCTATGCTAGGCGTAATGACTGTAGCCTACGTATGTATAATCAAGAATACGATGCGAAATATTATTGCATACGACAGATGCGTTTGTAAATAAACTGCTGATGTTTAATAAATAAAATAAAAATCAACTGTAGACACGTTTTTCTCTAGCGACCGTTTTGCCTCAACAACGTTCATTTTTTCCAACGCTGCCCGTTTGGCTAGATGTCACACCATTTAAGGTTCTCGACTCCCCGTGTATTAAACTATTAATAACAGTCTGTGGGGCAGTATTTCGAATTAAATGCGACAGCCGAAGACTGGCATGGTTAGCGATTCATTTAATTCAATCTCATCTAATGACTTCTCTAGCGCAATTTTCATAATGCACGTAATTATGGCACTTTAAATAAAAATCTTCAAGAATTCCTACCCTAACTCATCTGGTCCTTCCAACCTTCAACCTCACTCGACCTTAAACGAAACCCGGTTTAGCATCTCCTCTACCTTCTGTCTCTCTGGTCTCCATGACAACTGGACTTGGATCTCCATATAATATCTCTTGATAACACCTCTGACTTGACGCAGCGCTCGTGAATAAGCTGGTGCCCTGCGCTTAGCTTTCAGGTGGCGCTTTAGTTAGTTTGTAGTGTACAATTACGATCCATATAATCTTAAGCCTATATCACTTCAAACGAAACCATAGTCGTTATGTCGCAGTGCGTTACAGAAGTCCAGTCGAAATCCAATTGGTCAGGTAAACCGGAAGTCGATTTATCGTGGGTCAGCAAGTTGAAACAGAAACCTAACTGGTTTCGGTTTCTTTGATGAAACAAGACTTCGTGGATGATTGATTTGTTGCCGTTTAAACGACGTCTTCCTATAGTTATAGCAAGGATGATTGGCGTCGCCCTCTTCCTTTATCCATGCTTTGGACTGGCACTACAAGAGTGCGGTCAGTGGCACAATGTCTTACTCTTTGATGATCTTGTAGACTGCACTAATTAGACTAACGTCAGCAGGGCTTTTGAGGTAATAAAAGGCGAAGTGTTATATACTTCAGTACTTCACTCATGCACTAAGGAGTAAGGAGGGGTACATTTCTAAGACTATGGCCACTGCGGTAATATTATAAGTAGGTGATTAATTGGACGTTATACATATCAGGGATGACTTAATAGTCAGCATGATATTTAAAAGCTAGAAGTAATTAGTGACAAGGCAGTTTTATGGTTATTAGTTAGGTAACTACATGTAGTAAAACATACTAAAACCTGCATGGTGTACATTGACAGGAAATAACACAATTTAGTCCCATAATCGCCCACTTAAGAAATAGGTCTTTCCTCGTCAAATCAACCACAACCATTTGGATTCTTCTGAAAAATTTTGTACATAAACTACATGTCAAATTAGAAATAACGGTGAAAATTTGAGAAAAAGATCTCAAAATTTGATCGAGATATTAATTTTTGAAGTTAATAAGCAAAAAATGAATCTCGAGAAAACAGCATGATCCATCAAGCTGAGAATACAATGCATTAAACTCAAAGCGTGTCTGCCATCTAGCGAATAAAATAGAATAACTTTTGATGCAACACATAGCGAATGTAATAGATAGACTTAGTATTTCAACGCACAGCATACATCTCGTTGATGATGCCTCGACATTACATGTACATTAATGTCATTCGCCTTGGCGTTACATTAAAATTACATTATAGTTTTATACGAGGTGATAGTTGTGAAGTGTAGGCTTTTGTCACAGGCTAATAAAGATTATTTACTTATTCAATTACTTACTTAATTACACGGGCGCTTAGTAAAAAAATCGTTAATCATGTAGGGTAAAAATCAGAACCAGGGTCAAGATCCAAAGGGCCCAGGCAGAAGTTATGTTCGGTATATGGATATAGGCCTAGTTTGGGTTAGAATTAGCCAAGTCCTATTGATTCAAATATTCCGACCTCCACTCATGACTCATGAGCGAATGGCGAGAGGCCACATCGGCCGCTATATCTCCTGCCTCCGTCCAAGCTAGAAAACGACATGAGGAACAAAGAGCAAGCGGGAAAGGGTGGACCAAGAAGGGCTACACTGAAGGCTACACGGACAATACCCTCTTCCCTAACTCTAATGGGAAGAAGTCCGAAGAACCCTCTCTCGATACACTACGCCAGCGTTTCCCAGAACTTCCGACTCCGTCTTTCCATATAACACTTTGTCTTGACTGAATTGGACAGGTTCCTGTAACTGAAACAATGCAATTACGATTAGAATTGACAAATTATACAATGCTCTAATCAGTGTTCAGTCAGGCTGTCTGCGTGGGAAGCAAGTCGGAACATTCCATGATAAACAACGAGCACTCCTTGGAGGAAACGCTGTGGAGGAAGAGAGAGTCTAATGAGAAGGGAGTGAAACAGAACAGCCGATACCTAGGGAATTGAAGAGAAACGATGGACGCTACGTCGTAGGGAGTTAAACAGATCGAACGAACCAGAAGCGTTTAGTGATTATATATATATATATATATATATATATATATATATATATATATATATATATATATGAGCAACAAACGTTGGGTAAATTATATATATTCATGCTGTGTATATTTTGCAAGTGCTCAAAGGGATCCAGTCTGTAGGATATAGCCTAACGCGTGAGACTGATCACTGTGAATACAATCGAAGTAGGCCCTATATTGAATATATCTTATTATAGACCTATTGTATATATATAGGCTATATATATATATATATATATATATTCCAGTCGTATATATATATATTGTATATATTTACACGCATAAACACGGATATATTTATATATGGATAGATTTGCGTGTGAGTTCAGTTGAGTTGATGGTCGCGCCTCGTGGAAGAGAGGAAGGAGGTCGCGTAGTATTAAAGGAACGGTCTTATCTGCGCTTCAGTCATAGCTTCGTGGTGCTCGACGACGATCGGTGATATATTTACTAAGCGATGCCCATCCGAAGGGGCCACGTGGCCCCACAGAACACCTTCATCGATACGATTATCAGGAAATTCGACGGTCAAAGTAAGTAGAATATTTCTTATGATTCATCTCCCGTATTTATTCTGAGTTAAAGGAAGAACAAACTATGGATACCATAACAAGGATTGTTTGAAGACGTACTGTGTTACATGATGATAAAACAAATATACTGTTAGATTAATGGTTGATGAAACTAAGGTGACCCTGTTTAATAGCGGATTCTTATGTTCCTTTAAGTCTGCCTATTGACGCCACTGCACATGAACGTGTAAATAATTGTGTTTGTATGTGATAGTATTATGGTGATCAATAAAAGTTTTGATTGATTGATCAAATTTATACACGCGGAGCGCGCGAAAGTCGAGTGGTTATAGTGTACTGAATTGTCATCCAAGAAAGAGGTCGAGAGTTCAAATCCCCGCTTTGCAACTCATGGCGACTTGGTTGGTCCACGGTCCCGGACTTTCACTGTCCAACATATAAGTTTTTCTGTGGTCGGCCCATCCTCCTGAGACAAGCTGTTTAACAACGTGTCTCTTTCCCGCAAACGCATGAAGACTATTCGTTTGTGTTAGGTCGGGAGCGCCTCTGATGAGCCTCTCTTGAAGTGACGCCATGTAAATGTGTAATTACCATTATCATTACCGTTAGTGAAGAAAGATGTTTCGATATTGTGGCTAGACTCGTATAATAAAGAACTCAGCAAAAAAACGAGTACACGGACCTTATACTGTATATATAAGCGGAGGAAGATGACGTTATGTTGTCAGTGGGGGATGATGACCTCATACTGTAGTTGGGGAAGATGGGGCGGTGAGGGAGAGGATTGGCCACCCGTTATCATAATTATGCTAGGGCTAAGAAACCTGAAGTCAGTGACGCTTCATATCATGGCTACTTCTTGGAGTTTGCTCTTCTTGTGCTTCTGCTCTTTCTTCTGCTTATCTAGTATAGTAGTTTCAATTTAACGACACTGTGTGATAACAAAGCTCATTTGCGTCGCCCTCCTCCTTCACCCAGGCTTGGGACTGGCACTGCCAGAGTGCGAGCTTGTCTGCTCGCCTTCGAAACCTATATTGTAATTTAATTTCCTGCTTATCTTTAGCTCCAAATTTAATAGCTAAGAGCAGGACATTAGCGTATTCACCAGCACGTTATTCTATTCTTCAGCGTTGAACGGTCTTTGTTCTAAATTTACCATCTGGTAAAACTTAGCAGCAAGAGTTGGAGGAGTTGCAGACAAGATGCTTCCTGGAACTCTAAAAGGTTTTACGATTGATAAACAAAGGACTCTGTGTAAACAGAGCAAGCTTAACAATCACTATAAATCCCATGACCGTCCTTTCTTCTGCCAGCCAGACCCAACAGATCCTCTTGGCCAGGGTCAGGAATGCCTCTGAGTATAGAGAGATCTTGAAGGGCGCTATATAAATTCCGCTGGATTGATTGAGACGGTTGTCCAGGGTCTTGTGCTTCAGTTTCTGTGTAGATTTTTCACAATATGAAGAAGAAAAGAAACGGTAGCCATAGCCTATGAAATGTTCAGTGGTTAAATTGCTTGTCCAGAAGTGGATTCAGATCTAAATCTTTGCAAATCTTAAACCTAAACCTATCTGGCGAATCTATAACCGACACTCGCTATTTGCTAATCGGATAAAGCATGAAATGTTGTCTAGTAATTGTTAGTGCAACCCCTCCAATGTCCAGGTGTGACCTCTTCATTAACCAGGTTTGGTCCCTGCAGTTACCTAATTATGGCCTCTTCAGTACCCCATTTTGGCCTCTTCAGTGTCCCATTTTGGCCTCTTCAGAGCCCCATTTTGGCCTCTTAATAGCTCCATTTTTGGCCTCTTCAGAGCCCCATTTTCGCCTCTTCAGTGTCCCATTTTCGCCTCTTTAGAACCCCATTTTGGCCTCCAGTGTCCCATTTTGGCCTCCAGTGTCCCATTTTGGGCTCTTCAGTGTCCCATTTTGGCCTCCAGTGTCCCATTTTGGCCTCTTCAGTGTCCCATTTTGGCCTCTCCAGAGGCCCACTCGTCCCATTTTGGCCTCTTCAGACCCCATTATGGCCTCCAGTGTCCCATTTTGGCCTTTAATTTTCTTACCCATTTTGGCCTCTTCAGTGTCCCATTTTCGCCTCTTCAGAGCCCCATTTTCTCCAGTCCCATATTGGCCTCTTCAGAGCCCCATTTTGGCCTCCAGTGTCCCATTTTGCCCAGAACCCCATTTTGGCCTCCAGTGTCCCATTTTGGCCTCAATGGCCTCTTAACGCCTCCAGTGTCCCATTTTGGCCTCTTGATTTTAAATCAGAGGCCCATTTTGGCGTCCCATTTTGGCCTCTTCAGAACCCCGGCAGTGCTCTTAACCTCTTCAGTGTCCCATTTTGGTAAATTCAGAGCCCCATTTTGGCCTCCAGTGTCCCATTTTTTTAGCCCCATTTTGGCCTCCAGTGTCCCATTTTCGCCTCTTCAGAGCCCCATTTGGGCCTCCAGTGTACCTGTCTCTGCCCCATTTTGGCCTCTTCAGTGCCCCATTTTGGCCTCTTCAGTGCCCAATTTTGGCCTCTTCGGTGCCCCATTGTTTCTGCTCTCTCAGTTCACTGATGTCACTCGGATCGAGACCCATATCTCACAATTTAATTTTCTTACCCATCACGTGCCTGACCTCTTAGATATTGATTGACAGCTGCTTTTGTCCAATAGATCATGTTTTCAATATTTAACGATCGTTGATAAATAACTTGCGTGTCTCGTAACGGCACTTTAAAGGTCTGTAAATTAGATCATTTTAAATCATCGACTGTTTGCCTGTCTCTCTGTGTATCTCTGTTGCTATGTTTGGTTCACTGTTTGTCTGCGTCTTTCTAAAGCCTTGAGTCCTCGACCCACCCTTGTTCTCCTGTCATACCTCGAGGGCGATAGGTATACATTCATGAAGCCAATGTCATGCAAGGGTTGCTTAGGTGCATGTGCATGTATGTGCGAGTATTTGTCTCTGCATGTTTGTGTGTCTGTCTGTATGTTTCTTTGTCTGTCTGGTGACTGCTCTTTCATCAAGGCAGCTGGCAAATCGAATTATGAGACGGATGATTCATGAAAGAACGCTCTTGCATCATTGTGCCAATTAACGTCCGTTTTTAAAGTGCACCTGTACTAACTACCTGTAGACTGGTAACTGGGCGGCTGTCAAAATGGCTTAATTGCGGCGCAGGTAATCCGGAACAGCTTACTCCGGCTGATTCCTGGTAGTGGAAAAAACTGGAAATGCTTATTCCGTCGAACTGTCTGTAAAGCCGTACTATCGTAGGCGGCTTCTATCCCAATCTCGAGGAGCGAAAGGATTGATGGGAATGTAGATTGATGGAGAACACGCAATGGGGTTCCGATGCTGTGATGGGAAGTTCGTGTTGGTGAGGGGGTAGGTGTAGGTAACTTCCGCCCACCTTACCTAACTGTTCTTGGTGAAGGAGCTTTTTCGGTTGCTGGGACTAATCTTTGGAACTCTCTCCCTGTGTGTGTCTGTCCGTTCTGCTTGTGTCATTTCGTTCTCAACTTAAGACTTGTGAGGTACCCAATAGGCGCTATATCAGTTGTCCTGATACATACATGTATATATATACACATAGATATATACGTACATACATAGAACAGCGAGTAGCAAGAAAATATGGAGTAGCTATCTCTGCACTGCCGGCTGTACCACTAGTGCTAGTCCCAAGCAAGGAGAAAAGAGGAGGGCAACGTGAACGGCCCTGTCAACCATAAGATGTCCTCAAACACTGGAAACTACTGCTGCTGCTGCTGCTGCTGCTTCTGCTGCTGTTGCTGCTGCTGCTGCTGCTACTACTACTACTACTACAATCATCATCACCACCACCACCACCACCACCACCACTACTGCTACAACTTTGGAGAAGCTTTTGACATGTTGGCGTGTCTGTATTTGATTCTATTTCAAATATTTTGAACCTGTTGAATATGTTTTCATAGATATCCAGTTTCTGTATTCGCCTGCATCACGAAAGAACAGCTTGACTTGACTCAAAGCGTCTTTATCGGAAATCAATTAAACTCTGCATTGCACGAAAACTTAAGAATTCATCGTTGCTAATACCTGACGCTGCGTCTAGTTTTATCTTTGTTTATGAATAATGTATTGCATTGATTTCTACACAATTGATAATATATTACTACAAATATGCAGTGAGCTAGATTTCATTCCAGCTGTTTTCTTTGAAGTGTGTAACCACTCTCCTTATACATGTATGAAATTGCAACTACTTCAGATTCAGTATTGCCGATGAAATACGTAAAGGCATTCTTCAGATCCACGCTGGCCATGAAGTAGGCAAGATTAGTTGAGATTAGCTATTTGAAAATGTGTGGGGGTCTGTCACCGCTTAACGGGGTTTTGAATAGCTGTACATGAAGTGTACATCAACATCATTGCTATTTTACTAATCGCTAAGCTGTACATCCCTCTTATAAATTCATAATCATTATCGTAATTACAGATTTATATAGCACCGTTCTACAAGATAACAAGTGACACATTATATAGCAAGACAAGTAATAAATACACAAAGACGAGATGAAAAGACCAGAACTCCATTCATTAGTATAATTAACTAAGACAAATTACGGTAATTGATAACTAAACATAGGGACAGCGTGAGATACAATTATGATATCAGTTAAGATAAGAGAAATTACCGCAATTCGAAGCTATACTTAAAGACACAGTCTGTGATAAATGATATAAATTAAGATAAACTAAGACAAATTACGGTAATTCGTAGCTACTCAAAGTGTTTGTGGTGATAATGAAATACTCCAGATCCACATTCCACGCGCTTTACGGACCAGATGCAGACTATTGCGTCCAAAGCAGTTTTTCCATCGTTGCGTTATCTCTGGCATGCCGTTCCTCCGTCAAAGAATCCTAAACACAAAAGCTGTAAGATTCTTGGGATAGAGCGTGAACGCCTGTATAATAGCCAGCCATAATAAAGACGTCTGTGGATAGAACTACTTCATAGTAGTGTTTATACGTACATAAAGAGGTGATAACCCGAATCTCTTGACAGATAGCGCGTGTACGGCATTATCTGCTCCATGTGCTTTGATGTGGAAACGGGTGAAGTGATTCAATGTGTTATTTCATGAAAAGGTCTGCTCTACAGATGATCACATTCGTATACATCCTGTATTCAGGCTGTATCAGACTCTATATATATATATATATATATATATATGCACATGGGTATCCCTACAAGGCTACAAATACAAATGTTACATATTATACATGCCTACCTATATATATATATATACACACATATATATACATACATACTTACATACATTATACATGTATAATGCAATAAAGAAGAAGAGTAGAGTCTCTTAAGCTAGACTGCAGAGAGGCAGCCATGAGTATGAAGTGTTAGCGAATTCAGTTTTCTTAGCCTCGGCATATGAGGGTGGGGGGCAGTCCTTTCTCACGCCGACTCATCTTCAAACAGACAATAAAGTCAGTGTACTTGTTATAAATGATTTGGTTAGGGGCTCAGTTTGATGCAGAAATCAAAAACATATTTCTGCCCCGGTGAAACATTTCGTACATTATAACTATAGACATAACAAAAAACCAAATGTATATAGGCCTACACATGCATATACTATTTCATACATACATATATACGCATGTACATACACACTTGCATATACATACATACATATACATACAGTACATGTACATAGATACATACATACATACATATGACAAACAAACAAAACATGTACATACATATATATACAACGAACATACATACATACATATGCATGCACATACATACACATGCATGCATATGCATACATACAAACATACATACATATGCGTACATTTATTTACATACATACATACATGTGCATATACATACATACAAACTTTATATATGCATGTGTATACATATATACACATACGTGCACATTATGCGTATATACATATATATGGATCTTGCTGGAATGTGGTCATTTGTTAAGTTGATGGCCTTGTCTTGTAGACCGGAACTTCCTAATCGCCAATGCTCAGGTGGCCAACAGACCCATCATCTTCTGCAACGATGGGTTCTGTGAGCTGTCCGGATACAGCCGGGCAGAGGTCATGCAGAAGCCTAGTTCCTGCGACTTCCTGTACGGTCCACTGACGACCTCACTTATGATTCACCACATCCGGGAGGCACTGGAAGGATACGAAGAACGATACGTCGAAGCTCTGTACTACAAGAAAGACGGTAACACGGTTCCCTTACTCGCTTTCCGATTGTATTGTATTGTATTGTATTGTATTGTATTTACGGATTTCTATAGCGCCTCTCACAGTACGACCTAAGCAGAGGCGCTCCCAGTGCGAAAAAGCCCCGCGAGAAAAGAAAAGTCGTAAGCGTACGGGCAGAGACAGAATTACCCCCAGTTGAGATCACAGAGCAAGTCCTAGAGGGAAGATCGTTCCAGAGCAAAGAATCTGACACAACATCTAATGCAAGGACTTTCCTGTTAGAATTGCTATAACTGTGATTATGAATTTGAATGTGGCGATATAGAAGTTAAGGATGCATCGAAGCACTGTACTGCAAGAAAATAGTCACAGATGCACACCAAACAGTTAGTAATGCAGTTACAAACTTACACCAAATTTTACGTTAACGGCTTTACGTTATTACTATTGCGCTTCTGATTTGAGCGGCGCTATACAAATGTTCGATTACATTACATTATTCCTGAATTTATTTAGCTCCACTATATAAAGACTAAGCATCAGTTGATGGTGCTGAGAGGAATACGCTTAATAATTGTGCTTGAAGGTCTTGCTGAAGAACCTTACGCAGTAACCGTCTCAGAGGCGGTTCGAACCCCAGTGCACTGCGCATGACTTGCTAGCAATGAAAACCAATCGGCTGTATACCATGCACATCACATCCACAGGCTTACATTCAAAGGGGGAACCGGTGGTGAAGGAGGATCACACCAGATCGATTCATTGAAGAGGGAGCGGTGTCGATGACACACAGTCGCTATAGAGAAACCGTCTACATTTACATTCATAGATTGATTTATACACAAACCAATGTGCGAGAACTCGGATCAATTCGCAATGGAACCCAACCGGATCACCCGAAACAACCTGCCTTCAATGAAAACATCTGTGTAAACCGGATTGTGCAACTGTGTTTGACCGGAGCCCTGAGACTTCTCATCCCTTGACACTTGGTTGCGTATAA
>JACEVL010000215.1:1345000-1357500 GCA_020284085.1 Aporrectodea caliginosa
AAAAATTATGTCCAATAATTAGCGCAACAGAAAAAGTTCACTTCATGAACGACTTTATAACATTTCTGTTCGTTTATATGATTAATGTGGCGTGTAGAACTAGCTTAAGGGCCTTACCAAGTGATTCATATCAACACCTGTCACATTAAACAATGATTCCTTCGCGAGTTATCAACTGCAACATATCAGACAGCCGCATTTAATCAAACACAATTGAGTTTAATCAGATGACATCTACAATGCTCAAGATACTGGGTGAGCCGATAAAACCAGAAAACTTGTGAAAATCTCACACTATAAGCTTAAATCTATAAATCAGTGCTTGATCGAGCAGTGATGTGTGGTAGATCAGGTAATCAAGATAATCATCGGCTGATATGGGACATTGCTCGCACCACTCCAGTCTGGGACCGAACAGATCCCACAAAGGTGGAAATCTTCGTGAAAGTCCGGCGGCCTGTCCACTCCTTCTGATCGAGTGTTTGAAAGCCGTTACACGCGATCGGGGACAAGTGAATGTGATAATGCTCAGATCGATGACGATGACGATGATGAAGACGCTGAGGATGATGATGATGAGGACGATGCTGTTGTTGTTTTTGCTGCTGTTGATGATGACAATGACGATTATGATAAAGATGTTGTTGATGATGATATAATGATGTCGATGATGATGACGATGATGATGATTATGATGATGATGATGATATTGTTGTTGATGATATTATTAACATGCTGTTGATAATGACGATGAGGACGATGATGATGATTATTATGATAATATTGATGATGATGATGATGATGATGATGAAGAAGAAGAAGATGATGATAAAGATGACGACAATGTTGGTGAGGACGATGATGACGATGATGATAATGATTATGATATTGATGTTGTTGATGATGATGATGATGTTGTTGTTGTTGATGATGATGATGCTGATGAAGTGCCACCTTTGTGTCGTGGAAAGGGCGCATTCGATTCCTGCTCCAGGAGTAGAACTGGAGTGGCACTTGGGTTGGCGTCGCATTTCATTGGGATAAAGGTCTTTAGATGACATCGTGTGGGCTACATGATGACGTCGGGTATGACAGCCAAGAGCTGTTATGACCGACGTCGAGATTTTCCCTCATTTGTGCACGATGATAAAAATCGCTTTGAAATCTGTCCGCTCGCCCTGGATGTGTAGAGCGGTGTGTCAGTGAAATGGCTTATTAATTAGTAATACAATCGAGTGATAACAAAACAACGACCTCTTATATATAACGGGGGAAGTGCACATTTTAATAGCTTCGATGAACCGACATTGTTTTAGCGGTGAATCGTATGTATACATATTATATACACAATCTCTTGGTATATATATGTCGACATGCAATTTGCATACTGGCTTATATATAATTGTATATAAGCTTAAACATTTTTCAGTTTGAAGTGGTGGTCCTTATATTAAGCCTTATATATTAAGACAGTATTTATTAACATTATGCAATTATATGTATAATGCATACTGGCATAGATGTATGTATTTGTGTATATATGTATATATAAAGTAAAATTGCATATATGTATAGGCATAAACATCTTTCAGTGTTATGTGGTAATAACCTTTCCACAGTGGCTGCAAAAGATGCGATCAATTTTCAGTTGTGATTGATGTTCTCTCAGAACAACTTTCTGTAGCACTTTTTGACGTCTAAAACTTCGTCGAATGCGACGAATCACAACGGCCGCCATCTTTGTTTATCGCCGCTAAGCTGGGAATAGCCGACTTACACCTATATAGGGCAGACACGGAGTAGACTTATTTCCAGCTTAGGACGCTAAGACCGCCTCATGCATACCGAATTAACCCACTACTTCGGCGTTGGCCAGATTTAAGCTGGGAATAGCAATAGAGCTCGTCTCATGCATGCATACGGCTCCAGATCTCTTGGTTCAGGCCATCCTTAACGATTTAATTTCTTCCAGGTTTATATCTGCCTTTACTAATGGCTACTTCAAGTTTTTTCCACTGGCTGAGTTAGCTGCATTGGTATATATAGCGAACGCCACAGGCGCCTCTGTTCGTGAGGAAAGCGGTTCGCATACAGATAGTTGCTTGTGGGACACAGTGGCCGACTGGTTAGAGCGGTTGGCCTGTAACGCAGAGAGTACGGGTTCGATCCTCGTCCGGGGATTTACTATGTAGGGACTGTGAGCAAGTCCCTCGCGCACAATTGCTCTCCAATACAATTGCATCTGCCCGATCGAGGCGTGTGCACTTCTGAGGTTTGGTTCACCTTTGGAAAAGGGCGATATCAAATGCAGTTATATTCTGTAACCCTATCAGTCCATTGAAAAATGAGCAGGGTAGAGGCCATAGGTCGCTCTATAGCAGACTAGCACGGTCCGTACACGGAATCTTTAAATGGCGTGGCTTCCATTAAAACTGGCAGCGATGGTGAAAGATCTCACCCGATCAATTCATTGAAAACCGAGTATGGACGATGCCATACGGTCGCTGTAGAAACAGTCTACATTTACATGTACATGTAGGCCTATATATATATCGCTGTCATAACCGATGCCAGCCGCCATCAGTGGAGCAACAAATCACCGGTCCGGCAGAACTCATTGCTCTACTACTTATTCAATCTCTCTGCGCTTGTCTCATCTGCCTATTGTTGTTCTGGTGTTCCAGAGCCTCTGCTAATGTACTTGGCTGATTTTATGGTCTGGAATCCGGTTGTAAACGTGGCATCGGATCACGTTTACAGCGAAAGCCTTACCTGTCTTTCATTTGGTATAATGACGGGCAAAGGAAATATTAATTGATTGAACGCTAACAGAGCTTTAGCATCGCCGTAGTCTAGTGTGTAGCTTGATCTAGCAGCATCTCCAAATGTTCTAATTTGATTCTGTAACAGTTAACGGGATTGTTTAAGTAATAAAGCATTGTTCATGTTGTAACTGTAATTGTAATTAGACATTTATATAGCACCAATTCAAGGCAAAACTAATCAGAGTTCGATGATGGTATACCGTTTTAAGTCAAGCCTGGAATCGTATGTATGTATGTATGTATGTATGTATGTATGTATGTATGTATGTATGTATGTATGTATGTATGTATGTAGTATTTATGTTTGTTTGCATGTGTGTATGTACATGTATATATTGTAGGTATACAAAATAATACAACTGTAATCTGATACTGCCCTCCTTGCAAAGTTCAGAATAGCACATTGAAGCCAGGTGTGATATGGCCTCAGTCCGAGAGTCCAAGACACAGTCATGCAGCCTGTTGCATTATTCTGGTTAGAGGAAGCTGTGTGTATATATGTATGCATGTGTATGTAATGTATGTATGTGGGTGTGTATGTGAGTATTCTTCTAGAAATTTTATGTAGTGCTTTTAAGAACCTATAAAAAGCACTGCAGGTTACATCAGCTATTTTCCATTTTTTTTGCCATGGCAGATGGCAACAAAAGACTCTGGTTAACAAAGACGATAAACATATCAGCTGTAGTAAATACATAAAATCTGTATAATGAAACTGGTTTCTGTTTCAGGTTCACGGTTTCTATGCAGTATGCTCGTTGTTCCGGTAAGAAACGAAAACGACGAGGTGATCCTGATCATCCTTAACCTGGAAGAACGCCGTGACAATCTGGCGAATAACAACAAAACTCCCGTCAATAAAGCATGTAAAGTACACTCAATGAAAATTAAGTTTACATTTATATAGCGCCTCTAACTGAAAACTTACCGACCATATCTGACTTCTAGTTACCTTACCAATTCTTAATTCTGAATTGGACGGAATTCTTTTCTTATCCAGACAGACACCTCAGTCAGCACTTCCATCTTCCTCTTCTTCGACGAGCAGCCGCACACGTCGAGTCCTTGGTTGCAACAACGAAAGACAACGGTTGCAACCATTCAGACAACAACCAGACAACAACGCCAGACAACACCCGGCCAAAGGTGGCTTCCTCCGTGAAGGAGCCCACCCTTGACCTTTCCAACGGTTACGACCCTCTGACGATCGCTGCTTGGGCAGAGGACAATCACCCGCCGTGGACGAGGGGTCAGAGGATACCCTCGCGATGTGTCCAGCTGAGTAACTCCTC
Organism: Aporrectodea caliginosa; assembly: GCA_020284085.1. Taxonomy (NCBI): domain Eukaryota; kingdom Metazoa; phylum Annelida; class Clitellata; order Crassiclitellata; family Lumbricidae; genus Aporrectodea; species Aporrectodea caliginosa. The sequence continues at coordinate 1,349,118 of JACEVL010000215.1, forward strand.
CGATGGAAAGAGGGCATCTCTACCAGCGGAAAATCGTATGGACCACGGAGCGAACAGTTCAGGTCAGTGTCAGGATTTGTCTGTCTGTCTGTATGTCTGTCTGATGACCTGTCTGTGTGTCTGTCTGTGTGTCTGTGTGTCTGCCTGTGTGTGTCTGTCTGTATGTGTGTGTGTCTGTCTGTGTGTCTGTCTGTGTGTCTGCCTGTGTGTCTGTCTGTGTGTCTTTGTATCTGTCTGTGTTTTTGTCTGTGTGTCTGTGTATCTGTGTTTCTGTCTGTCTGTGTGTCTGCGTGTTTGCCTGTGTGTCTGTCTGTTTGTCTGCATGTGTGTCTATGTGTGTGTGTCTGTGTGTGTGTGTCTGTCTGTCTCTGTCTATCTGTCCTACACATATTCGTCTGAACTGTGTTCTGACAAATGAGAGTTTCATCATACATGACTCTGTGGCATGTTGGCTTTGTACTGTATTTATGTGCTTATGTACACTGTATGTATGTCTGCATGCATATCAGACTGTATATGTGTATGTATGTGTTTCTATCGTTCTGTGTGTCTCTCTATCTGTGTTTGTCTGTGTGTGTGTATGTATGCCTGTTTATCTGTATGTTAAACTGAGCATACTTCGGAAGCTATCATTTATCTATGTAGACCTAGCATGTATTCATTTATGTATTCATTTATGCATGACGTATACGTATGATATTTATGCAAATACTATTTATTTAGCGCATTTTCAAATTTATCAAAGTCGGTAAATATGGTTTTTGACTAGCACATCTAATACTGTGTAATGTTATGTCAGTTGAAAATGGGAAACATTCTCTGTGTACCTCCATGAATCCAACTGAATATCTAGCGCCTACTAACTGTATCGCAGAGATTGAATGCCATGACCTTCTCTGGCATCTGCCATAATGCCATTGTTGCTCTTCGTAATGAGTTCCAGCCGACCTCCACATGCTATTATATCCGGACTTTTTACAATTTTTACAATCCTGTGGGATCCTTTTGAACTCGCGTAAACACATGAAAATTATTGTTAGATTAGCTTTCAAATTCTGGGCTCCATGCTGTCGAAATAAATAAGAGTCTGTGCTTACGAGTTTAATTATTTATACTATTAAATTTCTGTGTATAGTTTGTTGTGTGTTCAGATTCATTCTCCAATGTATTGTTCTACTAGATAATCTGGTAGACGGCGCCTCTGTGAGGTTCTTAAAACGCGCTATATACGTGTTCAGACTGCATGCATGCATATATCATACATACATACATACATGCATACATACATACATACATACATACATACATACATACATACATACATACATACATACATACATACATATTATACATACATACATACATACATACATACATGCATACATGCATACATACATAGCATGCATTACTACATACACATACTTGCCATGCATACATGCATACATGCATACATGCATACATGCATACATGCATACATGCATACATACATACATACATACATACATACATACATACATACATTACATACATACATACATACATACATACATACATACATACATACATACATACATACATACATACATACATACATACATGCATACATGCATACATGCATACATGCATACATGCATACATGCATACATGCATACATGCATACATGCATACATGCATACATGCATACATGCATACATGCATTACATGCATACATACATGCATACATGCATACATGCATACATGCATACATGCATACATACATACATGCATACATACATACATACATACATACATACACACACACATACATACATGCATGCATACATACATACATACATACATACATACATTACATACATACATACATACATGCATACATGCATACATGCATACATGCATACATGCATACATGCATACATGCATACATGCATGCATACATACATACATGCATACATGCATACATGCATACATGCATACATGCATACATACATACATGCATACATGCATACATGCATACATGCATACATGCATACATACATACATACATACATACATACATACACATACACATACATACATGCATGCATACATACATACATACATACATACATACATACATACATACATACATACATGCATACATGCATACATGCATACATACATACATACATGCATACATGCATACATGCATACATGCATACATGACATACATGCATACATGCATACATGCATACATGCATACACATGCACACATGCACATACATACATGCATACATGCATACATGCATACATACATACATACATACATACATACATACATACATACATACATACATACATACATACATACATGCATACATGCATACATACATACATGCATACATGCATACATGCATACATGCATACATGCATACATGCATACATGCATACATGCATACATGCATACATGCATACATGCATACATGCATACATGCATACATGCATACATGCATACATGCATACATACATACATACATACATACATACATACATACACATACATACATACATACATACATACATTACATACATACATACATACATACATGCATACATGCATACATGCATACATGCATACATGCATACATGCATACATGCATACATGCATACATGCATACATGCATACATGCATACATGCATACATGCATACATGCATACATGCATACATGCATACATGCATACATGCATACATACATACATACATACATACATACATACACATATACATACATACATGCATGCATACATACATACATACATACATACATACATACATACATACATACATTACATGCATACATGCATACATGCATACATGCATACATGCATACATGCATACATGCATACATGCATACATGCATACATGCATACATGCATACATGCATACATGCATACATGCATACACATGCACACATGCACATACATACATGCATACATACATAAATGCATGCATACACACATACAAACATACATGAACACCTGCGTACATAAAAACACACATGAATGCACACATACAGACATTCAATGGTGAAATATTAGCTTAAATATCACCAAGGGCGTTACGCTGTATGGACTGGTTCAACCGGGACCAAAGAGTAATTGGGTAATCTCTCTTTGGGATACTTAAGCCAGTCTCCCGGAAGAATGGGTCCGGACACGGACGAAGGGAACTCCAGTGTCATCACAAAATGGCAACAATGCCTCGGATGCCGTCTGGGACAAAAGGGTACATGAGATGATTCAACGTCCTCTTGACACATAGGGGGCTGCCAGCCCAAAGGTTGCAGATATGATAATGCTGGTGGTGATGATGATGATGATGATGATGAGGATGATGATGATGATGGTGAAGATGGTGATGATGATGATGTTGATAATAATATTGTCATGATGATGATTGCCATGACGATGATGATGATGATGATGATGATGATTGCCATGATGATGATGACGATGATTATCATGATGTTGTTGTTGATGATGATGATGATAATGATGATGATGATGATGATGATGATGATGATGATGATGATGATGATGATGATAATGATGCTGATGGTAATGTCGATGACGACGATGGATAAAATTAATTAGGCTTACAAACTAATTGATTAGAATGGATTCATTTTCTGAGGATTCTGAAAGGATTTTTTCGTCATGATTGATTTCGATTATGATTTGAGATGAGAATTCGTGGGTGCTCATGGGAGTTTGGGGGACCCGTGACTAAGATGGCGGCCCCATACACAACATCAGCATCAGCATTAGTGCCTGTCGTCAGCCATTTGGCGGCGATGGGTACGAATAAATGATATCCATTGTCCTCGGTCATTAATTTTGTCGAGTCCATTGCTCCTTTTAGTGTTATCCAAGTGATGTTATGTCCTCATTTTTATTATCTGTTATTTAGCCTAGCGTATACAATAGTCTCGGTCTGCCTTTGTTTCTATTCCTTCGTTACACAACCTACATGATATTAAATTTTGGTTGTTTCTAAACACATCTAGTCAGAGTTTTTCCATTCTTACTTAATAGTTTCTTGAAATAACTTTTCGGGAAATTGCTGCGAGCCAGCTATCCAACCGTAGCCTCTTGCAATGCAGGACGAGGGAGGTAGGATGATACTAGGATCCCCCATTACTCTAGAGCAGCTAAAGAAAGTTTACGCTTTCTTCTCAGTTCTGTGGTTAGCTTTGAGCGTGATGTTTTTAAAGTCTGCGGTTTCTCTGCGAGTAGATATATACTCTCCGAGAATTCTGTTCGTCTGCCGTCTCTTGTGAAAATAAACAAAACGAAACGTTGTTTAAGAGAGAAGGTTTGTTTATAAAGCCTTCAATTGTTTTCCAAACTGAAGCCAGCTCCTGCGGCGTTTCGATTAGTCTATAGCCAACATGGCAACAGGAACAAAGCCATACATTCAAGGAGACGAACTCTAGACTCTCTGGCTGCAAGATGTGACGCACTGGCTGCAGACCGCTTGAGCCCGGACTCCGGACGTTGTAGGATTAAGTGATCGGGTTTTATTATTATCATTATTTATTTATTTATTTAGAAATTTATTTATTAGTATTAGTATTATTATTACTACTACTGCTGCTGCTGCTGCTGCTGCTGCTGCTGCTGCTGCAGCAACAACAACAACAACAAGTCAACAACTACTACTACTACTACTACTACTACTACTACTACTACTACTACTACTACTACTACTACTACTACTACTACTACTACTACTACTACTACTACTACTACTACTACTACTACTACTACTACTACTACTACTACTACTACTACTACTACTACTACTACACTACTACTACTACTACTACTACTACTACTACTACTACTACTACTACTACTACTACCACTACAACTACCACTACCACTACCACTACCACTACCACTACCACTACCACTACCATTACTATTACTGCTACTATTACTACTACTGCTGCTGCTACTGCTATTTTAATTACCCAAAATACACAGGATCCCTGGATCAGGGTCATTCAGGGACTTAAAAATTAATTATATAGCGAAACGAGACTCTGAATGAACGAAGTCTTAAGAGAAATGGGGCACTGCCGCACTGAATAAGTTTATTTATAAGAAAAAGGGGAGTGAATGAATAGAACTGCGAGAGTGAGGGGACTGGGTTGGGATTTCTTTTAGAAAAATAAACACTGGAGGAGTGTAAATATTATAGGAAAGGAGATTGAATGCATGTAGACCTGTGTTGTATGATTCATTAATCGGACAGCCAAGTGTGAGAACTGCGCACGCCTCTGCGTTCGGCTGCCTTTCATCAATTGAAAGGCGAGTTTGGTATCGAACACTAGACCAGGTGTGATTGGACTAAGGCCTTAATGATCCGATCCGGTGCAGTTTCCGGGTTCAATGTCCATTCGAGGAGGAGCCTTCACGGACGGAGGGATGGAGGGCAAACGAACGCAAGGTGTCGCCAGCGAAGGTGTCTTTGAGAAATGGCCGTCAACTTGTCTGACGAAAGAGCTTTGGTGTCGGATCGACGGAGGGAAGGTGCTAGCCCCTGGCCAACGACGTCTCTCCCACTCATCCCTCTGCTCGCCTGGAGTTTTTGGGGACCACAGACTTCTAGATGATAGCATATCGATACGAACTCGAAGTCGCCGACGAACGTTGTGGCTCTAATGGAAATCATATAGGGGTCATTTTCTTTGGAATAGCCTGCCCTCTGGCTCGTTTTATAACTACGTAAGACTCCTTTTTGAACGGGCATGGGTCGGGAGCGCTTCTGAGTAGTTATCTTGAAGTGGTGCTATAGAAATTTCATAGATAGATAGAACTATAGAACATGGTCCAAAATCGAAACCATTCTCGGTCTCGCAACGTCAGCGAAGAATTCTGTGCACTAGGCCCTATAGTCAACAGTGAACAGTCTGTCTTTCATTTTGTAACGTTATTTTGCATAAAGGGTCTACAAGAAAACTTAATGTCCGTTTAACGGTTTAAACTTGAAACCGTCAACGGTTGGATACCAGACTTCTTTTGTAAAGGGCGGCGGTATTCTCTTCACATTGAACACATTTGGTTACAGTTTAAGGAAAGTCCCTTTGTAAATGTCTGATTAAATTAAATAGGTTATTATTGTCTGCATGACAATAGGGCTTAATCATTGGTCAGGAGCACAGATGTCGATTAGTAGGACCTGTTATTCGGAGAGCACGGGTTCAAGCCTCCACTCGGGCGGTCACTGTGTTGAGACATTGAGCAAGTCCTTCACTCGCATATGCTCAGCGCCATCGATCTTCTATCATGGTATACGTGTGTGTGTGTGTGTGTGTGTGTGTGTGTGTGTGTGTGTGTGTGTGTGTGTGTGTGTGTGTGTGAACTTCTAAACTTTGGAAGAACGGAAATATAAAATAGTGTACAGTTGTCATTCTTGCTTTGAATTTACCCACCGATTGAGCTGGCTTATAAATAAGAAATAAATTGCCTAAGATCATTTAACGTGATTGCACAGAGCGTATTTGTGTAGTCCATCAATCACACGGTGCCGTTAAGAAGGCTAGGCCTATCACAAGTTCACAACTCTGGCCTGTTTAACTACGTTGTTAAAATATTATGAAATTTAAAACTTTAAATATCGTGATATCGTGCTATAGCACGGTCCAAACACGGTGACCGTAAGTGACGTGGCACCCACTCAAACGGGCGGCGATGGTGAAGGATCTCGCCCAAACAGTTCATTGAAAAACGAGAACGTGTTCTTTCAGATGCCAAGAAAGGCTATTTACTTACTATGGTACTATCGCTATCGTCAACATGCGCTCGATTCGTGTGTCTCTGCTGTTCGTGAGAAGTCCATGCGATCGCTGAAAGGCGGAGACGCAGATCGTCAAAGGGTTCGTTCGACGGCGCGTGCATCGTCAGGTCGGGTGTCGAGTGCCTAGGACTAAATCGCATTAGCCATTGGTAATCGATAGCAGACGCAGACGATGGGGGGGTATGGGGGGGGAGGAAGAAATGGGCGGAGAAGGAAAGAGAGATGAGACGACGATAAAAAATCGTATATGACATTTAAGCTGCGTCTGTACGTTGCTGAATGCTTCCGTAATACGAGCCATCCTATATTTTGAGGCTTTTTGTTCGGTTTTTTGGCATCATTTTTCATTCCTTTGCTCATTTCTTCGCTTGTTCCTTCACTCATTTCTTCACTCATTCCTTTACTCATTTCTTTACTAATTCTTTTACTCATTCATTCACTCATTCCTTCATTCATTCATATCTTTACAAATTCCTTTACTCATTCCTTCACTCATTCCTTCATTCATTCCTTTAATCATTTCTTTACTAATTCTTTTACTCATTCCTTCACTCTGGCCTTCATTCATTTCTTTGCTCATTCTTTTACTCATTCCTTCACTCATTCCTTCACTCATTCCTTTACTCATTTCTTTACTAATTCTTTTACTCATTCCTTCACTAATTCCTTCACTAATTCCTTCATTAATTCATTCGTTCCCTCGTTCCTTCACTCATTCCTTTACTCATTCCTTCACTCATTCCTTCAATAATTCCTTCACTCATTCCTTCACTCATTCCTTTACTCATTTCTTTGCTCATTCTTTTACTCATTCCTTCACTCATTCCTTCACTCATTCCTTTACTCATTTCTTTGCTCATTCTTTTACTCATTCCTTCACTCTGGCCTTCACTCATTCCTTTACTCATTTCTTTACTAATTCTTTTACTCATTCCTTCACTAATTCCTTCACTAATTCCTTCATTAATTCATTCGTTCCCTCGTTCCTTTACTCATTCCTTTACTCATTCCTTCACTCATTCCTTCAATCATTCCTTCACTCATTCCTTCACTAATTCCTTCACTAATTCATTCATTTACTAATTCCTTCGCTCTTTCGTTCATGCGTTCGTACATCTATTCAATCATGCATTAGGTTCTTATACGTTTTTCTTCATACCCTACTAGATGAACAGTATATGATAGCCAATAAAAGCTGAGCCTATTAACTTGATTTAGCTTCTGATAAAAAATCGACCGCTCATAACGACGTATGATTAAATGTAATATAATAGGTTGTATGATAGCTTAAATGACAGCTTACGCTAAGTTTAGCAGAGCACACACATATATATATATATATATATATTTATATATATATATATATATATATATATATATATATATATATATATATATATAATAGCCCTGCGCAATCTGACTTAATCTAATGATTTATAAAGCGCATTTATACTAATGTCCAAGATATTAGTCGATGGTCCCTTAGAGCGAAGTGGCAATAAAAACTGTAGTCCATGGAAAAGATAGGTTGAGATCCGATAG